>RDPX01000189.1:1160508-1203255 GCA_003991215.1 Morbakka virulenta
GTATCCAGAGAGAAGATAACTTTTCCACCATTACACATTAAGCTAGGAATCATGAAGCAATTTGTTAGGTCTCTCGACGAGGATAGCCCCTGCTTCAATCACATAAGAGAAGTACTTCCAGCAGTAAGCTACGAAAAGGTTCGAACAGGAACATTTAATGGACCTCAAATTCGCCAGTTGATTCGCGATGAAAGTATGATAGGAAAAATGAATACCACAGAGAAAGAAGCCTGGATCGCATTGAAGGATGTTGTGTCGAAATTCTTAGGAAACGAAAGGGGTGAAGACTACAAGAACATTGTTTCAAGACTGCTTAAATCCTTCGAGAAGTAGGAATGTAATATGAGTATAAAGCTACACTTCCTATTTAGTCATCTCGATCAGTTTCCAGAAAACCTGGGTGATGTGAGCGATGAGCAAGGAGAGAGATTTCACCAAGATCTTCGTGATATTGAGGAGAGATATCAAGAACGATGGGACTCGCACATGCTAGCAGATTACTGTTGGAGCATCAAAAGGGACCTTCGTCAGAAAAAACAATCTCGAAAGAGCTGTAAGCGACGTTTCTTACCAGCATGAAGTGTAATGTATACTACTTTCTTGTGCCATGACACTGACGATTTGAACAAGTTCATGACTAGTTTTTTTTCCCAATTTTTCATAATTAATCTCTTAATTAGTTTGGTTTATTTCAATTCTTCTTGTCTGCACTGTGTTTTATGAGCGTTTGTTTTGCTGTAATTCTGTTTTTTTACACTAAGAGCTATATTGTTTTGAAAACTTTTGTAGCTGAATTTTCATGAAAAATCACATTTTTCCTGTCTGGTGGTATGTTGTAATGCAACATCTGGACGTGTAGTGCAAAAAGTAAGGCCATATTTGGAATCAGCGCATCAGATTTAGTCAATAAATGTGTAAATATCTCATTACTTAAGACCTTTGTTCCCCAGTGTTATTCATGTAATTGTCATCATTTCGAGGAGTGAGAAATCGATCTATTTTTGAGTCTCCGGGCTACATAGGGGAAAAAACATGAAAAGATTTCCTCTTGGGTTGTGTAAGGAATAATGAATCACTAAACCCTAAAAACATGATATTGATACAATGGATTATTGGTATATTAAAATTGATTCCAAAGTGCAACACGTCAATTATTTTTCGGCCTGTAAACTACATAGGAAAACAAACATGAGAAGGTATCCTCTTGTTTACGTAAGCAATAGTGATTTCAATAAAGCTTGAATATATGATATTGGCACAATGGATTACACTGGTAGAGAAAGAAAAATTATTTTCTCTGGTTTGAAATTTACGAACAGTTTTAGACTAATTTGAGGGTGCTGAATTCACATTTGATCTTAGTTTTTGTCCATCACATCAATGTTTTGTGCTATACATATGTCTAAAGTGTGGGAGGTTGGGTAGAAATTCAAGGAACAACTCAGATAGCTAACAAATTTTATCTTGTATGCAGGATGTGTTACTGACCTAACAATGGCACCTACATCTCACAGAAGACAGTGCTTCAGTTTCTGCTTCTGAAAAAAATGAAGTGTTGTGCTGAAAAATGTTATTTGTGAAGTTTGGTTATTGACAGAACCAATAATGCTTAGAAATATCAAATTCTTAAACGGTCATTTTTTAAAAAGCAATACTTCGATCGTTTTTTTCAAGATTCAAGGTTCCCAAATTTTAAGTGCTTTCATTATGATACAGATTTTGATACTGCATTCTGCTTCCCTTCCATTTTAAAACTGTAGTATAAAATCGTTTCATTTAAAAAAGGTGCAGACGCATTTATCTATAACGGATTCCAGAATTGAGAGAAGCTTTAGGAAAACAACAAAAAAAGAATTTTATAAACATTCCCCTTCCTCCGAGTACTAGAAAGAAGCGGCTTTAGGGTGCCAATTTATAACTTCAACAGTGAAAGAAGATATGAAGAAGATTTCTAAAGAAAAATACAGCCGTAGAATGATTCTTTTATTTTTTTAAATGTTTAAAATCTTACAAGATAAGTGTAACGTGTTCGACAAAAATAAAAAGTTACCAAGGAAACTGAAACCAATTCAAATTTCTAGCTTCTGAAGCTTAAATTCAACAAGGATCCCTAAATTTTTAGATAGGTTGAAGAGAAAACTTCAGGGTACATCTAATTGAATTTACAAAACAAAATACTTGAGATATTTGCTTCAAGAAAACTTTAAGAAATAACGCAAAATATTAAGGAAACAATGATCTACAAAATAAGGGTGGACGAAAGTGCTGACCCATTGAAAAAAGAAGAGCACATTGTTTTTCTGCATTCGATGGTTGATGATAACTTGAATATTTTTAAAGACTCTTTAGGCATGCATCCTATGCAGGGTTTTCTTCTTCTTCTTAATTCGGGCGAATTCAAACTGTGTTGACTAGTTCTCTCCATGTGTCTCTATCCTCCATGCAGTTCTTGATGTCTTCTAGGTCCATGTTTGTATCACGTTTGAGCTGGTCGATGAATGTCATTTCAGGTCTTCCTCCTTTTCTTTTGCAATGATTCGGCTGCTATAACAATATTTTATGGAGAAGTTCATCATTTTTTCTCCAAGAGTGACCAGTGAAACGCAGTCTTCTGGTTTTAAGGGTGGTCGAGACCTTTGGTAAGTTTCCATATAGTACTTCGTTTGTACTCCGTTTGCAGGGTTTTAATAAGGACCCAATTGTATTTGTTATAAACATTTTTTGATCAGTAAAAACCTAAGGTATTAGACGTACATATCCAATGCTTTTTTTTAGTACAGCAGCGCCGGGGACAGACGCTAAAGTTAAAGGAACTAATAGTAAATGTCTTTTTGTACATAGTTATGGACACAGGAGAAATCTGTTTGTTTTCAATTCTGTCAAGACTTTAAAAAATGACCTTGAAATAAAATACAAAATTTTAAAATTTGTATAAAAATATCCAAGATGCAGAGACAGAGAAAAAGAAAATACAAGGAACAAATTACTGTAAGAAGATTCATGCGCTATCTCCAATTAGTTGGACTGTTCGTGGAGAAGCTCTTCTGTCAGTTTTTAATTATGTCGAGTTCATGAATCTTCACAATTAGTACATTTAATACCCACTTGGATATTGACATGAAAGCAATAACTCATGGTGATTAGACTAATCCCCCTTTAAATTTTTGCATGCATTTTCAATGGGTATATTATTGATTAGACAAACTGATAAATTGAGCAAAGCACTACACGACTGAAAGATATTAGTGGCAAGAGGCAGGTTTATTGCACAAATTGCTATTAAAACAATGCTATAAGCTGGTAATAAAAATTCCTATGATTGGTTTTGGGAAGGAATTTCAAAACAAATGGAACACCTGGCAGTCGACGAACCAAAACTACCCCAGCAATAATAAGCTGCTACAAAAGCTTGATGACAAAAATGGAGACACAGATAATACTCGATCAACACCAAAAAATTATCATCGTTAGATATACTTCCAAGGATTTGATGAAGCAACAAATTGCATCATAACAAAGATTGAACTACCAGATTTTAGGAAGAATATCATAGTTTTGCATGAAGCAATCAAAAGTGAGAAAAAGAGTTGTGTGGTGAGAAAATTAGTTTCTATGAGAGAAAGTTTGTATGATGTGTACTCTCTTTATGGGGGTAATATGAATGACTCTGAAGCGCAGCCGTCCTATTTATCTTAAACTGCAGTAGCTTTTATACACGATGTTTGAGAATTAAAGATGCACGATTTTGTTAAATTGTCCTGGTGATTCAATTTTCCCATGAAATTGAGTTGGTAGCAGAGCTGTAATTTTTAAAGTGATTAACGTTATTCAAGATTTTACTTGTAATGTCACAAACAAACGGGATTATTAAGCGAAGTTACAAGTGTACCTACAAGTGTACAAAGAGGAATAAAAAATGGCATGGATAATAACAGATGACAGGATAAACCATATCATGACACTGCGTGTTTAAGAAGAAGGAGTGGACAAAACAAACTTAGATTATCCTGCAAATGAATTCTTTGAACTAGGTGATAACCAAAAAGAAACATTAGGACATTTTACACTCAGAGTTTAATTAAGAAAACTGTCACAAAAAATATACAGAAACGTAAATTGTGTTTGGAAGAAGCAGAAACAATTTAAACGTAGCTAAGCTTGACTGTTATTGTTTGATAAATTTTATTACTTCTTTGATGTAATGCGTTTAAATGTCGATAACAACAATAATAATTGTAATAATAATAGAAATAGTAATAATAATATTAATAATAATCCAGTTGGGGGCATATTTTCGTTCCAAAGACTGTTATTGGCAGAGTGGCTAAGGAGGATGAGCATCCAAAGCCTTAAAAGTCCTCCATATGGTAAGAGAAATATATAGCCTCTAAAAGTCAAGTCCAGCTCCTGAACCTCTCTTGGGAGAACTGGTTTGAACTAACAGGAGAAGGAGGAAAAGGCAAGTTGCTGGCACCTTAAAATAACCAGTACTTCGGGCATGGTGGATTTGTTAACTTTGGTCAGCAACAAGCCTAGGAGAAGGAAACGCTGACTACAAACCAAGGGCAGATAGAGGCCCTTAGTCTTGGATGAAACTTGTCTAGTGAAAGGCACACAAATAACGATACTCGAAACTGAAGGGGTCAATCGTGCCGAGGGGTGGATGGCCGCTGCGTAGTAAGGTCACGAACTATATCTAGTGAGAAGTTGCCACCCTTATCAGTAAAAGCTTTATCCAGAGAGTCGGGCAACTTTGGATGGACTGGTACCCTTTCCATATGTCAAAAACCTCTCTGGAAGACTTAGATTAAATTCAATTTCAACCAAAAACTAATTACCTTAATAGAGAATTTCAGTGAGAGCCCGTAGTAAATATAATAAATGCTGACTCATATGAAAAAAATCCAAATTAACATTTACGAAATGATACTGATGAACAGAAGAGGTTTTCAGGTGCATGGGCTACCACACTCAGACAGATGGTATGAACACAGAGCAGAAAGTCTGGTGGAGAATGAAAGTGTTAAAATCTTGTGGGGCTTTAATGTCTATATTGATAAAATAATTAAAAAAAGAAAGAAAAAGAGTGAATATTCGTTGCTTGCTGTCCCAGGTGATGCCCGAACCGAAGCCAAGAAAGAGGAGAAAATTGATAAATATTCGGAATTGGCTCGAGAGCTATCTCGTCTATGAAACTTGAAAACAATGGTGATACCAGTTGTCATTTGAAACGATACAGAAAGAAGCTCTGCTACGGAGTGCATATATTTTGAGAAAGGTGCTTGAAAAGTCAGATTAGATGACCTGGCGACCCCAGAACCTCGAAGAGGCCCCGGTACCAGACAAAGACCGGTGGTAAAACCGAGAAAATTCTTTTTACATAATAATAATAATGGAAACTTTTTATTTTTTCATCTGAACATATACAATTACAAACCTCACTAATCAAGGTGGTTTGCATTGGCTTGCCTATTTAACAAAATCAAAATTAAATATTTTACTAACAAAATCAATAAAGCGACAATAGTTCAGGGCTGGTCCATGGTTTATTTCTACGACAGAATATGTAGTATGTGGTGCGAATGATTATGTTGGAAAGTTTGGTTGAAAGAAAGCGCTCGTGTTTGTTGTCGATGTTCAAAGCGTTGCACATTTTACTGAAAGTAATACAAGATTTACCAAATATACCTAAAGAGCTCATGGAGAGATTTACGAAACTAACTTTCGAAAAGCTGGATTGTAAATCACGAATTAAAGAACGATATTTTTCGTATTTGCGAGAAGAATTTTTATCCAGGTTTGTTTCATAGCCCACGGTCAATTCAAGAATGTATAGCTGTTGTTGTGGAGTAACTAAGAGCAAATCAGGCCTCAAGGCATCTCCAGTTATAATACATGGCGATAAGAATCCACAGATATCAGCATATATTGTACAGCCTTCAAGAGATTTGAGAGAACCTGCTAAAAACTGTAGTGCTGAGTTGTGTCTCCAAGTATATCGACCTTCCTGAAGGTACGTTTTGCAGCCGGCGACAACATGAAGAAGGGTTTCTGTTTCAAAGCAGGAAGAGCAAGAGGACGATAGACTAAGTTTCCATTTAGATAGATTTTTACGAGTTGGAAGGGTGTTATTCAAATAACGAATGGTAAAGCTGAAGATATTTTTGGGCAGCTTACTTTGAACTTCGGACCAAAACTTGTTATATTTTGAAGTTGCGTTGTCAAAGAGAAATGAGAGAATAGTACCTTGAGTAGTAAGATGACTTTGTAAACGCTCCTTGTGTTCTGTCTGTACAGCTTTCAGAACTTCTTTTGTATTTTTATAAACATCGTGTTGTATATTGGTACCATTGCTTGTGTTTTTCCACAATGTTCGGATATTATCATTTGGTGACAACTTCAGAGCGTTACGAGTGACAGTTTGGCATTGTAGAAATTTTGTGGTAGGCAGCTGCAAGTTGAGTCCAAATTGATTTTTGGAAAGAATAATGGAGCTAAGCGTGGCACTTATAGGCAGGTCAAGCCACTGGCGTATGTATTTAGAGACCAGGTTGTCGAGATTTTCTGCCACCCAAGTCTTAGAAACATTTGAAACAGTAAGGTGCCAGGAAACCTTTGGGAGGGCAAATTCACTATAGAGACGCAGTTTGTGTTTTGGATGGATAGGTAAGGAATCAATTTGTTTGAGAAGATCTAGTAAAACAGACAGAAGCTTGGATTTGTGAGACTGATTGGTCATTTCAAAGTCAAAGTAACGTCCAAGATACTTAAAGGCATCCCCCATGGCTACAGGAGGTACAGTTTCATTATTAACAAAAAGTTTAGGTTGAAATTGAAGAGATCTTGTAGTGAATTTTTTAATTCCGAATGTGGCACATTTATCAACCCTTATGATCATGTTGGCCCATTGACACCATCGAGTAAAACAGTTTAAAAGAAGCTGGTTCTCTCTTTCCCCACTTGTAATGACCGCAGCATCATCTGCGAACTGAAACCAGTGTACAGGATTGAACATGCGATCATTCTTATCGTGAGGTGAAAAACCAAGTTGCTTGTACTTTTCAGCCCTAATATATTGAATAAATGTGTTAAAACACATATTAAAGAGTAGTGGACTAAGACAATCTCCTTGTAAAAGCCCATGACGAACTGTTATGGCTTCAGTTGTAAAATGATCAGTGATAAATGATGATGATAATAATAATAATAATAATAATAATAATAATAATAATAATAATGACTAGGTAAACATGGTGGGAACAGTGGGAAAAGTTTAACTTGAAGTTTCCACACAGAGGCTCTTAGATCAAGTAAGGGTTATTAAGACAAATGAGTACTTAAGCAAAGTCGAACTAGAGGAAATCAGGAGGAAAGTTAAGAACAGAAATAATAAAGAAATGCAAGTAAGTGAACAACAAGATAGCAATGTCAATCAGAACAAGGAATTAATATAGAGAATGTCGAAACCAGCAAACAAGAGAGACTAGGACAACTGGAAGTTGAAAACGAACCAACGCAGGGTGAAACAGAATTGGTAACATCAGAATTTCATATATTGACTGAGTCGGAATTAACGGAAGAACGGCTGGAAATGATAAAGATTATCTGTGAATTGTCTAAAAAGAAGAAAAAGATCACAAATGTCTCTTTTAGAAATGCAGATGGGAAGAAGCCCAAGGAGATCACTAGCATTGTGAATAAGGTGTTAAAATATAGTATGATGTAACAAAAACAAACGATCTGATAAATGCTGTAGCTGTTTATGTCAGCCAATTGTTAGGGTTGAAACAGAGAAAGGATAAAGTGTTTCAAGAACCGTTTTGGAAAAGGAGGATCCAACTGGCTATTAATGAGTTGAGGAAGACTGTTGGCAAATTAGACCGCTATGCGAGAGTACAAATAAAAGATGTAAAAAAACTAGAACAGATCTTCAAAAAGTATCATGTGAAGAAGAAAGGGGTACATGTTTTTATGGAAGAGCTTAAGCAAAGAATAACAGCAAAAGCAGCAAAGATAGACAGATATGAAAAGCAGATTAACCAGTTTAGAATAAACAGGATGTTTTCATCAAACCAAAAGCGTGTTTTCGTGGAATTGAAAGGTGAAGTAATTAAGGAGAACACAATACCAAATGTGGACGACAGTAGAAAGTTTTGGAGTGAAATATGGGACAACCCAATGGAACATAACGATGATGCAGAATGCTCATCACTCTTGGGGGCTGGTTTTTTTTATAAAAAAACATAACTTT
Organism: Morbakka virulenta; assembly: GCA_003991215.1. Taxonomy (NCBI): domain Eukaryota; kingdom Metazoa; phylum Cnidaria; class Cubozoa; order Carybdeida; family Carukiidae; genus Morbakka; species Morbakka virulenta. The sequence goes on from RDPX01000189.1 coordinate 1,168,760, forward strand.
CGTCCTTTCTGCCTTTATATTTAAGCCTTTCTCTTCACTGTCAGTTTGTACTTTGTTGAAAATTTCTTTTAGCTGTCCTTCAGAATCTACTATTAGAACGGTGTTATCAGCATATCTCAAATTATTAACATTCTTTCCACCGACTCTTACTCCTTTCATTGAATTTATGCCTCTCATTATTATCTCACCATAAATTATACACATCCCTGCCAAACTCCTATATTGATATCTTGAAAGTTTGTTGTTTTTCCCTCGGTTGTGACGCAGGCATTTTGAGCGAAATAAAGGTTCTTTATCAATCTATAATCCTTACCACCGGTGCCAATATTCTTCATTACTTCCATTAACTTTACATGACGTACGCAGTCAAAGGGCTTTTCGTAGTCAATAAAGCAAACGTATAGGTCACGTTGCTTTTCTAACATCCTTTTGCTTAAAACTCTCAAGAGGAAGATTGCATTACTCGTTCCCTTTCCTTGAACAAATCCACACTGTTCTTCCGAGACTTCAAACTGCATTTTGTTACGTCTACGTCTGAAAATAACTTTCAATGTAATCTTGGTTACTTGACTCATTATACTGAGTGTTCTATGCTTGTTACACTCTAACGTTCCTGGAATCTTTGATATGGCTATGAATATTGATTTAAACATGGGCTCTGGTATCTGTCGAGTGTTGTATATCTGGTTGCCAAATTTGTTAGTATCTTCACCATTGTATCAGCTGATGCTTTGATCATTTCTAATGATATACCATCTTCGCCGGCTGATTTGCCTATTTTTATACCATTTATTGCACTTTCAATTTCACTTCGAAGTATTTCAGCCCCTTCACCCTCGACGTCATCTTCAAGCTAATCTTCATGTCTATCATCATCGAATAACTCGGATATGTATTCACTCCATCTACATGCTACCTCTTCACTATGCATCACGATTGTTCCATCTTTTCTCTTTATAGCACCATCGTTTCTGGATTAGCGCTTCTGGGTTAACTGTTTTATCTTCTCAAATCTGGAATGTTGATTAGTCTTGATAAGATGTTCTACTTCAGCACATTGTTCGTCAAACCACTGCTGCTTTCTTTTGCTACACTCTTGTTGAATCTCTCTATTCTTTTTTCTGTACTCGATTTCGTTAACAGCTTCCAATAGTCGCTTTTCTTCCATCTTTTGTAGTATATCTGTAGTCATCCACGATTTCTTTTCCTTGAATGTTGCATTTGGCAACACCTTCTTAGCACTTTCAGTTAGAATAACTGACATGTCTTTCCACATAGCGTCTTCTTCAGCTTAAGAGTGATTGACGCAATGTTTGGCACATGGTTACTATTAATATCTGCACCTGGGTATGTGAGAATTTGAGTCACAGAGTTTCTAAATCTCTTATTGATCGTGGTGAATTCTATTTGGTCCCTGGTGAGGTCATCTGGCGATTTTCACGTCCATAGATGCCGCTTCTGATGACGAAACCAAGTATTCATCACTACCTGATTGATCTCCAAACAACATTCGACTAGCTTTCTCCTCTTTCATTTCTTTTACCTAATCCATATGATTCTATGATATCTTCAAATCTTTCCGATACTATTTTTGCGTTGAAGTACCTCATAACTATGTTTATGTCATAAGTTTTGCATTAGTACATTACATCGTCGAGGTCACTATAAAATTGTTCAATTCCTTTTCATTTGCCTCTGATGTTGGTGCATGTGTTTGTATCAGATTGATGTTGATTGGGTGTCCTTGCAGCTTTATCATGAGTATACCATCCGATTTCGCATAATATCCACTTCGGCACTTCCTGGCTTCTTCGAAAAGTAGAAAACCAACACCTCTTTCATGTTTATTTTCACCTGAATAGATCAAACTTGTTCTACCGTACTTTCAGTTTATCACAGCCGATCCATCTTACTTAGCTTAATCCCATGATATCAACTTTTAATCTGTTCTCTTCTTGTACTACATTGGCTAATTTACCTGCTTGGAATTTTGTTCTTATATTCCAAGTACCGACTCTCCACTTCTTCCTTTGATGTGCAACAGACGCTTGATTACGGACAGGTCCCACGAGGTCCCTGGCCGGACGCGACAGCTACATGAAAGTTGCTCCAATTAAACGTCGTTTCCTTGTATGTGATGAGTGTTGTAAACCATAGTGTTTAGGATATATAGGTAGTGAGGGATCCAGTTCTATTCTACGACACAGTTATAAGCGGTGCGCCTAGTCTTTGGCCTCCAACAACCAGCTCACAAGACAGTGAGGGGTTTATGCCATGCCTGGGTGAGTATTGGTGAATGCTGGGCGTATTCACAGGCCCATGGAACCAGCACATTGCACCTACGGGGTACTCATCCTCCGACTGCTCTTTTCGGCAGCCGCAAGCTAGCCAGAGCTTCGTTAGCTCAGAATCCACAAGGATTCCTACCCACGGTACACCGCCAGAAGGTGAGGTTGGCTTGGCCGCAGATTTGGTCGCGGAAAAGTTACTTAACTTCACTTTTCGCCTTGCAGCTAGTCTACCCTGGCCCAGCATATATCTAGAACCAGGCACTACACACCCCTCACACCCCTGCCCTGTGTAGTCAAATTGCCCTGATAATTACACTAGACACTGACTATTATTGTCAGCCAGTGGCGTAGCGTCGTAAGACCTATGACCCCTGATCTTAATTCATTAGTGGGGTACACGAACTAGTTTTGCTTGGAAATTTTGATGGGCTAGGTCAAATATTCCCCCTCAAACCCGCAGATTTGCCACTCAGTTGCATAACCTTAAGCAGTTGTGCATGGTCCGAGAGGGTTGAAACATCACGCATTTTTGTTTAAAGGACAGAAGTAGTGGGGGAGCATCATATTTAGGTGTCGCGAGTGTGGATTTCAGGTTCTGAAAGGCTGAGTACCGAGTTCGCTCTTGTTACTTAGTCCTAAGGTCTTGAGTAAAGCCTTGCTACGGAGACCGTTTTCAGCAGAATGGGTCACCTAAACTTGGAAATCTAAACAGGCCCCAATTGCAAGGTCATATGCTGTTTCAATTTACCTCAATATCGCACGTACTTGGTGTGATGAATGCACCCAGCTTACCCTTATCGGGCTGGAAGTCGGATGGATTTGCTGGAGTTTCTACCCCTGAGTCCTTTGTGGGCTCGTATTGTTCCGCCACTCACAATAATAGTAATAGTATGCTCTGGGTGTTGACATTAAACTGCATCCGGTTTTAGTCTCGCTGTGGTCGAATGAAATTATCCTTTGCCACAACTACCTCCAGGTCACTCTTGAGCAAAATGTTGTACCTGTTTCCCAAGACCATGACGTACTGGCATCCTGTGGTGGTAACTTTGTCTCATGACCAGGAAAAGGTAATTAGCTTTAATCGGCAGCCATTCTTCGAGAAAGAAAACTTGTAAAAAAAAAGTTGTAAGTTCCAGGTTGACGTCTGGCGGGGTGTAACTGTGTCGCATGGCCAGGTTGGAGTCTTCAGCTTTGCTTGGCAACTTTGTAGAGATGGTGTCTCGAAAAAACTACTGGTGCCAGTGACACCTTACCACTACTAATCTGGAAGGATAGAGGGTTATTTGGCATCATCAAACAAAACCAGTGCGACCACGCCAGAGCTATACGCAACAACGAATGGTTGGCCGTTAAGATAGGAACGATAAGGACAAATATTGCTGTTGATGTTGAAAATATTGAAGTTGTCGAACAAGCGAAGCTTGATAGGGAGAATGTGATAAAACTCAACGTGGAGAAGGTAGTTGAAAAAAAAGCTATGTTGTAGATGGAGGGAACGGAAATCTGAGGAGCAGAGGGGAATGGCAGATGAAATTGTTGAAATTCTTGCGACTGGGGAGATTAATTCATATTTTCCAGGTTTGAAAAATGCAGACAGAAAAAGGTTGTCTGATCTGACTGGAAGGGTTAAAAATTTTTTGGTTACATTGAGACAGATGCTATTACAAGTACCAATAATCTAATTAAGACGGCAAGGGCAATGTATGAAACTATCGAATAGGACAGCACCAGGTCCTAACGTAGTTCAAGGGTGTTGGTTGAAAAGATTAACAGCTCTTCAGTACCGCATTGCGTCTTAAATGAACAATATGACAAATAATAACGTAGAAGTTTGTTTGTGGCTGAGAAAAGGCAGAACTATCCTATCTTAAAAAGATAAAGCAAAAAAAAAAAGTAGCTAACTTCAAACCAATTTCGTACCTATCATGTGCAAATCACGGGCATCATATTAGACATAATATTCAAGTACGTTAAAGTAAGCAATGTTTTACCAGATGAACAGAAAGGTTGCAGACGCAAGTCAGGGGAAAAGAAAGATCAGCTGCTAATCGATAAAGGCATATTAGCGGACATCAAAAGAAAAAATTAGAGCCTAGCCATGGCATGTATGAACTACAAGAAAGCCTATAAAAAGTTCACTTACTCATGGATTCTAGAGTGCATAAAACGTATTAACATCTCAGATACTATAGTAAGGTTTATTGAGGGAAAGATGAATATTTGGCAGACGGAGCTAACTGTGTGTGGGGAGTCACTTGAAGAGGTTGATATTAAAAGAGGAATTTATTAGGCAGATAGCCTGTCACCACTATTATTTGTCATCTGTATAATACCTTTGTCATCAGTTCCTAGATAGATGTCAGCTGGGTTCACCTTAGGGATTGTTAAAGTAAATAATCTCATATTCATGGACGATTTAACACTATTCTCAAAATATGAAAGAGAAATTAATAGCCTTCTATCGACTGTACATGACATCAGCAAAAATATTAAGTAGGAGTTTCAAATTTAACAGTGCGGAGTGCTAGTTTTGAAAAGAGGGCAACTGTGTAAGACTAAACGGGCTCGTTTATGTGATGAAGAAGTTATTAAGGAGGTGTCTGATGAAGGGTACAAATACCTAAGTATTATTGAAGCAGATAAAGTAAAGGATAGTAAGATGAAGGAAACGTCTGGGAAGGAATACCTAAGGTATGCCGGATTAGTGCTGCAATCCAAGTTGAAAGTTTGAAATAAGATCAAAGTAATAAATACATGAGCACTATATCTTATGAGCTATGGGGCTGGAGTGATAAACTGCCAAAAAGATGAATTGACTGGATTATACAGAATAACGAGGAAACTGTTGCCAATGAACAACGGCATAAAATCCAACAGTGATGTAGATAGGCTATATGTTAAATGGAAAGGTAGCAAGTGAGGTTTGCTTGGTATTGAGAATGCTGTCAGAACTGCAGAAAACAGTCTTATCTGAAAGGTATTACAGAAGAAATGTTAGAAATGGTAAAGGCGCATGGGCATCTAAGGGTCAAAGAGTCCGTTGATCTGGCTGTCTTTAAAACGAAGAGATAGAAAGAACTAATACAGAATTGGCATGATACATTGCTTCTTGATCAATACGTAGGGGATAAAGATGACGTGAAATGGAACGACATATGATTATGGTCAAGGAAAATAGACTTCCAAATTCACACCGAAGCTCTGATTTGCAGCCCTCAGGAACAGTCCTTAAGAATCAACTATTTGAAAATCCGTATCGATAAAACTGCTGAATCATCTCTGCGAAGAATGTGTCCAGAGAAAGGCGAGAGTGTCATTCATTTCGTCAGTGAATGTAGCAAAGTAGCTCAAAGAGAATATAAAGGCCAACATGACAATGTAGCAAAATATATTCGCTGGGTATTATGTGGTAGAACAGTCAATCAATACCAGCAGAACAGATTATTTAAAAATAATCAGAAACTGCTGTTTGAATAGTTAGAAGAGAAAAATAGATCAGAAAATGTTACCCCAGGTAAACAAGAGAAAATTGACTTCTGGAGGAGAATTTTGGAAGAAGAGATAAAACACAACGGTGAAGCTATGTGTATAAAAGATCTGGAAGAGGGGCTGAAGGACATACTAGCACAACCAGATAAATATCTCTAGAAATGTTTGAGATTTAGGATAAAACGTTTTCCAGCTGGAAATCCCCTGGGCCTGATGGAGTCCAAGGGTATTAAATAAAGAATCTCACTTTAATACCTAATTCTAGCTGCACCCTTGAACAAGTGCCTGATTAAACGTACAACCGCTGCTTGGCATAACAAAGGAAATACAATCTTCATTATGAAAGATTCAACGAAAGGGAGTGTAGTGACCAATACATACCAATAACTTGTCTGTCAATCCCGTGGAAGCTATTTACTGGCATTTTGTCGGTAGAGATTTATAAACATCTTAATATTAATGCTTTGCTACCTAATGAACACAAAGAATGCCGTAAAAACACATGGGGTACAAAGTACAAGTTGCTTAGTGATAGGATGGTCATTAAAAAGTGCAAACGTAGAGGAACAGGTTTAGCAATGGGGTGGGTGGGCTATAAAATGCCTTTGATAAGGTCCCTCACTCATGGATCATCCAATGCCTTGAGAATTTTTAAATTGAAGATAATGTTAAAAGACTTTTAAGATCAAGCATGGCATTCTGGGAAACAAACTTGACGTCTGGAAACGAATCATCAAGAAAAGTGAAAATAAAAGTGGGCGTTTTCCAGCCCGACAGCCTTTCCTCTTTACTTTTTTCTGATGTCTAATACCCATGTTCTTGATCTTAAACCAAGTTATAACTTGAGAAAGTATAATATTTTCATCAATTATCTCTTTTTGATGGACTATTTGAAAGTCATTGGAAAGAATGAGAAGGAAGTTGACATGCTGATAAATACTATTGGAATCTTTATTGAAGACATTTGTATGGAACTTGGGATTAGTAAATGTGGAGTTTATGTCATGAAAAAAGAAAAGCTCTCTAGTTCTGAAGGGATGGAAATTCTATCAGGGGAGATAATTAAGAAGATTAGAACAGAAGCAGGATATAAGTGCTCAGGCGTGCTCGAAACAGACTCAATTAAAGAAGACCTCATGAAAGAAAACATCAAATCGGAACACTTGAGAAGTCTGAGAAACGTAATAAAATCTGACCTAAATAGTAAAAATACAATCACAACTCTAGACAATTGTCCTTTATTAGATGTTCAGAAGGTATAACACGCTGGAATGTGGATGAAATGAAGGAGCTTGATAGGAAAATCAGGAAGATACTTACAACCTATTGTATGTTTCATCGCAAAGGGGATATTGATAGATTGTATCTGAAACGCTGTAACGGAGATTGGAGGCCCATTAGTGTTGAGAACTGTATTCTGATTGAGAAACGTTGCCTTTACAAAATACATTCCCACTATCAACTTCTAGGTAAGCTATAATATTTCTCCTTTTATCTTGATGACATTATTGGGAATTTTTAACTCAAACCGAGGCAAAGGTAGGCCAAAGACCAAGTATAGAAACATCAGAGCGTTTTGTGGTATGGGATATTTTATTGCCTGAAATCGACTGGCGTGGTGCCGAAAAGCATGCAGATTGTTTAGCTCAATAAACGTTCAGTCAATTAATGATGACTTGTAAAACTTTTTTAAAAATCTAATTCCTAAGCAAATGTAGTTCACTTAGTCTGGAAGCCAACAACTCGATGCTTGTTCTGAAGATTAAGTCATATGCTAGATTGTTTGATATTCCTTAACTATAGCGCTTAGGAATAACTGACTCATCATAGTCCACATGTGCTTGTCCAGGACTATGTCTCTGATGTCTTGTCCTCATCTTCACCTCATGGTACCTTTGTGTAGCCTGAAACTGTTAAACCTCAGGAGTGTGGTACTGAGCGTGTAAGGAAGTCCATTTCATGATATTTAGTTTTATTTGTCATTTTTCTGCTATATCCATAAGCTTGTACTAAATAATTGTAACACTCAATAAACTGCAAATCCCGTGTCTCTTCTTTTCTATCGTGTTCATTGACGCAATTTCTCGCTGCAGTTCTTGCAGGAAGTTTGAAGGGTACACGGTTTGTGCTGCTTACCGAGCCAAACAGCAAAATATGCTAGGTAGGCTGGTATCACAAGAAAATAAACAGCTTCCAGAAGTGCAATAAAATGTTTTTAATTTTTTAAAACATTTAAATCCTAAGTCAGACATCTTATGAAAATATAAATCGTGCAAAGGGTTTCAAATATTTATTTAACGGATATTGAAAACTGTCAATCCAAGCCTTTTTCTCTTAAGATCCTAAACGTTTTTCATATTTCAGAGTAAAGAGTTCTTAAGGCACATGCCAAATAAGAAAATTAACATTTGTCACATTTGTAACAGCGGTGCCTATAATTCAAATTTAATCTTAATAGTACTCGTATTAACTAAAAATATATAAGGTTTTGTGCACACATCCAAATCTGTGCCCCAGAGACAGTTCATCAGCAATATGTGGTAGGCTGCCTTAGGAAGGGTTAGTTATTGAAAAAAATTATTCACGTTTTATAAGAAAACAGAATATACAAGCGTAATAAAAGCAACTACAGTTTCGTTGTACAATCTATTATTTTTATTGCATATGTTCAGGGAATATAAATGTATATATATACATAGATTTACATACCATATATATATGCATGTCACTCGAAAGACAACAGTAGCGAGCTTAAGCTAATATGAAGCATAACAGCTGATGGATGGTCATACGGAACGTTTCTAAAACGTGTTTTTTTGAAGCAAAAAAAATTAATAAGCGCGCTGAAAAAAAGTACAAAATAATCGTAAGGAAGTCACAAATAAATGTCAGATCAGAATCCAAAAGCTGGGGAAGAAAGGCTTAATTTGATTTGGTCACAAACTTTTCTTAAAACGGTGTCTCACTTAAAACATTTTAAAAATCTCTTTTACTTAGGCAATATGTGGTAGGCAGTGTCTTCTCTCGCTTCATTTAATAACACCAGCATTACAAGGGGGCTCAGTATATCGGCATGGTCATCTCTTATCGATTGGCTTTGGACAGCTACTTCTGTTTTCAATTTTGGTATGAAAATTTCAAACAAACGAGTTTCTCTCACTTACATTCTTCTTCTTCTTCATCTTTCGGCTGTTCCCGTCAGGGGTCGCCACAGCGGATCAATCGCCTCCATTTGGCGCGGTCGTCAGCGTCCTCACTTACATGTAGACCTATAATAGGCAGGGGATTCAAAGAATCTCCAGAACCAAGACTGGTTCCTCATCCAAGAGAATAATTGACTCCAGATGTGGTAGCACTGGTTCTCCTCAAACTCGAAAAAATGTTTATCTTCAAAAAATACTCTCTCCTTAGCTTTCAGTAATGTCAGAGCTCTTCGTTTTAATTTTTTTTTCTCAAAGATTTACTTCATTTTAACGTTTTCCATATTCTTGTACTTTGTGTGTCACAGGCAAAATAATAGAATTAGTAATAGTGATCTTCATGTTGGTGGCTATTTACCTTTATTTTCACTAGATTCTGCAACTACTAGTTTTTATCTTGATATCTATGCTCAACAGGACCTCCCAGCTGTTGGAGTCCAAGAGCTTGAATCTTAAGATGCGCCTTTGATGTGTTTAAGATGGTCTCTTCTTCATGTCACTTGTTGGTTATTTATTGCATCGAGCTCCCTCTTCTGGTTCTAGCATAGTTACTTAGACAGTATCAGACTTCACTGAAAAGACTCTGTGATTTCAATTCTCATCACATCTTCTGGCTGACTCATTGTAATGGACTGACACGCTTAGGAAAGTTACTTATGACTTCGTTACTGATCAGGATCTATACATACTCAATCTGCAGACAGTACTGTTTCGCCCTTTGTGGGCTCATCAGTGCAGCACAGAGCTTCTGAGACATAACTCTCTGGCCATGTTGCCGGAGCGAACACAGCTTAAAGAGTTATTGTGGGTCCTGTCAGAGTGATTAAACCACGCATGCGCAATGAGCATTGCATTACGCTAACAACAGGTTTCCATCTCAGATAGAGTGCTCAACCAAACTTTCGTATATATATATAAAGAAAACCTTCACAAACCTTTCTAGGCAATTTCCTTTGCTTCCATTGAAGCCGATAATAAAACGTTTATTTCTTGGGTCACGGAATCTGTTTTGATTCTTTGATTTATACATAACTGCAAAATTTAAAGAGGTTTCATGGATTTTGAGAGTCAGATGATACGACTTCTAAAGGGTTAAGAAAAATGATTCTAAATAAAATTGAAGTGAACAATTGATTACCCAGACATATGATGGAGCTGCGGTAATAACTGATAGAACTGAAGGTGCCTAAATCAAAGTTCTAGGTAAATACCTCCATGGTCTTCTCGATCACTGTTGTGTGGATAAGCTTTAACTAATCATGCAAAAAAAATTACATCATATATTTCTTCAACAATTTTTTTCTTTGGGTTTAAGGTCATTTTCCCCCAGTAACTGGGGCTCAAACGGTGCACGTCACAATGGACTTAAATTTAGCAGTGAGGAATCTCTTGACCGGATGCCTTCCTGACGCCAACCAATAGCCTTTTCCTTTTATGAAGTTTCAAAGTCGCCCGCTCGGGGAATTGAAGCAGAAACCTCTTGGTTACGACGCAGTTGCACCAACCAATAAGCCACGGCTCCTCATTTCTTTAATAAAAATATAGTTTGGAAATTTATGGTTCTCAATTAGTCGTTTAATATCACCCCAAAAGAATGCCCCAGTTTAATAATAAAAAAAACCAACCCAAAGAATAGCAAGAGGATCCACAGCACAATTGAATTTCCACAGGTGAATAATAAAGAGCACTTTTGAAATAAAAATACATGTTTACTTATTTTAGTCGATCAAAATGATTGGAATAATGCTTAAATATCTGAAGCAATTAGCTTGAAAATTTAGCTTGAGGATTTAAATTTTCTTTTTTTCTGGATTTTTCCCTCAAGTCTTCTCCATACATCGAGCTTTTGTATACAATATATTAATCCAGAATTTGTAGCACTGGACAAATTTCCGATCCAGTCAACAGATGGAGTTGGTTCTATGTTAGCTGAGTACAAGACAGACTCAGGTTCTTTTCGTTTTGATGATATCAGATCTGCTGCAAAGAAGGGATATGGTTTGAATTGTTTTCTATTGAGAGAGCAATTTCCAAACACTGAAAGGGTACAGGACTTCAAGCTGATTTAATATTTCACTTTTTATCAACTTTCATTCTAAATTCCCCAACAAAAGGCTTACGGCTGCTTGCTCAAACTGTCAAAAGATGATTAGAGAAAGATTGTGAACAGAATTTTGTATGATAATGAAATATTTAGATATCTGACCAATGTTGCAGAATTGCATTGTCGGTCATTCAGGTTCAATATAAACCCCAGAAAATGCATAACCCAACTGCGCACAATCACCGGTACGTCCTTTGGCAAGGCGTACCGACTTTGCGTTAGATGACATGATGAAGATTAGGTTGACCGAGGAAAATGCACAGGACGAACGCAAAGGGAAGAAGTCAATTGGTCTGGGGGACCCAGGATAGGAAACCCCGAAAGAAAAAGAAGTTGCAAAGATGCATTTATTATTTTTGAATAATTATCTAATAAAAATAATCCCAAAAATTTTCAGTTAGTTCACTTGGCACTGACTATGGGTTTCAAGCAAAGTCCCAGGAAGCGATGGAATTGAGAGGTATAAAAATAAATAGCAAGAAGGCAGAAACAATGGAATCATCAAAGAGTGATCGAAAAATTATTAACATTAGGGATACACATGGGCAAGTGATTCAGCAAGTGGAATCATTATGCTATTTAGGAACAACCATTGAACGACAAGGGGTGTGTCAAGAAGACAAGAGTTAGAAGAGCTTGGGCGAAGTGGCGAGAAGTGAGCGGTATAGTATGCGACACGAGAATGCCAATAATACTGAAGACGCAGATCTGTTAATCAGTGCTATAACCAGTATTACTATATGGTCTAGAAGTCGTACCTTTAAAAAGGGCAGATGAGAGAATGTTAGAAGCGACGGAGATGAGAATGCTAAGGTGGCTAGCCGGAATATCCTTGCACTAACACAGGATGAATGATGATATAAGGAAATTTTTGAAGGTAAGGAGAATAACAGAGAAAACAAGAGAAGCAGGGTTAAGATGGCATGGACATGTAATGAGGAGAGAAAATGACAATATTTTGAAGGCAGTATGGCAGGCACCAGTGACAGGAAGGAGGAGTAGAGGACAACAACAGCTCAGAATGAGGGACGTCATAGGATGAGACATGAAAGAGGTGGGAGCTAGAGGAGATTGGGAAGACCGAGTCAAGTGAAGAAACAGGTGTCGAGCGGCCGACCTGAGAAACGTCCAACAAAAGTCGAAGAAGGAGAATAAGAATAAGATTGGTTTCAAGCAGTGAGGCTAAGCGATGTATGTCAAGGCTAAGCGATGTATGTCAAGGCTAAGCGATGTATGTCAAAGCTAAAGAGAAGGAATTCAATGAGACATAATGAGCTAAATGCATTGGCAATGCTGACAAGTCGTACCACACTTATTCCAAAGCCAGAAGGTTTTCAGAGGCAAATTAGAGGGTGTTGCCGGGGTTTCCGGAACCCGCCTTGCTGGGTGACTAAAAAAAGTGTTAGTTTTGACACTAAAATATTAAGTGCCCAACAGCTCAGTATTTAAGCAATCTGACCGCCAGAACAGGTCATCTTGTTCCCTAATGTCTGTTCTCTGATCTATTTATTTATTGTTTGTGACCAGATCTACAAGTATTAAGAGCAGTTTCTGTTGTGAACGTATTTACATCCTAAGCCAGGTGATGATCTCCGATATATTCATTACTTTTTAAGAATATTTTTGTTCTTTGAATTGTTGGTGTCCTTTCATAGATGTGGTTCTGAAATTGAAGACTAAAAATGCAAGAGCTTGTAAAATTGATTTTTTTCCGTTGATTTAATTTTTTTATTGTGTGCATCTGCTCTTTTATCTTTTTCTTTATACTCCCTTGTAAATTATCTGTTGCGTTTCGTCGCGAAAGTAGGCTCTTTGGAAAAAAAGGAAACCCCCTCCAAGAGCAACAGATCTGCCCCTGAAACAAGAGTCAGCCAGAGTAGATTACGCTTCGCGTGTTATGGCATGCCCGGCGATCTACTCATCAATCACGATCAGTCACCTCAGCCATTTTGTTAGCATCGCTAACCGGCCGTCATGAATACGGCCGGTTAGCCATGCTAACTGGTTGATAAGATCAAATTACTACAGTAATAAGCCACAGCACAGATTATCGCCAAATTATGGGAACATTTTCATTTACTGTGTTAGACAAATTTCTACTGATTCAAAAATTAATCACGGCAAGAGAAATAAATGTCGCGCTAAGTTTAACATTCCAAATGAGTTCAAGTTAACACATTCAGAGTATCATTAGCTAAATGAGAAAAAGGGTATGGAGCTCATGAACCAAATAATTATTCCGTGAGTCAGTAGAGTTGGAAAATGGCTCTATCTTCGTAAGACTAAAGAATGGATCTTGGTTGCCCATGCGTTCAAGGGCAGTGAGCAGATGTGGCGAAGAAACTGATTTCCAGAAATCCGGGGAAGGCGGTAACCAACTAAATAATGCAAGACCTTACGCTCATCCCCTTGATCAATTTATGATTCGTACTCGGAAAGCTTTTATGAGAAACAAGACACAAAGATGGTACTCGGAGTAAATGCAAACTCAAAAAACGAGAGATATCAGTGCTGACAAAGTAGCAGATTTGCGTGTTATTGTGTTGAAGCTAACCCATACAAAATGGATCATCAATTCTGTGATCATGTGTAAGTCAACTGTAAAATAATCACAGGAAGCAGGGGTAGCTCAGGAATTGATGCTGCCATAAAAATAATCATACAGAACGGAGGGCTCTTATTAAGTAGCATAGTTTCAATAATATTGTAATGTAAACAGTTTTCAAAGTCCGCAGTAGTAGGCAGGTTTTTTACGAGAAGATGCCCCACAAATATTTTGCCAATACTATTGAAAACTTTGGTAATTTCACACATTTTGGCTATATTTCATCAAAAATCTACTTGTACGGACATTGTGAGAACGGATGGAGTGGGGTGGGTGGTGAAATAGAAATACTATCCCATTGTGTTTTCCCCCTGAGATTAACACTATTATTAAGGGTATTTTTGTAGGTGAGTTTTGCAAGATTTTACTTGGGGTATGATGGTAATAATCCTCTGTTGAAATATAGCCAGGTTGCATTAGTCAAAATTGGGTGACAGAAAAGAGTAAGTGCAGAAAATTATTTTTTAAGAGAGCAAATTCTTCCAACAGGTAGCCCTGTCGGGCATGGAAGCATTGCATGCGTAATTAAATCCCGCGAATTAAAATAAAGATGTTATTGTTTAAATGTACACAGGAGAGAATGAGGTCTTGATAAACTGAGCATGAGCTTAAGATAAAATGCATTCTGTTGAAGCGAGCTTTAACATCTTCGTGTACAATTCACAAGAAATGCGCTCAAATATTTAAACTTGTAATATCTGCAAATAAATACTGTAACCATATCAGTTTTTTCCCCTGTTATTTACACAGTTAAAAAATACCGTTATTAGAATCGGATTGTTGAATCCATTTCATGTTCCTGTCGTTTTTCCATCAGCCCCTAAAAACACATGCCAAAAACAAGCAGATAGTTAATTTATGCAGAAAGAAAAAATTTTCTATTACGAAAAAAATCAGATACTAAAATAAATTAAAGGCGACAAGATATCCCGTGGATAAGAGGTCTAAGACATGCAACGGCATTTATTTCCGGATAGATAAAGAGAAAGGGTAAAGACCTGTGTGACTAGAAACTGAAATAAGCAACCAACTCTGTAGAGTGAAGACTAATTTATTCTGTTTTTGGGTGGTCTAAAATAATTAAACACCAACAACCTCATATGAAAATTAATCGGGTTTTTCAAACCCCTCTAACGTTTAGAATTAATATAAACAGCCATACTGTTATCGATTTCCATCACAATAGACACAAAACAGGAAGAAAACATTAGCAACACGTACCAATCACATTTCAAGTTAGCTAATTCAATTATAATAATTATAATTACCACAACAACAGGCAACAGTAAATGCAAAAATCAAATTGATCCATATCGACGAATATTAAAGTAGCCGAGTTCTTATGCTAATAACAATTTGGATATGTGCAATCATAATAAATCGTTAAAGGCGTTTAGTATCAGATGGGCATGCAAAAAACTTATATCTTGTCCGTAAACATAACAATAAGATAATCCAAAATACAAAAACAGTGGTAATCTTTGAATGCTTCAGGTCTAAAATGTTCTCCACTAAAATAGATAGGAACGAGAGTAAAATATGAAATGTGATTGGTACGCGTTTATACAAAAATTGAGGCATACCTTACGCAAGGCTTGCAACTGATCCAAAATTTGTTGCTGTCTAGGTGTAAAGACATCCTTAAAAAGAAACATATATTAAGGAATCAAAATCTTCTGCATCAAACGATATCCTCACTGGGAAAATTATGATAAGCACTACGCTAATTTAATTCAAACTTCAAAATATCAGCAGTGTCACCTGTTTCTAATTTAGAACGTTAAAAACAGTTGAATTGTTTTCATTAAGGTCGTGGTACATGGAAGCGCACGTTGCTTGCTGAAATATTGTCCAACATACTAGAATAATCTGGCACGACCTAATAAGCTAATTATGGCATTGGATAGCCACCATTAAAAAGACTCGCTGTTCATCAGCATCATAAAAGCTTGACGAGTTCCAACCAGAAAATTCGGGCCCAATTCTCTATCTATATATCTTTCTTTCTTTCTTTCTATCTTCTATCTATCTATCTATCTATCTATCTATCTATCTATCTATCTATCTATCTATCTATCTATCCATCCATCTATCTATCTATCTATCTATCTATCTATCTATCTATCTATCTATCTATCTATCTATCTATCTATCTATCTATCTATCTATCTAACATGGTGAACGACAAAAAATCAACAAAACTTTTAGAACTGTCAGTTTCATGCTTTCACAATCGTCAGCTATACATATATATATATATATATATATATATATATATATATATGCATACATATATATGCATTGTATATATATGTACATACATATACATATACATATACATATACAGATATAAAATCAACAACAAACAAAACATAATTTGATAAAGACCTGGCTTGTCAAAGAAATCTGTTTTGTGCTAATGTGCATCAAGGACTTAAAGATAACAGTTAGATAGTCCTTATTTTACATTTCCACAATATTACTGACCACACTGTCATTGTTTTTACCAAGCTGTGTAACGACACAAATATTGGGCTAAACTGCAAGAATGGTAGAGGGAAAAGGTATAGATACACTAGTGGTATACAATTTGGGAGCTGAAATTTGTGTATCAATAACGAGCGCAAATAAGAATAGCAATGAACGTTTAATTTACTTAGTCTAATAATGATTTTTCTCCTAAATTTCTATGAGCCAAATCAATAGCTATTAAAAAAACTCACTTTTTGTTCAGGTGGTTCAGTCTGTATTTGAACAGTTGGCGAGCGTTGAATATCAAACATAACTGGTGTGGTGTACTTTGTAAGCTCCTCCTGTTCACTGTCGGTTTCATTTATATTTGGTTTCAATGTCAATGTTGAAGTACGATGAAAGGGAACGAGTCCTTCGGGGGGTTTCTCTGGTTTGGCGGCTTTCTTTTCCACAACGGTATTTACTTTCTTTTTTATCTGTTTACTTCCTTTTGTATTCATTCGGGGATTGTCTTTTATATATTCATCTTGTTTCTTATCGGGTACTTCACCAGGAAAATTCATCCTGGAATTTTCTACCTTCTGCTTTTCGTTTTTAAGGTTCTGTTTTAAAGAAGCAGTTCCTTTTTTTATTTNGAAAAGGTACAGATACACTAGTGGTATACAATTTGGGAGCTGAAATTTGTGTATCAATAACGAGCGCAAATCAGAATAGCAATGAACGTTTAATTTACTTAGTCTAATACTGATTTTTCTCCTAAATTTCTATGAGCCAAATCAATAGCTATTAAAAAAACTCACTTTTTGTTCAGGTGGTTCAGTCTGTATTTGAACAGTTGGCGAGCGTTGAATATCAAACATAACTGGTGTGGTGTACTTTGTAAGCTCCTCCTGTTTACTGTCGGTTTCATTTATATTTGGTTTCAATGTCAATGTTGAAGTACGATGAAAGGGAACGAGTCCTTCGGGGGGTTTCTCTGGTTTGGCGGCTTTCTTTTCCACAACGGTATTTACTTTCTTTTTTATCTGTTTACTTCCTTTTGTATTCATTCGGGGATTGTCTTTTATATATTCATCTTGTTTCTTATCGGGTACTTCACCAGGAAAATTCATCCTGGAATTTTCTACCTTCTGCTTTTCGTTTTTAAGGTTCTGTTTTAAAGAAGCAGTTCCTTTTTTTATTTTTTCCCCTGAATATTTATGCGACTCTGCCTTTGACATTCTACTTTCACTTGACATTTCTGAATCTAAACGAGAACGTCGTCCAGACTTTGTGTCAGCAATTTTATGTCGCTCATTTGTTTTGGCCTCATCAGACTTTTTATTTGGTTTTCTAACCTCGCTTTTCTTAGAAATCTTCCTCTCTTCGTCCGGTGAGCTTCCCCAGTTGACAACAGGCCGGTTTTCTTTTGTGGTTCTGGTGGACATCAGGGAAGCATCTGGCACACTACTGAGGCCACGGAAGTCCAGCTGTCCGAGGCTTGATTCCCTCTCTGTTTGCGGGCTAACAAAAGGATGTGCTACAAGACAAAAATATACACAACTCATTGATAAAAAACGTTTCCCAAAAATTTAGTCTTTAGTAGATGTATTTAAGTTTTTAATCTTTGCAAAGAATAAATTTCAGTGTATGTGAGCAATGCTGGCGAACGGCTCATATCATGACAACTCTCCTCCTATTTAATGTTAAAACAAAGACACAAAAAAACCAAAACAAAGTAGTTTTAGTAGTGAAACAAAGTAGTGAAATATATGACAAACCCTGGTTTATTAGTCTCCACTTAGAGTGAAAACAGTTAACTGTTGTATTCTGTCACCACATGTTTGATTAAAACAAATCACGTGATCTTAGTAGCGTCACGAGGACTTGGCTACCAGTTATAACAAAAAAAAAATCGAATTTTTAATTGTTGAATATCTACAGTTGAAACATATCGTTTATTCTTATTGAAATGAAAATGCTTCAACGTATAGATTTTTCTGTTTTGTTATTATAAACCATTAAAAATTACTATTCTGATCCTCATGGTTCCTTTTGTCGTTGTGTGATAAAGATTTATGGTCAAGAGGTAGCTTTTTTGTTTCTTTGTCTTCGGTTAAGGAAAAAATTTCGTCTTTACTATACTTTTTGATATCACTTCAATTAACAGCTTGTCCCATCACACGGGGCAAGCTGTTAATTAAAGTGATTGAAGGGTAAGGTGCCCTGGGCCCAATGATGTTCACGGGAGTCCTATGACGTCATATAGCTCAAGCCACATATCGCGGAAAGTACTGTCTGGAAGCGCTGTATTCATGTAAGTATGTCTAGATTACAATCTATTGACCGTTTGCCTACAAATTGTAATTTGCACACATTAGGTATGATGGTTCTGAGATTTTAAACCCCTTGAAGATTATTTTTCCCTCAAGAATATGGCAGAAAAGCATCCACGTTAAGTAGAACTCACTTAAAATTCAACTACGAAATCGAGCACAAAAACTGACAGACTAACTCGATTGACCACTGCACCACCAATACCCGATTCTTTTCTTCTAAAGTTTCTGGTGGTTCGACAGTGTAAGTAATCGTGTAGGTACAACGTTAGTTTATACTGATTATATAATTATATTATATTATATTATATTATATATTATATTATATTAAATTAAATTATATTATATTATATATCACACTCGCCAAACTGCCTCCAGACTGTTACGTGAAGTACGTAACATGATCTTTTCCGGATGTATACAGTACTGGAACCATTTCTTTACGAAAGCACTAGGTGAAAAATTACAATGGTATAACACTGTANACAAATTGTAATTTGCACACATTAGGTATGATGGTTCTGAGATTTTAAACCCCTTGAAGATTATTTTTCCCTCAAGAATATGGCAGAAAAGCATCCACGTTAAGTAGAACTCACTTAAAATTCAACTACGAAATCGAGCACAAAAACTGACAGACTAACTCGATTGACCACTGCACCACCAATACCCGATTCTTTTCTTCTAAAGTTTCTGGTGGTTCGACAGTGTAAGTAATCGTGTAGGTACAACGTTAGTTTATACTGATTATATAATTATATTATATTATATTATATTATATATTATATTATATTAAATTAAATTATATTATATTATATATCACACTCGCCAAACTGCCTCCAGACTGTTACGTGAAGTACGTAACATGATCTTTTCCGGATGTATACAGTACTGGAACCATTTCTTTACGAAAGCACTAGGTGAAAAATTACAATGGTATAACACTGTACACCATCATCTGTCGGTCCTTGTCCACACATTACATGTTTGAGTGATTATGGGCAGGTTTAATTATTTTTTTGTTGCACTGAAAAGCTCGTTTTTTACTGAAAAGCTGCTTTTTTAGGAGAAGTACCAATTTCTGTAAAACAGTAATCTTGCTAGGGATAATAAATATTCAATCAATAATCACAGCTTCGGATACTGTTTTCATTTCTCTGTGAAAAAATCCCCCAAAGAAATACACGCTTTTATATAAGAATAACATGCAGTCCGCTAAGCCTCCATATTTTTTTCTTCTTTTTTGGGTCTTTTACTCTAAGCAAGGCTTGAAGCCATTTTAACGCAGATGGTTACTTTTTTATGTGAAAACATTTTTTGGTAATTAAGTTTTCTATTAAATTTATGGGTTTCGTTCTCTTCCTAATTCTATTGCCGCAAACATGTACAAACTCAGTAGTAGCCAGCTATGATGGAGAAACAAATTAATATAATCTTTAAAATATATCATTTTGACTCTGAGTACATTCATAATATATTCTACTACAGTATTCTATCGGATCAACCCTTTCGTACCGGTACCGGTGCCGATAAAAACTTCTTTATCTTTCGGCTGCTCTCTGTTCGGGGTCCCCACAGCGGATCATACGCCTCCATTTGCTGCGGTCAGCAGCATCATCCCTTCTCACGTCCAGCCCCCTTATGTCCTCTTCTGTTACATCCATGTAGCGTCTCCTTGGTCTTCATCTCTTCCTCCTCCCTGGCAGATTCATGTCTATCATTCTCCTCCCGATATAGTTCTCTTCCCTTCTGATCACATGCCCATACCATCTGAGTCTTGCCTCCCTTTGCTTCTCGCTCAATCTCCTAACTTGTGCTGTACCTCTGATGTATTCATTTTTTATTTTAACCAGGCGTGTGACTCCACGGCGCAAGCTGTGCCCACCTCAGCATTCTCAGTTCTGCCACCTCCAACTCTGCTTTATGTTTCTTTGTTGTCGCTACTGACTAAAGCCCGTACAGTAAAGCTGGCCGCACTACCGTCTTATATATTTTTCCCTTCACTTTTGGTGCCGATAAAAACAAAAACTATAATTTTTGATGTGTGTTCAAGACAACAGAATTACAATATCCCATCAATAGCAAAAACTCATTCTTAGAAAGAGGGATGTTTAGGAGAAGAAACATTACCATGTTTATGCACGAGTTTGAATAATAAGTTTCGAACGGGCAGTTCGCAACTTATGACCCATATGCGTTTACATTTTAGGTCATCAGTGCCTTGACATGCCGAAAAATAATTTTATAAAAATCTAAGCTCTGAGCAAATGAATGTGGCAACATAACATACTTACGTTTTATCTAGTTATGTATTAACAATTTATCAACACAACTATTAGGTCGGAGGGGACTTCCGACCTAATAGTTGTGGGGTTCTTTTCTTCCTAAACCTGTAGATAATGTTTACGAAGTCGATGCTCCTGGGGAATTGATTTTTCATCGCAGTAAGACCTATCAATGCAACTCTCTCTTGTCCCATTGTATTTTAAAGGTAAGGATCAACTTATATTTTGAAAATGATCTTTGTCCTTTGAGCTGGTCACGAATATGTAAAGATAAATTTCAAATACATATTGACATTTAGGAATGCTTCATTTTAAGTTGTTCCAACTTATTTGTTGATTCAATTAATCATTCAATTAATGATGCAACTTAGAGTTATACCTCTATACCCTCTGGATAATATTGCACGAGGTATTCTGCTGCGTCGCGTTATTCTTCGTTATTTAAATTGATTACTTTTGAGGGGAAACGAAACTTACAACTCCATGCTTCATATACTTCTGCTCGACTACGAAGAACTGGAAGAGAGGGGGTAACAGAACAGTCCCTATACGTCTACAGAAAACTCTTAGTCTTAGTCATAAAATGTTAACACGATTTTCTCAGTAACGGACGGCTCATCAAGGATTAGTATGAAATAAGAAATTACCAATTTGAACTTTTGTTCCTAAGACGCCCATATATGAGGCAAGTCTTAAACTGTCGATCATGGCTAAGCCTATATGGTCGCTGGACTTACCCTTCCGACTTGAAATCCAATATTAATCGTAGACATAAATAATAATTTGGCTCCAGACGTATTCTTTGCTACACTTAATTGGCATATTTAGTATATCAAAGCTTTATTTTAGAAAGCACTAGCTTATGGAAGGAGCATCGATTTTCTTTGATTTAGGGCTTATTTAATGGCAGGCAGTAAACATAACTTAAAAGGAGGTTTCGCCGACTTAAAACCTATTAAAAAACGCAAACCATTCAGACACTAAAATACTTCACCTAACCCAACTACCAAACCTATTAAAAATGCCATTTCAAATATCAAATGAACAAAACAAATGAATTAAATTGAAGGCATTTCAGCACGATACGAAGTAAACTCCAAACTGTAAAATCCTAAAAAAACTCACACAATAACTACCACGACAAGTATTAACAGATAACTAGAACTGAGACAGTAGGTTGAGACAGATCAACAACATGCTTGACTGTCTTTGGCTTAAATATAGAAGTGGCGCCTGCTGTCGCAAACCAATGCCAGATATTTTAACCACTTAATGGGGTGTTACGCAGAGAGAAAAGCTATATTTTATAAAGGAATGTTAATTACACTAAGTACGCATTACACTGTGTTAGTATATTTGTGTGGTTTGCAGATGTCAAGCAGAGACAAAACACATAGACATGTGACATCTTCGGTTTTGGGCAAATAATAACTACCAAATGGATTCCACGGCAATGGCTATTTAGAATCCAGAACCAGAGTTTAAGAGAAGTCTACATCCACCCACAAAGTCATCTCCCTTTCTTGATCCTTTAAAGGAATTTATTTCAATTAAACTGACAGGTTGCTGGAATAACAGATTGATGTTAGGAACACAGAAATTTGTAGAGAGTCATATTCCTATTCATCAAAGTACCTCGNGTCGCTAACCAATGCCAGATATTTTAACCACTTAATAGGGTGTTACGCAGAGAGAAAAGCTATATTTTATAAAGGAATGTTAATTACACTAAGTACGCATTACACTGTGTTAGTATATTTGTGTGGTTTGCAGATGTCAAGCAGAGACAAAACACATAGACATGTGACATCTTCGGTTTTGGGAAAATAATAACTACCAAATGGATTCCACGGCAATGGCTATTTAGAATCCAGAACCAGAGTTTAAGAGAAGTCTACATCCACCCACAAAGTCATCTCCCTTTCTTGATCCTTTAAAGGAATTTATTTCAATTAAACTGACAGGCTGCTGGAATAACAGATTGATGTTAGGAACACAGAAATTTGTAGAGAGTCATATTC
The DNA here is from genome assembly GCA_003991215.1 of Morbakka virulenta. NCBI lineage: Eukaryota > Metazoa > Cnidaria > Cubozoa > Carybdeida > Carukiidae > Morbakka > Morbakka virulenta. The sequence continues at coordinate 1,191,542 of RDPX01000189.1, forward strand.
CTATTCATCAAAGTACCTCGACCTGGAAGGACTATGTGGCAAGGCTCCTAATGCAAACTAAATAATTGATGTCTTCGTTTCCCCATCTGCGTAAAGCTGAAAAAAATGTGTAAAAGGTGAACCAATTGTACGACTCTATCAATTTTAATCTACTGCATTTTGGAACACATGGCATGATCCTATCTACTTTCAAATGAAAATTCAATCCCCTCCAGTGATGTGCTCCGAAAAGTATTACTTGAACCTTGAACCTTGAACACTACCGTTAACAAATCAAATAAAAATTGAACGAGAAGCTACGTATTTCAATGCATAAATGGAAACAAAACTAAAAAATTTGTGAAATATGTAGAAATTCTTAAACCTAAAATTAACGGACGGTAAGAAAAAGCAACAAAAAATGAAAATCATCCAGAGTCCAAATTTCCATGACATAGAATAATTCCTTCGCAATTGATAACAAAGAGAAAAGACGTAAAGCGAAATAACATCCTAAGAGTAAACAACATTTCGTAACATACAAAAATGTACGAAAGAAAGCAATTAATAACATTTCAGAGCAACCCCCGCCCCCAAACTAGTATGTAAAATATTATGCTCTTCTTTATTTAATCAGATTAGTAGCACAGCAACATCCTGTAGAATAAAAATTTACCAGGGTATATTTTTAGGGCAATACTTATACCCAAGATTGTTTTGGTTAGCTCTCGTAACTTTGCTTAGCGACTCTAAGAACCCAATATGACTACAAAATATTTGATGGAACCAAGCCACACTTCTTTTGTATGACGAGCTTATACTTCACGCAAAAAGCGCTAGTGATCTGGAGTGTCATCAGCAAAAATGGAATAAAATGGGAAAGAAAAACCAGCTTGTATGTAAAATACTGTTTAGTGTTTTCTTCAAGAAAACCGACTTTAGAAACAATCCGAAAAAATTGTCTAAAGAACAGGTACCTCAAGAAAGCAACTCAGAAAATGGTTTTAGTTGCTCAAGAGCAAGCTCTAAGAAGAACGGCGATTTAGGATTACATCGGTAAGACAAAACAAAGCTTACTTTGTAGGATTTAAGGAGAGGACGATGGAACAGTAGTAAATATTGTGGCTGAGTCCATAGCCCGGACATAGTACAAAGGATGGGGACACGATGTAATTGTCAAAGTTGTACCCTGGAAACTACGTAAATTGAATAGTTTACCATACTCTAAAATGTGTTACGAGTATAGGCAAGCAAGGTTGACGAAAAATGATAAGGTTAAAGTCCTATGGGATTTCGAGATACAGGGAGATAGAGGGCTGGGGTACAACAGGCCTTAACAACCCTTAACCGTTGTCCATTTAACACAACAAAAAGAGGAGCCAGGAAACCTTAACAAGGACAAGAGTTGGAAAAAATGTTGAAAAATGGAAATTGATGACAAGCTGGGAAATAGTAACGCCAAGATTATGCCAGTCGTCCAAGGGGCGCTAGGTACAACCTCAAAGAGTTTCATGGGCTGGGTGATGTCATAAACCCTAGCATTCGATTCAAACATCTGCAAAAATCATGTTAGCTATGAATTGCGACAGTTTTTCAATATGCACTGAGCATCTGAGGTTGCGGTAGTGGTTTAATTTTGGATAAAATATCCGGCTAACATCATAAGTAGTGATCTAAAAGTTTGCCTTCTAAACGAACATGAACGCTAGTGACCATGCGATCCTACGTAAGGAGTGGGCGTCCAAGAAGGCAACCTCCACGTGGTGACGCCTGGATACTGATTAGCTAGGTTATCCTGGCTGGTTATTAACGAATAGCCTTCATTTCAAGCTGTTCTTCAAAAGTACCATGGAAGAAATCGATCTCGTCGTCCATGTGATTTCGAATCTGGTTCGTCGTCGATTTGGAGAATTTTTTGTTTGAACTTATGCCGCCCCTGGTGGTAAGTGAAAGTCTTTTGTTTCTGGTTTCTTTCCAAACCGATTTGCCTTTTGGCGGTGAGGAGAGGTTTGTTTCCCGTTTCATGAGGCCGGATAGAGCTCACCGGGGTGGTCTTCAAATCTGCCTCCAGCAGCTTACACAAACACACACACGTAAGGAGTAAAGAAAGTGGCAGGGGTTTAATGAATGTAGAGGGTTGTATTAGATCAGGGGAAAACGGTATTGCTTTTCATATGAATGAAAGTAATTAAACGTTTTTTGGGTTTGTACTAAAGTATGGACACTTAAAAGTAAACAAGTCACTAGAGCCTCAACCGTTCAAGAAAGTGCAAGCTAGACTGAAGATGGAAGAAAGACAGGAGGAGAGATTACAGGGTCCATTTCTTGCAGACAGGGATGAAGACTGGAACAATTCAAGGCAGTGGCTAAGGGAGGGGGGCCTGAAAGAAAGCAGAAAAAGCTTTAATTCTAAGTATCAAGGAGAAGACCCTAAGCACACACTACAATAAACACCAGATACACAGAAAGAACGGTAGACTCGCCGTTGTGCCGTATATGTTCAGCAGAGAGGAAAACCACCAGCCATAGCGTCATTAAACGCAGTAAACTGGCACAATACGATTACAAAAAGACATGATAAAGTGGCTCAATATGACCACTGGCTACCTCGCGGTGAAGAAAAAGTGGAAAAAGGTGATTAATGGTATCTACACAGCCCTGACGGTGTGGTTGAAAAGGTAAAGTATAAGAAATTGTGAGAATTTACAATTTAATGTGATAACATTCAAGCGAGAAGACCGTCCTTGTATTTATAGAAAAAATAAATAGAGAAAAAACGAAAGAAAGAATGAAAGAAAGAAAGAAAGAAAGAAGAAAAAAGGAGGCCAAAATAATAGATATAATGATTTCTGGTGATAGCTGAGTGAAACAAAAAGAAATGAAACTATTGGATAAGTAACAGCTGCTGAAAGACGAAATAGGAATGTTGTGGAGCACACATAGAGGCAGTATTATACGGTGGAAATTGGTGTGGTAGGGGGAGTAGCAAATTGCTTTTTTGGAAACTGTTGGAAAACTTGGGATTGCCGACAAGGCTTGAAGTGGTACAGAAAATAACTTTATTGGGTAGAGCAAGTATCTTAAGAAAATGACAAATGTCACCGTAATTGCATACGAGGGAAACAAGACTTGGAGCCTTTGATAACTTGTTGGCCCCTGCTTCCAAGTTATTAAACTGGATGCAAACATCAAGTCCTTTAACATAACAAAAACAAGACTGAAAAACCTTCAGTCTATAAAAATAACTGAACATTACTGAGCAAAGCTGAACTTCACTTAATAGATGGATGGGTGCCCAATAGGTCCACATCCAACTCAGTTTCAGAATTGACCAACTTATTGTTCTATTAGACAATGGAACACGCGTACAGGGCACGCATTAAAGACTAGTTCATTATTATGTCAACTGTCTAGAACAAAAAGAGAAATAGTCCAAGAACAAGGCAAATACAAAGATGTATAAGTACGGCAATACTTGCTCGCTCTTAAAAAATAATAACAATAAAATGAAATAATAGAATTCCTTTTGCTCAGCATACTATTTTATGTATACTATTTTATGCATACAATATTCACATTGCAAGTCACAACTTTGAGAAATCAACGTTATCATCAAGGCAGCGAAAAGAGTTGCGTAATAAAAACAAACCTTGAAATTTACCTACACCTTGACGAGTCTTGTATTATCTGGCAATTCAAACTGCTCTTCATGTGCGTTCAGCGCAAGAGAACACCAAAAATCTGGAAGTTGACCAAAGCTGTAGCTGGGGTGAAGTTCAACAACCCTGTGAGTAATTCAAAAACTTACTGAACAATCAGCCTACTCTGTATTGCATATATGGTCTTCGAGCGACTCATCTACAATTAAATTATCCCCAAACTGGAGTCTGTACTTCCATATGAAAAAGCTAGCTGAAGGCCCAAGCAATGCACTCTTCGTTACGTCGCCCTGCTTACAAAAGACTCTTCGTTACGTCGCCCTGCTTGCAATTGCTTTCAACAAGCAGAGAACTGTTGGTGGTCTTTTCCTTGACCTCTCTACAGCTTATGGTAATGTTCGTTTCCCATATAGTTTCATACGGATTTTTTATTCAGTCTAGAAATAACTGAATCTGAGGAGGAGAAGATATCAGAAAATTTACCCAGAAAAGAAGGATCTTTTTCAGCCATTGTAGTTTTTCTCCTGAATGAAAAACCATGCCATTGCATTAACTTTTCTATCTTGCTGCAGGAGACCATGTTTTTTTCATCAAACAGCTTCCTGGTTTCAAACATAATTTACACATTACCATTTGACTTCTGACATAAAAGACTCTGCTTTGCTGTTCATATCTCCGAATTATCAAGTTTTCCTGTAGTTCCTACTCCATGGATTTCTACCACCTTCCTGAAGTCTTGTCTGCTTGATATTGCTAAAATTGTACGACGAAAACTCTCTCTCTACTCACTGACGCGGTGTCTTTACCAACCAACTGCACAGGAGATTTGTTACTATTTGGCATCGCATTTAACTTAAGAAACACCTTAATACACTATATTGCAACCAATATTTCGCTAATGGTGTACATAAAAGAAAAGGGTGGCAATAGGCTCCTTGTGCTTGTGGTAATTTATGTGACAATCCAAATATCTAGTTCGTGTTGCACGAAGGTGTGGAGTGAGACAGCTGGATGACGTGCTGGCATCAGCTCGATTGAGATGGTATGGAAATGTGCGACGCAGTGAAGATGTCGAGGCACCAGGAAGAAAAATAGCATGGGAAGTACCCGGAAGAAAACCTCCAGGAAGACCGAAGAAGGCTTGGTCGAAGGCGGTGCAGGTGAACATGAGAATGTATGGATTGGTGGAGGAAGATGTTTGGGATAGAACCAGATGGAGAGCTTTATCAAACCCTAAAACTCCACGAATGGGAAACGAAGACGTTAAACGGAGAAAGTAAGTAAGTAAGTGAGTATCTGGGATAACCCAAAAGACCATCAAAGTGACGAATGGTGTATATTAAAGAAAAGGGTGGGAATAGGCTTGTTGGGCTTGAGGCAATCGATGTGACAAATATTCAGTTCGTGTTATCACTTTTTAAAGAAGGATGAAAAAGTACCTTGAACTTAAACATAACACATAAAAGGTAGTATGAAATCGGATTAACTCTTTAGCTCTATTTTCATTTAAAACAGAAAATGAATGTGCTGAAATATTACAAAGAGATTGGTATAAAGTAGAGAGCTATTCTCAACGGTTTCAAAAAAATTTTTAGAAGATTTTTACGGACTTTTAAATGTTTTTCAATGAATAGATATAACCAATAATTCAAAACTAATCTCAAATTTTTTGCTTTCTAAATATTTCCGAAAAAGCCCTACCAAGCGGAACATTTATTCAATTTTTATTTTGTGGATGGTATTTGAAGCAGCATGGTATAAACAAATATACTAAAGGCGTTGCAATTATGAAAGTAACTCAAATATATTAGTAAGAAACAGTTCCAAGTTCTGGAGGGTTGCGCTAGCTAAAATGTATAAAGGATTACAGGACAAGAAGACTGTCTCACTATTATCTCTATTAGATAATATCCTTTTTCCTCTCCACTCTTTTTGGTTATTAATTTTGTTTATGTGAGGTGGTTGGATGGTGCTTCTTGGTTTCTGAGATAGATCACAAAAATAACAAAAGAGCTCCACTTTGGTGCTTAACTGGGTGAATCTTTTAGTATCTTGATTTGTCTTTCAAAGTCCAGCCCGAATTGTATTACAACTCGGGCAAACATTACCCGTTGTAAAGCCTATTTATGTCCAAGAGAAAGAAAATCATTTCATATACATTCTCAACTAAAAAACGAGATTCAATTCTCATGAAAAAATACAATGCTAAAGCCACATCAGACTTGCTAAGAAAGTTAAAAATTTAACAAAATTGCTGCCTTACTTTGGGACGCGTGCTTTTCTTCCAGTTTAGAAACGTCATGGCCAGCAGCCCTCAGTTTTCGGATTCGACTATCTGCTTTATCCTAAAGAAAGAAAAAAAGTAAAAAGGTTTTAACAACTGCTAATTTATGTTCACAAAGCATATACCAACACAAAAATCGACAAAATGTCAGAAGCCCTTAGTCAGTCAGACCTTGACATACCAGATTGACATCTGTAGGGGTTGTCTGTCTTCTGGGGAAGAAAGCCTCTTCCGCATTGGTTGGCAACCTTCTCTAAGGTGGTGCCTCTATAAAAACAATGTTGATAGTGTCACCTCATCGATTCCTCTCTTTTATGAGGGCAATGTGTGGTACACAACGTCAGTTGTCGCACATCTATTTTTATTTTCAATTCTTCTGACAGTTTCAGAACGGCCTCCAGTACCCAGCAGACTTTCAATGGTCAAAGGACGCGAAGAATCTGCTCATCAGAGAGTGTAAACTCGAGAGGTGGTAGTACTTGCTTGACAAGACCGCCCCCCTCTAAAAACCCCTGTTATCTTCATAAAAATTATCTCCTTAACTTCTAATAATGCCAGTGATTTTTAGTCTAATTTTTCCTTTGTGAAAGCTTTCCTTTATTCTGCCTCTTCTCATATCCTTGCACTTTGTGACACTAGCCTAAATACTTTGCTTAGGGCATTAATGTTGACGGCTATATATTTTGGGTTTCACTAGACTCTACTCCTTATCTTCATGCTCTTGATATTTATCCTCGGCAGGACCTTCCAGCTCGTACAGAACATGAACTCAAATTTGATGGTAAGGTTTTCTGGCGCTTTATACTGTCCCTTTTTTAGGCTACATGTTACCTTTTTTCTTTAGCTTATCTCCCTCTTCTGATTCTTGCTTGGTTATTAAGAAAATATCAGACTCCAATGATAAGGGTTTCGACAAGCATCACACCACTTAGACCTTTGTCTTTGTTGATTAATGCTCATCACATAACCTAGATGATTCATTCTAATAAGACTGATAGACCAGAAGAAGTTACAAATTTGCTTTCTCTAACCATCTAACATAGGTTGCTGATTTTTCTAAAAATATTTCCTGATTAACATGCATGAGAATCTTCTCTTCTAGATCTCTTTTCGATTTTTGATCCTCAGCATTGCATAGTTTTATCTTTCTCTCTTTTTGGATCTTCTGACCACCTTGTTGTCACTGAGGAGGTTAAGGCAACTGTTTCAAATCTTGTTGACGAGCCACATTTTCCTACGACTTTTTAATTTTGTCAGGTTAACTGGCGTGGGTTTCGTCAATTTTGTCTCATTTTCCCTGAGACTCTTAACTCTAAGTAAGTCGGATGCTGATGCTACAAGTGATTTCAGAGAAAAGGTTCAGACTGGTATTGGAACACTTATACATAGTCGTAGTTACATACATAGTCAATCCTCATTCTCCTTTAAGATCCAATGCTCCTTTTTCCTGCATTGTTCATCGTAATCAACTACATGTTCAGATTCAACGAGATGTAACTGATGGATATCAGTTTTGTTTCAGAGGGGTAATAACTTTTGTAAAAGGTTGACGTCTGACGTTTAAACGTATAATGCCGCGTGAGTTTGTGAAGGTGTTTATCTAAAAGAATTGGAAGTCGAGAAATTTTGAGGATTCACAATAGTGTTTTCTATTCTGGCAGCTCGATTACTTTTCTACTTTTGGATAGCGTTTGGTTTTTAACGTCATTTTCCCCCAGCAATTGGGGCTCAGACGGTGCCCTTCAGAGGGGCTTTTGATTTAGCTGTGAGGAATTTCTTGGCGGAATGCCCTTCCTGACGCCAACCAATGGCTTTTTCTTTTGTAAAGTTTCTCCTCTCTCTTTCTATATCCTCCAGGGAAAACGCTGATCTCCTTGCTAGATTTTTTCTAAATTATTCTTCTTTAATAAAACTGATGTTTCTTTGCCTGAATTTCCTTCGTTGCAAAGGTTATTCATAAGATTGATTAACCTAAAGCTTCTGGTCTAGATTCGACTTCGCCACATTTCTTGACGGAGTGTGTTTCTGTGTTATCTTTCGTGCTGCCCAAACTTTACAATGGTTGCCTATCGTATTTTTGTTTTCCGTCTCCCTGGAAGGTTTCTGCCGTTGTCCCTGTCCTCGATAATGGTGGTGCTCGGTATGACCTTGTCAAATATCCACCGTTTAGTCTTCTTTCTGTCATTAGCAAGTTATTTGAACGACTTATCCACAATGCACAGTTGGAGATCTTGCAGAACCTGGGTCCCTTTCTTGATATTCAGTACGTATTTGGAGAGTCATGCTCCACCGGCGACCTTTCAAACTGGTGGACCTACCTATAAGTTTCATAAAAAACGGTGGTGAAAGATGCCTAATAGGTCTTTATATTTCAACGGAATTTAAAATGAAGTTATATGCTGCCTTGCTCCGTAAGGTTTCTAGTTATGAAGGATCTTTAATCTCGCTGTCCTTTCTCTTTAATCGCAAAATGCGTTTCATACTAGATGGAATTACATCTGATGGGTTTTCCATCACTGCAGGCGTTTCTCAAGGTTCTTGTCGTGGTTCAGTTCTCCTTCATTACATGAATTTTCTTCTTGGTAATGTATTTAAGTTTAGTAACATCTATGCTGATGACACTATCTTGTACTCTGGCACTGACCATAAGCGAATTCACCAGGAACAAGTCCAACTTGCCTTAGTCTTAGAGTCTAACCTTCAGGCTCTCAGAGAATGGCGAAGAGAGCGGTTGGTTTCTTTTAGTGTGGCAAAGACGCAACGGAAAAGAGCAAACAAAGCTTCTGTGACAAATTGCCCCTCCTGGATCCTATCATCAGAATGGCTTTAAATATATTGATTTTGGGGGCTACCCCTAACAAACTTGTGTTATATCATAGCCTTGTTAATAGGCGTAAAGAAGGACGTAAAGGGTGGTAAAAAGAGCTAATTTTGGAGTATGAACTTTGCTAATGACCCCAAATCTTTCGGTCCCCATTTTTTCTGTAGTGATATTTTCTTCTCTTTACTGCATTGTTTTTGTATTGCTTTTGTCGATCAAGGCCACTTTGTCACCCTGTATTTCCTTCTGTCATCATTTTTACCGACTTAAAAGGAAAACGTCAGGAGCTACTATTCTGCATTGCCCTATTTTTTTAGCTGTCTCCTCACACAGGTCCTCTCATCTTCTCCCTGGGCTCTTACCTTGTCTAAGCTTATTACCTCCATGTGTTTTGTTGTTTTAATTAATAGTTTCTGGAGATAGTTCCGTTAATCTGGTTTTTTATACCTAATCGTGACGAAGCACCAGTTCTTAACCATCTCTCTCTCTCTCTCTCTCTCTCTCTCTCTCTCTCTCTCTCTCTCTCTCTCTCTCTCTCTCTCTCTCTCTCTCTCTCTCTCTCTCTCTCTCTCTCAAAAAACCCCAAAAACACAACAACAAAAACAACAAACAAACAACCCCCTATTTACCCCTTGTCTTTTGCTCTCGTTTTTGTTTCTGCAATGTTGCACTTTCCTTTTCCTCCATTTATTATATTATTATTATTATTACAATTATATATTATTAATTATTATTATATCTATTCTATTTTTCTTTATTATCTTTATGCTCTATGGACAATTTTTCAGACGTATTATTGCCCTCTGCTGCTGTTGTGAACATCGTTCATTCATATTTGCTTTTCCCCCATTATTTTCATATTTCACTTTTCCACCTCCATAAATGTTGTTTCAGATATTTTTCTTTGATCATATTACTCAGCTCATGTTTTTCTCAGTTTGCTATATAATCCGTATAAAATCCTTTTCCAGTTTTGCCAAAAATCAATGACTGCCTTAAAGCTAAAATCGGTATACCACGGGTAACTTTATGTACTAACTTTTACCAAATACTGTTTCCATATCGTTAGAGAATCCATTATTGTAGCATTTGTTCCATTTGGTAATGTTAACAAATGGTTCTTGGGTTTAATGAAGAAAATAGTCATCAAATCTTAGCCACATAATTATGCCAGTTTAAGTATCCTATCGCTCTGTTCTTTCTTACTTTATTATCTATTTATATTAATTTAAAAGAACAAAAGAGTAAAAAATCCAACTGGTACCCAAAAACTACTTTCTGTTATACACTGTGTATTTACGTTGTGTAGGTAGGGTTCCATTCTTTACTGAGAAAACTCACTTTACGAAGTTGTCTTTCCCACTCACAGCTTTAAATTGGATCGACAGTAGGTCCACATCAATCTTTGATATTTCTTTACCCACTTGGAACACAACCATGGTCTAGGGGTAAAGTCTATCCCTAAGCAAATATTTTAACCACTGCATCAACCAATAGCGACTTAGTTCCACAATCAATGCCTTACCCAAATAGAAAATAAAGTAAAGTGTCAAGGGGAAATAACTTTTGTTTTATAACAGGGGAATTGTTCATTTGGAATCCCAACACAAATCAATGAAGGCAAGTAAAAAATACGTAGAAAGCCAGTCGTAAAATGAAAAGAATCATGCCATACTCGCTGTGCATTTTCATAAGCCTCACGAACACGCTCCTGCAAAGCTTCCAGCCGTTGTCTTTCAGTTTCCTATGGGCAAAAAGTACAGAAATTTTAAAAGCAATTTTTTTACATACAAGAAATATAGTTAAGAGTTCTATTTGATGAGCTTTCTGCTTAACTAAAAACTTTTTATGACTTTACCACAAAAAACTCTAATATTAAACTTATATTCACAATAATTTTTCTCCAAACACTTCCCAGGCCTATCCATCTCGACAAAGACAATACAAAATTATATTTTGTTCAATGAGGAGTAAGAAAAGATGATAGAGGAGAGCCTGCCCTGTCTTGCGATTGCCAGCCCAGGCAACCTAAGAGCAAATTTTTCCTGTATACGAAGCGAAGGCCGTGAAAACTGAAAACAACAAAACTCCAAAGACCACAACATTACCAGTGGTTAATTGGAGCTGTGGTACTTGTAAAGAAGGGATTTGAAAAATACACCGACAAAATCCCTGGTAAAATCAACATCCAAGAAATCCAGAAGATGGCCCTCGTTGAAACAGCGCATATACTACGGAGAGTATTATCAATAAAGTAGAAAGCAACAGCTACCCTCTAGCGCCCTAGGAGCATTGTTTGGACCGGGCTCTAAAGTACGTAATAAACTATGCAGAAAGTGAAATACAGAATAATAATAATAATAATAATAATAATAATAATAATAATAATAATAAAAATAATAAGACATAATATGTGAACTTGCAATGACTGAAGAGACTGAGATGGAAAATAGGGACACACTGCCTATTTTAACATTCTGTTCAAAAACAAACTTTACTATTAAGCTTTATAACGTTGCTCTAAGCGAGATAGTTAATGAAACCCAGAAAGATTTAACCTCAATCAACAATCTAATATACTCAACAGCAAAAGCTGCCACCCAAAAGCTAGGGACTAAAATAAAAAAGAATAAACCAAAACAAGTTTATAAGGAATCAAAATGGAAAATGAAAATAAAGAAGGAGATTGAGTCTTTGCGGGCAGAGATCTCATTTCTTGATGAATTAACGAAAGGAACAGACATGAAAACTAGGAAAAGCAGGAAAGTTAAAAGGAAATACAATATTATTGATAGTCTCTCTAGATACTACCAAAGAAGTCTTAAAACAAAAAATACAAGTGAAAGCGCAGCGATTGAGAAGATTTGATAAACGAAGTAAGTTCTATAGACAGAACAAGATCTTCAAAACTGATGCTAAAAAGCTTTACAGGGAAATTGGAAAGAGTAAGATTGAGATAAAGGATCCACCT
>RDPX01000189.1:1206918-1251022 GCA_003991215.1 Morbakka virulenta
ATAAATTAAAAGGAAGTTGACTTTTGTTTCGAATACCATTTTATTTCGAAATAATGAATATTATACCACTTTAATACCTTTTTCTAAGGCCCAAAGATAATAGGAATTCAACCTGAATATAAAGAGTTCTATTTTACAAGACATATGCGTTTCTAGATATGTTTGGTGCTGATCATAGATTTTTAAAGATTTTCTATTGTTGTTCTCGCAGTTTATTTTATACCATATTTAGATAACACTATCCAATTTGTTTAACAATATAGTAAATCTAATTAAGATGAAAATCCACGGGAAGAGGGCCCCATTACAACTAACTACCTAGCTAACTATCTATCTATCTATCCATCTATCTATTTATCTATCTATCTATCTATCTATCTATCTATCTATCTATCTATCTATCTATCTATCTATCTATCTATCTATCTATCTATCTATCTATCAATCTATCTTTCTATCTATCGATCTAGTATAATTTTTGTGCGTTAACATTCAAAACTGTTGCACCAGCACTGATTTCCGTCCTATTACTGAGCAAAGCCAGCAGAAATATGCAGCTTTTCTTTCGTCACTGTTACCTCCACAAATTCATCAAAGCTATGCTATACGGAATCTCCGCGTATCCCCTTTTATTATATTCTTAAACTCAGACGTTGTTGAAGATTTTTCAACCTCCTTGTGCAAACCTGTGCAAAAAGGTATCAAGTATCGAAAACCCCGAAGTAGTACTCTTTCTTAAGCATACGACCCAAAGAAAACAAAACAAACACATTTTAAACGCAAGCAGTACAAGGTGAATGCCGATTGAACTCTAAATTTAAGTTTGTTGTTTAAAAGGTAAGAACACCGTACTTCATGACATCACATAAAGCGGGAGAAAGAAAACTATACTAAAGATTTTTAAGAAAAGAGCATATTGTTGGTGTGATTTTTAAAACGTATTTATTTAGTTAATCATTTATTAAGGTTTTCGTAATAAATATTGTTTTAAGAAAATATATTTCAATTTTTATTGTTGCAAAAATAAACATTCAGTGAAAAACTTGAATTTACCTTTAAAATTGATTAAGAATATGATAACCTGAGAAGCAAGATGGAGCATTGCCGAAAAAGAAATTCATGGCGTAAGTGTAAGTCCATTGGGTATCATAACATTAAATAGATGAAGCTTTATTAAAGAGGGAGTAACACGATGGGCATGTTTAAATTGTAGTATGAGAGAAGAAAGCCGACCCAACTTGACATCGGAAGAAGACCGAAGTAAAAGAAGAAGAACAAGAAGATGAGAGAAGAAAGCTCTTTGCTGTAAAGAGTATCAAAGTACTTGAAAAAACACACAGATGACACATCACGAAGATGTAAATGGGTCACAAGGCTTACAAGGGAAAAAAGACCAACACTACAACGGTCAAGAGCAAGAGGTATCCGGTTACTCTGATACCATTCAAAATCGGTAAGTTTGGGCCCTTAGCCGAAGTCAAGGCTTCTAAGCTTAATCGTCGCAGTAAATATGCCATACGTATATATATATATATATATACATACATACATACTTATGTATATATACGTATATAGTCATGTATACCCGGCCATGCTCAAGAGGAAAAACTGCGTGCAGTGCAATCCAAAATATCAAAAGAATCCTCGTCTGCACCATACGATTTACCTTACAGTATCTCCAGGTAACACCCTCACCCTACATAGAAAAAAGCTATCTGAAAGGCCTTCTACAAGCAAATCTAGCCAAATTCTAAAACGTGAATGAAAGAGTTCCTGCCTTTATTGAAACAATTTTAAAAAAATCTATAAAATTTATGCCCCTCTGGACTGGAGAGATATTTTTCTCTTTTTAATTCAAAAGAATGACAGTAAATCAACATGCGACTACTTCTGGGTACCTCTATAATGTTAATCAATAGGAAAACGTTCTCAACGATCTTGCAAAAAATGTGGGAGATGCCAAAATTACACTTTACTTAGAATCTTAATCAAGTTTTCTAGCATAGTAAAGAACATTGAACTGGTATTAACAAGTCGCCAGTACCGAAGTGCAAAGAACAATATTCCCACCTACACCACTAATTAACAGTTCTCTCTGAAGCATTTGAAATAAAAACTGCATATATTTTTGATGCCTTCCCTCAAAACAAGGTAAAGATTGGAGACGAGGTGAATACGTGGGCGAGGGTAGAAATAAATGGCTCCTCAAACTAACAGTAGGTGTTGTTCAATGACAAATACAGCAGTGGAGGGGACTTATCGGAGAAAAATTTATTTGAAGGTGGATGCTTGAAGGTGGATGCTTGATGGAGGAACTATGACAGCTTTTCTGACTGAGAGCCATCAAAGCCAGTCAGGATCATATTTATATCACATATTAAATTTAATATGATGTATAAAGCAAAAAAAATCAATACTTTTTAACATTACAGTTTACGAAGTTGTAATCGAAGCAATAAAAAAAATCCTGTTGGATCGCGTGGCTGGCAATTAAAACCTTCAAACCAATTAAGCACTACAAAACTTTGGTTTCTTCAATACGGTAGTAATTTCATAGTAACTTAACACACGCTTTTCTTTTTATAAGAATAGTAAAATTTCGTTGAGGGTGAAGTATTCTTATGATTTGACAAAATATAAGGGTGAAATATTCTCAATATATTCTTATATTTTAGTTTTTCCAAACAGCTTGAAAATTCATTGAATAAGCACAACGTCAAAATTCGAACGTCCACATTCTAACGTGATATTCTACTCGATGACATTGTTGAAAATGTATGGTTTGTTATGAGAAAATTCTTTTCTCGTGGAGTTGTGTAAGAGAAGTGTTAAATATCAGTGTGATGGCTACCCCAGTGAAGAAACAAAAAAACTCTCGGATATTTTGGCTTCACAAAGTCAATCAAACATAGAAGAATATAATTTTTTTAAAAAAATTCTTATTTTATTATATTTTAAAGTTTTTAAAAAATGATTATTTTTTTTGGACACCCGATATATATATATATATATATATATATATCATGAAGTATGTTAAGAAAGATTTCAGACGTCTTATTTTAATTGCCATAATATTTCTGTTTTACTAAAATTTTATTCTTATTAAACTCACCCTGGAAATATTCTCAAGGTATTCTTACAAATTAGGCAATTTTCACCCTGATATTCTTATAGAAGCTATTCTTATAAAAAGAAAAGCGTGCAAATAATGAGGAAAGACATATTGGTAGACTTTAATTGGAATGGTTTTACTTTGACAGGGGTGTCAATTAATCTCTCTCTTGAAAGGTAAAATTTAAAAAAGGTTTAGTTTTTACATTGTTAAGAACAAAATAAACTTATCAGTTCTCTGGTACCCAGTTATTTCCTTAGTGGGAACAAAGATCAACCTACTAAATATTCGGTGTACACGTCCAGAGGCATATCTTAACAATGTCTAGTGAATAAGTAAAGTCATTTATTCAAGTGTAAGAGTGAAATATAATGTCTATGCAGCCATCTACTTTTAGTGAAGACTGGGGTGTTCTAAGCCCTCAAGCAGGCTCCACAGGGAGTATGTAAGATGTTCTCGCATTTCAATTCCGTACGGCCAAGCTGGGAGAAAAAAAAGTCTTTTGTCCTCTTTTAAATTGCAGAAATATGGGGGCTGATTAGAAAAGCATGCAAATATCAAATTATACAACAAATGAGATTTCATTTTTGCTTTGCTTAAGATTCTTGAGCTTACTTATTTTCGCAGAGTTTGGGTTTTAATTTTTACTTAAGTTCAGGGCTGTTTCGGGAAAGTTACTTTGGCACCCAAATAAGTGTAGTGCCATCAAAATTGGTCCTGTATAATCAGTATTAATATATGTTTATTTGTTTTCACCATCCTAATGTTTATCATTAACAGTATTATTACCATTACTCTGAGCATCAATACTGTCATCAAAAATGAAAAATTAAAGGCTTGTTTTGATAGAGTAAGCAGCAACAAGTAGTACTAGATCTGGAAAATATATGGTTATGATATTGTTCAACTCAAGAGTCAGCTACGCACCTGACTGCGTATCTTAACAAGAATAGCTGGCTCTCGATTATATACGGTTAGGATTTTGCTTCTCTTTCTTTTGGCACACTGTTAGCATAGTATTACTCCTGGTCGCTTCAAGAGGTTCCGTCACAGTAGCTGCGTCATAGCATCATCATCCACAATCATTTGTTAAGGTTACAGCTTCGGACTTTTTCAAGCAATGTTCCTGGCCCAGTCAAAGGTCACGCATCCTTCTACTCACGTTGTTTAATTATTACGTAATTTTGCATCGTTCTTACATTATTCATTTTATATTTGCGAATGCATTTTGCTAATTTTAGACTCTATTGTAATTATGCGACTGGAATTGTATCTTGTAGAAATGTTAAGGAGACAGCCGAATAGAGCTTTGTCGCTTGTCTTAAGGTTTGTGTTCCTTGTTATTTAGTCATTCGTTATCAGCTGCTCAAGTTACCAACATAGTTTTACTCTCTGGGTTTGTGACAATACTCCATGAAAACATTGTTGTTGTTTAATAAACAATGTTCAATTACAAGATCTAATGGCCACTGCTAAGTAATGCCTTATGTAAGGGAGGAATTGGGATGAGTAATTTCTGGTGCGCAGCAAGCCTGCGAGGAATTACATAGTAAACTGTTGTTCAATTGCTCAGGGATTAGTGCTTATAAAAAATAAAAAGTATAAACTCGAAAAAAAATTCATGATACAAGGCAGTGAAAAACAAAAATTCAATAACATAGCAAAGTTTTGAATCGTTAAGACTCCGCTATGTAGCTTTAGATGACAAATATTCAACTAAAACTTGTTTCCATGGTAAGAAGTTTCTTCTTTTCGTCAAAACTGTACAGTAAACATCAGATACCATGTTAGTACAGTCAATTTCCTATTATAGGCAGTTACGTAGAACTACTGTACAACAAAACTACAAATGTCACAAACCTGATGTTGCAAATGTTTCTCGCGTTCTTGTTTTGTTTTATCCATTTGATCGGAGTAAGAAAAGTTCCTTCTTGCAAATGTTCCCCTAAAAGCAAAGTACAGGTAATCCTATCATTTTTATTTAACATATACTAAAACCCTAACCCTTAGTCAACGAGGAAAGGGTGCCACGGCAGAGGATGGGAAAGTGGCAAGAAGCTCTGGAGAAGAGGGGCCTAAAAGTGAATGGAGAGAGGAAGGAAGTAATGTTATCAAGTAAAAAAGTTGTCGAAGTCCCTAAGATAGTCGATATCCATGGAGAGGAGATAAAATCAGTTGATTAATTTAAGTATTTAGGTCCCATTATTGAAAAGGAAGGAGGCTGTGAAGAAGTCAAGGCAAAAGTTGGGAGTGCCTGGAGGAAATGATCTGAGAGTAGTGCAGTGGTCTGCGACAAAAAGGTGCTACTCCACCTCAAGAGCTACTTCTGTAAGGCACTCATCAGACCTGTTATGCTGTGTGAAGCTGAAGCTTGGCCATTGAAGAAAGCACAATAGAGGACTGGAGTATCGCTGTGGGAGCAAAGAACAAGATTATATTTGAGAAGGTGTGCCAAAGTAGTCGAAGTGGGAAGAAAGGCTGAAGAGGCTAGACTCCACTAGTTTTGGCACCAAATTGGGAGAGAGGAGGAAAGTATTGTGAAGCAAGTGTACCATCACCAGGTAGTTGGTAAAAGACGTAGACTGCGCCAGAAGTTCAGATGGAAAGACAGACTGCAGAGTGAGAAGAAAACAGCTTGAGCTAAGGAGGGCGAAATAATGACCGCCCGAACCCAACTTGAAGTTGGAAGAAGACCGAAGGAAAAGAAAGAAGAGAACGCAATAAAAATAGAAAATGGAGCGAGAATATCATCCTCTTAGCACATCAGTAGCAAGTACTGAACTGATAAAAGAGGGTTATTGGGCTGTCTTACATTACCAACTAAAGTCAAATTTTAAATGGCATCAAAATAACGGGGCAAAAAAAAAATCACACAAGGTACACCAAACCTTACAACAAAGTTAAGGTTAACGCCTCAAATAAAAAGACTATTTGGATATATTCTTCTATGGCCAGGACAAAACCAAAAATATCATAATTTCTGAAATTAGCGCCACTATGCTTGTTGTTGTTTTCTTTTTAACATGACATATATTTGAAGTAGCCACTTAAGCTACGGGGCCACGTGCAGCATTTTTCATCTACAAGTAGCAAACTTTCGCTTTCCTGCACCAGGATGAAAAAAGCTGCACGTGGCACACACTCAAGACATGCTGCAGTTTACATAATTGCAGTAACAATGCTGCAATAAGCCTGTAACAAATCGATTGACCTTGCTGCAGTAATTATGGAGCACTTTGCTCTTTGATGAAATATTCATAAATATACGATAATTTCCTAGTGGCCCACACGTTCCACACAAAACTGCAGCAAACTACATAACACAAATACATCTTAGCCATAACAAATCAAAGGGTAGCCTTTCGTTGCTCACGGAAAATAAAGATGAAGTAAAGGGAGGATGGGCTGAAACCATCCCCAATTTCTGTCTAGTGACATTTGCAAAGTGATAAGCTTTGATCATATAACATTACATTTTCTCTAAGCAATGACAAAAAAGGTCTTGATATCATTCAAGAAATAAACAGCTTACTAACCCGAAATTAGTACTTTAATGAACAATACAATGCCCTGGTTGCTACATATTGTGAAAATAGGCAGCATTGTTCAGCTGATTTGATACTCTTTCCTTACCGTATCGTCCTTTACAACAAATGGGTAGATTTTTTATGTACTAATGAGTCACCACACATCAAGGCTAAAAGCAACTCGAGGATGAGGGTTAAAAGATGGAGTCTTTGTACGAGGTAAGCAAACTGCATTCTGTCCATGCATATAAAGTACTTGAAAGATTCGGAGACCCAATCAATAAGTCTTGAAAAAAGGTTTAAAGATTTGTTCTTTTTTATAATCAGGTTTAAAGATTTGTTATTTTTTATAATCAGGTTTAAAGATTTGTTCTTTTTTATAACCTATATTAATTTTTTTTAGTTCTAATGCTTGAAAAACATTTTCTTGAAAATTCTGAAATTTATGGATTAAGAGGAAGCCATTGATGTAAGAGCTTTATCATGTCTTGTGTCTTGGTACGGTTAGAATAGGATGTTTCTGGAAGTGTGCAGGATATATTGTTGATGTGATTGCAATCACATCAACAATATTTAATACACCGTTCCAGAAATATGGCTTCCAGCACTAAAGCAATGCAACAAACACAACAAACACATAATAAGTGTGGCGCCATTCCTCGAAACAACTCGATCCCTGTCTACTCGTAGGTCCGCACTACCAAGGTATAAAAACAGCAGCACCTTGACTTTTCTTTAGCCCGACTATGGGAGAGGTATCTCTCAAAACGTAGCTCAGAAAAAAAANTTTTTTATAATCAGGTTTAAAGATTTGTTCTTTTTTATAACCTATATTAATTTTTTTTAGTTCTAATGCTTGAAAAACATTTTCTTGAAAATTCTGAAATTTATGGATTAAGAGGAAGCCATTGATGTAAGAGCTTTATCATGTCTTGTGTCTTGGTACGGTTAGAATAGGATGTTTCTGGAAGTGTGCAGGATATATTGTTGATGTGATTGCAATCACATCAACAATATTTAATACACCGTTCCAGAAATATGGCTTCCAGCACTAAAGCAATACAACAAACACAACAAACACATAATAAGTGTGGCGCCATTCCTCGAAACAACTCGATCCCTGTCTACTCGTAGGTCCGCACTACCAAGGTATAAAAACAGCAGCACCTTGACTTTTCTTTAGCCCGACTATGGGAGAGGTATCTCTCAAAACGTAGCTCAGAAAAAAAAAATGCTAATGACTAAAAACATTTTCTTCTTTACCATTGTCGTCAAGCAACAATGTTATCCAAGCTATGGTCTGTGTTCCCTCTGAAGTCATTGGGAAAACAGTCGTTACTATGTTAATTTTATTCAAAAATAAAATTTGGTGAGCATGAATACAAAAGAAGACATATGGAGCCAGGAATAAATTTTGGTGAGGAAAATGCGTACCATTTTTTGGCTGCATGTTGATGAAAAATGTTGCACGTTGCCCTGTAGATTTAAATCAAAATTTCACATTATTTTTGTATTTGTATTTTTCTGAAATTTGTAACTTACTTTAGTACAAAATAAAAAATAGTATGATCAATTGACCTTTTTATTATGATTGAAATAAAAATCCGAATATCTGAGAAAGGAGAAAAATCGCTTAGTCAAGCAGAAAAAAACCTAACCGTATGTAATCGAGAGCCAGCTATTCTTGTTAAGATACGCAATCAGGTGCGTAGCTGACTCTTGAGTTGAACAATATCATAAACATATTTTCTCCAGATCTAGTACTACTTGTTGCTGCTTACTCTATCAAAACAAGCCTTTAATTTTTCGTTTTGATGACAATATTGATGCTCAGAGTAATGGTAATAATACTGTTAATGATAAAACCTATTTACTTATGTGTCCAGAATGGAAAAAATCGCTTGACTGAAAACTTCTATTTACTTATGTGTCCAGATTAGAATATTTACCCATTAAAGAACACTATGATTTAATTACAATAACTCAATCAGTTATAATCAATTTTACAATGAGAACAATGGTTACAATTTAAGTGTACCAAATCCTTTAAAAGATTTACCTTGGAGAGTCAGTATTCTCAACAGCAAAGTATCTACCACTGGCGCCATCTTTTTCTGGTTCCTGTTGTGTAGGCTTAGAAAAATTTTGAGAATTAGTTGACTGAAACTCAGAATACAAAAAAATAACTTCAACAATGCACGTAGGTCGTGTGCAGTATTTTACCAATTAAAAGTCTTCATCACACTTTATACTTAGAATAAATAAAATAAAATATCTATATTATTTATATTTATACTATTTATATAATTTCCGCTATTCATTGCTACGTGTTAAAAAATGCCTTCCATCCGTTAAAAATAACCTCTGTGCTAACGACCGAAGACAAATTTTATGATATAACGGCTATCGTTGTCGTAACATTGCCTGTGACATTTGATTTTCAAAATTATCCCTTTAGCACAGCTCGATTTCCTCTTTTTTATCTTATAACTATCTGGTCAAAATTCTCGCTTTATTAAAACCCCACTTCCTCTTATTTATCTAATATTTATCTCACTCAATTAGTTCCAACCTGCCCTTGATTCCCAAGTTCCCTCGCCTTTTCAAGTCCAGCAATGACAAATGCATATTTACGACATGGTGCAATAGCATTCTGATACTCAGAATGTCACTAACATGTGGGACGCAGCTTGGGTGTTCTTTGCTATTTGGTCTATTTTGTCACACACAGCCTTGTTTTGCAACAGTTTACAAGAATTCTCTTTCAAAAAGCTATGCTAGATACCCACAGTGTTTTCCGTTTCACAACTAAAGGCTGGCTTGCGGGCAAATCAGTTTTCTGCAGAGGCTACAAGAAATTTAATACCAGAGAAGATCTCAATATGATCTGGAAAACATAATCATATTTAAAACAATAAATTGCTCTTAAGCTCAATAAATATATCTAATGCACTTTCGCAAAGGACCTGATTAGAATATGTATAAAAACCTTATGGCATATGCTGTCATCATACACCAAGTTCAAAATATAACGTCTAATTATTTCGCTTATTAAGACACCAAAGTCAATATTTCTCAACAAATGAAATCAGCAATCAACTCTTATCTTTTGCCATTTCATGTTTTAATTCATTATTTGTTTTTCTTGAAGCTTCATGAACCATTATAAAAACTATACATTGTTGCACCCACTTCATAAAGCAAAGGGCAGGAAACTCTTAAGCTTACAAGCTCTACCGAACTTTTCGTTTCAACAAATCGTGGCCATGGTATACCATGGTAGGCTTTTAAAATGTTTATCGTTAAGTTATTAACAAATATCCTGCTTCAAAAACACCTACTTCACGTTTCATCATATCAAACATAAAAGGTTTTCTTTAATGAATACTTCCTCGCACAAAAGTAAATATCTTCCTGAAAAAGGTACGGAAACGGGAGACGAGGCCGAGGCCGTTTTTCACAAGTCATTTCTAGCTGAGTCATTAATAAAATGTCTTCCACTTGTGAGGGATAATCATGTCAGGATTTAAAACAGACATATCTGGGTCAGATATTAAGTTGTCAGCAATCTCTACAACTCTGTAAGTACACTCTTCAGTTGCAGGGTTTAATAGTGATACAGGTAGATATCTGACTTAAGATATCCCATTTAGTACCAACATTGTTTCCGTCATAGAAGTACTAAGCACATTTGTGTTAAGATCAGCAAGGGTAGGTGAGAAATGGAAGCGGAGGAACGAGAGAAAATAAAAATTAGGCCTATTGTGAAATTGAAGTGGAGCTATCCTCTGCATCAGTTCGTCTGGTATGCATTACATACTCTAGTTAGTTATCTTTACCTTATGGATTGTGTCATTTTCAGGGCTCAGGATATGCTGCTACAAGCAAAGTCAAGAATTCGTCTGAACAAATTGCATGACAGCCGATTTTTCCGTCAGTTAACTATGTCTTCGAGGAGATGGCATCCGGAGTTTTTTTTAATCGCAAGAGCCAAAAATAGTTAACATTATTTACCTTTAGTCAAAAGGAGCTCAAAATGGGCAAAGAACATATTTCAGACGAAACATTCTACCACCCCAACACTGGAATCTTTACCTTAGCTACTATTCAAGGGTTACAATTTAGGGAAACAAAAGACAAAAATTAGGTCATAAATACGATTAGACGAAATGAACTCTGGTCTTTAATAAGTTACCTCAGTTGTATTTCGATGCTTGAGTTCTTCTTGCTGTCGTATCTGCTCCCCTAAGAAAAATAAACGAAAACCCCAGCTAAGTAGAAGGAATCAATCAATCAATCTTGGTGCCGTGTCAGAATTCTGGCATAAGCGGCAGCCATAACAGCCTTTTCTTGACGTTTCTTTAGACCCTGAGTGAGCACAGTTGGTCACCAACCAGTTGCACTTTCTAATCATGCCCAGTACGTAGTTCTTTGTCTTTCCCTTGATCTTTTCCCGTCTACACGGCCAGTCAGCACAACCGCTTCAAGCCTTTCCTTCCTTATCACATGCTTTAAAAACCGAATCTGCCTGTTCACGATCGTCTGTAATAAACATCTATTAATCCCTGCCTTACGCAGAACGTTCACATTGGTTATCCTGTCTGTCCTTGATAGCCTCAAGATTCTTCTTAGAAACCACATTTTCACTGCTCTAATCATGTCTTCCAGACTTTTAGTAATAGTCCAACTGTCGCAACCATATAGTAGAGTTGACCACACCTAGCATTTAAGTAGCCTGATTCTAGTTTCGATTGTCACACTACTTGAACATAGAACCATCTCCAACTTTTTGAAGTTTGTTTTCGCAATGCCAATTCTTCTCTTTATTTCAACCTCAGATATAATGTCTGCTGAAACCAAACTACCCAAATAAACAAATTGTTCAACTTTCTCCAGTTCTTGGCCCTTAATTAAGATCTTACATCTCCTCTCCTTCTTTCTTGCAAATGCCATCACAAATGACTTCTTTCTGTTTATCTCCAAACCTTTCTTCTCGCTTTCTTCTACCACTGTATCCACAATGTTTTGTAGTTTTTCTTCGCTCTCTGCTATCAACGCTGTATCATCTGCATATCAGATGTTGTTAACATTTATTCTACCAATAGATATTCCTTTCGTGTCTGTAATGTTTCGCATGATCATTTCCGTGAAAAGTGAGAACAGGTCAGGAAATAGTACACAATCCTGTCTCACTCCTCTCCTTATTTCGACAGACTCACTAACTTCGCTATTGGGTCTCACAGCCGCCTTTTGTTTCCAGTATAACTTTTTCAACTGCGCAATATCCTGTCCATTCAGATCTAATGCTTCCAGGATTTCAAACAAAGGCTCATGTCTAACTCGATCAAAGGTTTTCACACAGTCAATGAAACAAACATGTACTTCTTTTTGCATATTAACTGCTTTCTCTGCTAATATTTTCAGTAAGAAGATGGCATTTCGTGTCCTTATCGGCTGTGAAACCATACTGTTCTTCTGCTAGCTCTCCAACTGTTCGACCCCGCAGCCTACCTAGAAAAACTCGAATCAGCTTTGTTAGTTGGCTCATTAAGTTGATTGTTCTGAAAAACTCACATTTCGTATTCCTCGTTTTCTTAGCTAGAGTGATAAAGATAGATCTGCGCGTCATCTCTGGAAAATGACCTTCCTCATAGATTTTATTTGTTAATCTTGTTATTTGTTCTACTCCAAACTCTTCTAGTGCGAAGTTCGTTTCTGCCACAATCCCATCCAGGACCCTACTTTACCTCTTTTCATGTTCTTTACAGCTTTTGCTATTTCCACTTTTAAAATCGAGTTGCCTCCTTGTTTCTGGGAAACATTTCTTTCTCTGTTATCAGCAAACAACTCTTCTATATACTCTTTCCATCGATGTAACATTTCCTTTTGATTAACCAAAATACTTCCATCCTTTACTTCAATGCAGCTGGGTGTAACACTGTTTTNCGTTATAGTCTGTGTAACCATACTGTTCTTCTGCTAGCTCTCCAACTGTTCGACCCCGCAGCCTACCTAGAAAAACTCGAATCAGCTTTGTTAGTTGGCTCATTAAGTTGATTGTTCTGAAAACCTCACATTTCGTATTCCTCGTTTTCTTAGCTAGAGTGATAAAGATAGATCTGCGCATCATCTCTGGAAAATGACCTTCCTCATAGATTTTATTTGTTAATCTTGTTATTTGTTCTACTCCAAACTCTTCTAGTGCGAAGTTCGTTTCTGCCACAATCCCATCCAGGACCCTACTTTACCTCTTTTCATGTTCTTTACAGCTTTTGCTATTTCCACTTTTAAAATCGAGTTGCCTCCTTGTTTCTGGGAAACATTTCTTTCTCTGTTATCAGCAAACAACTCTTCTATATACTCTTTCCATCGATGTAACATTTCCTTTTGATTAACCAAAATACTTCCATCCTTTACTTCAATGCAGCTGGGTGTAACACTGTTTTACTCAGTGGGTTTGTCTTCTCCATTCGTTTCAGTTCTTCGCATTGCTTCATATACATACACTCGATTTCTTGCCGACAGCTTATACGCATCTCCCTATTTAATCTGTCGAATTCTTCTGACCATCTCTTTACTGTTCTACGCTTTTCCATTAGTTCAAAAATCTCGTACGTCATCCATTCAAGTAGAAGCAATACCATTAAAAAGAGATCAAAACGAGATAAACTAAACCGGAAAGTACATTTCTATCACTGATTGAGCTGGTATCAGCTTTTTAGATTTCAATTTCAGGAAGGGCATGGGATGGACTGCATGCAACAAAATGGGTAAGATCTGGAAATCCCAGCGCAACGTAACATTGAAACTAGAATTTTTCGGGTAATAAACTAACCCGTTATACTCTAAGAATCTGAAACGTGGACTCTTTCCGCTAAACAAGACCGCCGCTCAGATGGATGCTATACCCGTCTCCTCAGAAGAGTATTATATCTTTCATGCCTTCATGAAAAAAAGATCCAACTCTTGAAATGATATAGGGTGACCTACCTAGGATATCAGCCACAGTTCAAAGGAGACGCGTCCAGTTTGCTAGACACTGCGCACGTGCCTAAGATGAACTTGTGTCGTCGTTCCTCTTATGGAGGCAACCATCATCACTCAAGCGGTGTCGAAAGCTCACCTCTCCAGGCATCATATGCAGAAACACCGCCATGGCCAAGGATACCTTATAACACCTATGACCGAGAGGGTACACTGGAAAGGTGTAGTGAATACTATCTCGCCTGAAGCCGGAAGATGATGCGCTTCTATTGTAACTGTTTCACAGATCAAAGGATACGAGTCGATATGAATACTATTTCCAACAAAATGTCTTTGGAAAACAGTTGTGGAATCAACCCATAGTCTCAGTTGCCTAGAACTCTGTTAAACGTTAAAGTGCCCGTAGCTTGCATGCGTTTATCGATGGTTATGACAAATACGAGGCGTTAGATTTTGTTAGTTAGTTAGTTAGTTGGTTGGGTTTTTTTTTAGTTTTTGCTTGCAGGAGCAAGTTGATCATTAAAGGTCTTGATTTCCGTTTTTTCAATTTCGCTTATCTTATATCACTTATATTCTAAACCTCCCATTGAATTAGTTTTTGACTACCTTAGTTTGCGAAAAATGAGAAAAAAAGGCTTAGATAGATTTTCACGGGCAATAAGAAAAATGACAAAAATGAAATCAAGAAATTCAAACCTAGATCTACATGGAACCCTTCTAAGAATTATTCCCAGCTCGAATTTTACTTATCTAAAGCGAGGTTTCGTGAACCTCTGTTTACTGCATTTGGAAAATATATGAACCTTATGTACTTGTAAGAGATAGACTTACTAAAAATAACAGTTACGAAAAATGTGTTTTTGGTGAGGAAGGTGCTTCTCGTTTCTCGTAGATGACTAAAAATTAATTTTCCGTTTAATTGTAAATAATCTAATATTGTTTATTCATTTGACTGTATTGTGCGTCCTTTTCAATATATAGGTGGGGCTATCAAGCTTTTCAGGCTCAGATTTAATAAATACAAGACTTATCGTAAATTTAATTCTGGGTTTTCAATTTCTCAGATGGACCTTTTCAGACATTTTTTGAGAAAGGGTATATCATGGTTTTTTAAAGACTTTCCAGAAAAATTAATTAACAGGTCAGTTGGGAGGGACGCGAGAGTTTCTGACAACAAAAGCTGAACAATTTCCCATCCTTGGTCTCAATGTTAAGCAAATTATTGTGTAATTATATGTCCGATATGTGGTAAAACCCTTAACACATATTCGGAAAGGCACACACGTTCTTGAGAAGAGCACTGCTAGCACTTGTATGGAGCGGCGACCGCAAGTGAGAATTTAGCTACTGAAAGCACAAAATGACACAAACTCTAAGACTTTCATCCCGCCTCGCTCGTCGAGCGGTCAAACAAGGAGCGCGTCCTGCAATGGTGTCGCAGGTTGCAGTCGAAAAATGGGCGCCTGCGACAATGAGAAATAATCACAAAATCCCAAGCTTAATGAAAGGAAAGAAAAATATTTTTATTGGTACGATCAATGTACAAACTCTCAATAAAGAATGGAAAATACCAGAACTGATCTCTTCAGCCGAAAGCACAAAACATGACATCATTTGTGTACAAGAACACAGAATGTGTCATGAAGACCTTGTCATCAAAGAGCAATCATTCGGCAAATGGAAGTTAATCACTAGCTCTGCCTGGAAAAACAACATTAATGCGGCTACCGGTGGAATAGGAATACTTTTCAATCAGGAAGCATATAACACCCTAATTAGTGTTGAATCGATATCTCCAAGGATTATGACAGTCACACTAAACGGCAATCCCCAGACCACCATAATATCCTGCTATAGCCCTACAAATGTATGCGACATATTAGAAGTTGAAAGATTTTACCAAGACTTAACCTCAGTTACCAGACAAATTCCCAAGCACAACGTACTGATAATTGCCGGAGATTTGAACGCACATCTAGGCAGGCTAGACAACTTCAAATTCTCTTATCATGAAGAAACCAACAGAAACGGAGAAATGCTCAAAAATTTCATCCGTGAAAACGAACTGCTATGTCTGAACACTAACTACCAGAGAAGACAGGGACAACTTTGGACACATAAATCACCAAACGGTCATACAGCACAGCTAGATTACATCATCATAAATAGAAAATGGAAAAACAGCGCTAAAAACTGTAGAGCTTACAACTCTTTCCTGAGTATATTGTCAGATCACCGTATTGTGACTTCTACGTTTCGTCTGAGCCTCCGAGCAAATAAGAAGAAAACCTCCAAAACCACCCGCTTTGATTGGTCAATCCTGAAAAATGATCCCGAGACCCGGAACACTTTCATCATCAATGTAAAAAACAGATTTTCAGCCTTACAGGAGGAAACCCAACTAGATAACGCCGACTCGAAATACGAAAATTTTGAGACTGCTGTCAAAGAATCTGCCTTAGAATTCATTCCCCAAACTCAAAAAACGAAAAGGATCTATCCATGGGAATCACAAAAGATTCGTGAAAAACGCAAACGCCTGCACGAAGCATCCGAGCGCAAAACATCGCAACCTTCACATGAAAATAATCTTATGTATCAAAGATGCTCTGCAGAACTGAAAGAAGCTTACAATCAAGAACAACGCCAGTACCTGCAACAAAAGATAGATTCAATATCAAAAGCTGCTAGCAATCAAAAATCGGCTTTTGCATGGAAAACAGTAAACGAGATCACAGGGAGAAAGAACAGCAGCAAGTCTAGATTGAAAGCAACAAATGATTCGGAACGAGTAAAATTATGGCAGAAGCACTTTCAAGATCTCCTAGGAAATCCGCCAGTAATCGACGATGTTGAGATAACCCCAGTCATCACTGAAGAACTCAATATCCAAACAGGCCCGTTTACCTTGGAAGAGCTGTTTAAATCCATCAGGGACGTACAATATGGAAAGGCATGCGGACTAGATGAGATACCAGCTGAAATATGGAAACTTGATGAATTTCACCAAATTTTGCTTGATTTCTGCAACTCTGTCTACCATCAAGATCCTATCAGCAAATGGCGAAAGGGTTGTATATTACCCTTCCCCAAAAAAGGAGACCTGAGTATACGAAAGAACTATAGAGGAATTACTTTGACTACGATATCTGCAAAGCTCTATAACCTCATGCTTTTAAACAGGATTCGGCCAAAAATAGATCCACTACTACGAAAAAATCAAAACGGTTTTCGCAAGAACAGATCAACCATAGGACAAATACTCACTATTCGTCGTATTCTCGAAGGTGTTAGATCGAAAAACCTGCCTGCCGTCCTTCTGTTTATTGACTTCTCTAAAGCATTTGACTCAATACATCGTGGTAAAATGAAAAAGATTCTAAAGGCATATGGAATCCCTGAGGAAACTATCGATGCAATCTCAATGCTTTACGTAGACACCCATTCCATGGTACGCTCACCGGACGGAGACACAAACTTTTTTGAGATAACTGCCGGAGTTCTGCAGGGTGACACTCTCGCCCCGTACATCTTCATAATCTGCCTAGACTATGTGCTAAGAAAAGCGCTTGACCAAAATAACCATCTCGGTCTCACGCTCAAAAAGCAGAGAAGTAGGCGATATCCACCAGTTAAAATTACAGACGCGGACTATGCAGACGATTTAGCAGTTCTCGCCGATACACTTAAAGATGCAAACACTCTACTTCACAGTATCGAAAATGCAGCAAAAGAAATCGGTCTCCACCTCAACGCAGATAAAACAGAATACATCTGTTTGAATCAAGACTCATCTGTAGGCATGAAGAGCACCAATGGTAATAACATCAAGCAAGTCCAAGACTTCAAATACTTGGGTAGCCATATTACCTCTACAGAGCGAGATATTGATATCCGATTAGGCAAAGCCTGGGGTGCTCTAAACCAACTTGAAAAGATCTGGAAATCAAATCTCTCCGATAACCTGAAAAGACACTTTTTCAGAGCAACGGTTGAGTCTGTACTTGTTTACGGATCTGTCTCATGGACACTAACCTCAAAGCTCGAGAAAAAGATTGATGGAGCATACACACGAATGTTACGAGCGGCCCTAAATGTTTCCTGGAAAGACCGTATCACAAATAATGAGTTGTATGGCAACGTACCAAAAATAAGCAAAACCATCAAACAACAGAGATTACGCTTCGCTGGACATTGCTGGCGATCGAAAGAAGAGCTTATAGCAGATGTCCTGCTCTGGAATCCAATGCATGGACACAAACCAGTTGGTAGACCTAAGAAAACCTACATTGACCAACTGATGGAAGATACAGGCTGCACATTAGACGAACTACATAATGCGATGGACGAGAGGGTACAATGGAGAGCTCGTGTCAACGAATGCCGAGCTAGCTCGACCTAAACAAACAAACAAACAAATATGTCCTTTCTATCTGTCTGTCTTATTTTGGACAACTCATTGCTTCTTCATCCAAATACATCATTATTTGTTTTCCATTATTTACTTTGGGAGATTTATTATTATTTTTATTGTTATTTTCACTCTAATATGTTTGTTTATTTTAATTTATCCCACTAGGTATTATCTTCTCCAATAATTCTTTGTAACCCAGCACATCGTATATTTTCTATCTTGCAATTACATGGATTATCTAGTGTATTCAGGTTTTGATGTTTAGAAGTTTTTTTGTATGTAGATAATTGTACAGTATTGTTTAAAACAAAAGTTTAAACGCTATAAATAAAAAAACCAAAACAACAAACAAATAAATAAATAAATAAATAAATAAACAACAACAACAACAAATAAATAAATAAATAAAAATAAACAAATAAATAAGTACACAAATAAATAAATAAACAAGAACGGAACAATCTAGATGTGGTCCTAAAGCCACAAGGGTAAAAATTCCTTTAAGGACAGTTCTACATTGCTGCTACAAGAACCATTGTGTGATCACTATATCATAATTCAGGATAAATTAATAAATATGCAACTTACTAACGTCCGCCAAATATTGTCTCTGTTTTGCTTTTCTCTCTTCTTCCATGTCAAATGCAACTATTCCCGGAGCCTGTAAAAAGATTACGTTTTCATGCAATTTTCAAAACACAACCATGAGAGGTATTCTGTGGCCATAATTACGTGGATTTAATTCACAATGCAAAAATTTTGGTCAAATTTCAGATTGTAAAATGGTTTTCGATTGAGGGTGTCTGTTTGATACAAACAAGACTGAAAACTGTCAGTCTAAAAGCGCGAGCCTAGTATTTTATTTTATTTTATTACTGAGCAAAGAAGTGTCTATAAAAATAACTGAACATTACTGAACATTACAGAGCAAAGAAGTGTCTATAGAGATAATTGAACATTACTGAGCAAAGAAGTGTCTATACAAATAACTGAACATTACTGAGCAAAGAAGTGTCTTTAAAGATAACTGAACATTACTGAACATTACTGAACAAAGAAGTGTCTATACAAATGACTGAACATTACTGAGCAAAGAAGTGTCTATAAAAACAACTGAACATTATTGAGCAAGGAACTGTCTATAAAAATAACTGAACATTAACGAGCAAAGAAGTGTCTATAAAATAACCTCTGAACTTCACTAAATATATGGATGGGTGCCCATTAGGTCTACATTCAACTCAGTTTCCGAATTGAACAACTTATTGTTCTATTACACAATGGAATACGCGTACAGGGCACTCACTAAAGACTAGTCTATTATTATGTCAATATTCTAGAACGAAAAGAGAAATCGTCAAAGAAGAAGAACAAGGAAATTACAAAGATGCAGAAGCGCCATGTAGAAAAGTCCATGTTGGCTTTATCAGAGAAATTCAGAGCAAAAATTAAAAACATGAAAGAGGACTTGAAATAGGATTTTAAGCCTATAACGCGGTCAAAAGTGCATGTTGGCTTCTTCAGAGGTTCGTTGTGGGTGTTTTCTTTTGGCCAGGCGGTCTCTTCACACACTTCCCGCAAACTATCATTAAGCTCAAGGTCTCTTTCTTCCTTTAAACAAGCAGATGCACTTGGTAATAACAATTACCCGGGTATTTAATATAAAATTTCAAGATTCTCCAGCTTTAATTGTAAGCCAAGCTTTTATTTTGTGTTGCCATTTAAAGAAATCCTATAGTTTTTAATTCAGCAAATACATTTAATTGCATGTCATTTGTTCAAATAGTGTGATCGTGGGAGAAGGTTACTTCAAATAAACACTTCAATTGATAGGTTAACAAGCATAAGCAAGTAATAAAAAGTATTAACACAAATTCAAGCTAAGGCCTTGACTATTATATTAGAATTAAACAACCAAATCAAACTACTTACACCTATGGCAAATGAACTTGCCATGGCAGATGGCTGAGCTTGTGGCTGTGATCTGTTTAAATGCAGCGTACCCTGATGAGATTCTAAAGATGACTGACTTGCATGGGTAGTATTCACCTTGAATAAAAATTAGAAGAAGTAACAGAACTGGTGAAAAAAATTTCACTAATAGAATATAAAGCATTCTTACCTTCATTAAGGGACAAGGGTGACAGGTGTTATACAAAGAAAAATATCTTTACATACACCATCTGTAAACAAATTGAAGGTACCTAGACCAATTATTTCATTGAGCATTCAAATATGGTACTGATGAAAGCTTGTTTACTTTCGATTTGAATCAAACAGTGTCAGTTTTAAAACTCAAGACAAATTAGTTAGGTTTTCTGGCAATGGTTACAGTCAAGGTGTTGCTGTAATTAGATCAAACCAAACCAGCAGAGCATTATTGGGTTACAGCCCGATTTCAGATGGGGTGCTAAAAATCAGATTTCAAGGGAAACCGAATAATATCAGTATCATTCAATACTATGAGCCTACAAGCAATGGGAGCGATGAAGAAATGGACGAATTTTATAGCACACTACAAGAAACGATTGCCAGCATCCCAAATAGAGATGTAAAGGTTATATCGGGCAATTTCAATGCTATGCTTGAAAACAAATTAGAAATAGTCAATGTAATGGAAAGTTTGGATTAGGTAAAGAGACTGAAAGAGGAACTGGCCTTCTTGAATTTTGCAGAAGTAATAACTTTGTCATCGCCAATACATTTTTTGAACACCACCCGAGACATCTTACACTTGGATATCTCCAGATAAAAACACACGCAATCAAATTGATTATGTTATGATAAATCAAAAATGGAAAGGTAGTTTAAAGAATGCAAAAACAAGACCAGGTGCTGATTCTAACTCCGACCATCAACTCCTTATGGTTGTCATGCAGTTCAAACTAAAAACGCTACCAGTTTCAGAAGCACTTCTAAAGCAGATCATAATTCTATCGGCGAAATATACCAAGTTAAAATCTCTAACTCGTTTGAAACCCTATTAGCAGTTGAGGAAGAGAAGTCACCAAACAAGCTCTGTGACGATGGGAAAAACATACTCTTAAGCGTAGCTAAAAGTACTATTCCGGAAAGAAGGAAAAGGAACAAACAATGAGTTTCTAGTGAAACATTAAAAGAAGTTGAAAAAAAGGGGAATATTGAAAGCTAAAGGCATTAATAACAAAGTTGACAAGGCTAAATATAGAATTCAAAACACAATAGTTCAAAAATGATAAGAAAGACGAGGGTAAAGTCATAAATGAACAATGTCAACGGATAGCGGAGAAATTCATCATCAATTCTTCAAAAACCTCTATGCAGATGTAAATGGTTTGACCAGCATATTCTGACCAAGCGTTGAGACTGTGAAAGAAGATGACAGAACCATTTTTTGTGAGGTTGAAGAAGTAAAAAGGCAATGGCAGGAATATTGCACTAAATGATAAAAGAAAAATTATGACATAAATGAACAAGAACTTCCACTCTTTGTTGATCCAAAAAAGAACCACCTCCGCTGTACTAAGAAGTCGAAAAGGCAATCAAGGAACTCAAGAATGGAAAAAGTCCTGGTGTTGATGAAATTGTGGCTGAGTTAATTAAAAATGGTGGGAATCATATCATAAACTACTTTTACAAACTCTACACGTTGATTTGGAATAAAAAAGAATCGCCAGCTGACTGGGTTAAGTCAATTATTGTACCAATGACAAATGAAAGGTGACATTCAACAATGTTGAAACAACTGAACCATTGCAATCATCAGTCACTGTAGTAAAATTATCCTTAAAATCATAGCAGATAAAATAAAAACCAAGATAGATGAAGAAGTTGATGAATTACAAGCAAGCTTTAGACCAGGAGCTGGGACACGAAACCAAATTTTCAATCTCAAAAATGATTATGGAGAAAAACCGGGAGTAGGGAAAGAGTGCATTCTTGTGCATTACTGATTCCAGAAAAGCCTTTGACAGGGTCTCTCATAATGTACTTCGGAGCGTAATGGTCAATATGGGATACTCAGCCCATGTTATTGACCTAATTAAACAGCTGCATGAATAACAGAAAACACCAGTCACAACATCTCATGGCCTACGAGACTGGTTCACAATTAAGCAAGGTGTTCGCCAGGGATGCATTCTTTCCCCACATCTCTTTAACATCTATTCGGAACAAATAATAAAAAATGCACTGTATAGTTTTGTTGGTAGCGTCAAGATCGGTGGTAGAATTATTACTAATCTGCGATATGCAGATGATGTTGTTTCAATAGCAAGTAGCATGGATGAATTACAGGACTTAGTTAACAGAGTTGAAGAGTCAAGCTTGCAGTTTGGGCTTGCAATGAATTTGAGTAAAACAAAAGTTATGAAAATAGCTAAGAACAACCAGAATGAGAATGATGCAGAGCACATTAATGTTAATAATGAAATAATTGAAAATGTAAAAGAGTTTGTGTATCTCGGAACACTTATCACCAATAATTATAACGACACAAGATAAATCCTTACTTACTTACTTACTTACTTACTTATCCTCTGTGTTCTGCTTCTTTGGTAGTCGAGGACATCACATAGATGCAATCAGATCTTTGTTTCACGGATTATGCTGAGAAGATTTGTAGAGTGGCGTCCTATTCTGGCTTTATACATTCTTGCTCCTGATATGGCGAATTCAAGGGCTTTCCTGGTGGGGATGTTGATGTCCATGCGTAGGACATGACCTAGCATAGACCATCTTGGCTTTGCTACTAGTGTAGATATAGGATTTGTTTGGCAGATTTTATACAGTTCTTTATTACTGATTACGCTTTTGGGCCATAGGTGACCTGTTATCGTTCGCAAGTGTTTACGGTGGCATATATCTATTTTATTCATCATAGCTTTGTTGGTAGCCCAGCTGTCGCAATTATATAGCATGATGGAGAGGCAGTACGCGTTATAAAGTTTGAGTCTGGTTTTGAGCGGAATCTTATTGCGGCGGGACCAGATTTTCGATAGTGATTTAAATGCTATGTTGCCTTGGATGCATCTGGCAGAGATGTCTGCTGAACTACATAGCAGGGACCCTAACGTTTTACACTTACGCCAGTTTTCGCAGCCTCAGATAGGTGTTCCTTCTGGATCAGTTTCAGATATTTCGGCAAGATATATGTGTGTAAACTCAGTTTTACTTTCGTTCATAAATATATTTTCTTCTTTAAGTTTTTCTGCAGCAATTTTTTGTAATTTTTCCAGAGGTTCTTTTTCTTCATCTAAAAAGTCGATATCGTCTGCATATTCCATTTCCAGTGGCATACCAAGGCAAGAAACGAGAGGATTTGGTCTGATGGAGTTATTTCTTATTTTTCTTAGAGCGTGTGAGAGATAACATGTGAATAATACTGGTGATAAACCATCTCCTTGAGGTGATCCTATGGAGGTTTCAAATGAATCGGAGAGTGCGTTTTTTATTCGAACACGAAGAGATGTTCCTGATAGTAGTATACGCACAAGTCTTAGTTCGTCTTCATTGCATCCTGCGTGTATAAGAATCTCGAGTATACGTTTGCGTTTGATCGTATCAAAGGCTTTTGACATATGGATACCCATCTTGTGTCCTGTATATTTGTCTACTTTATCCCTTATTCTATTCAGGGTAATGGTGGATAAAATTTTCCTTGTGCTGTTTAGTAGTGTGATCGGACGAAGGTTTGCAGGGGGGCCTTGAGGTTTTTTTGGCTTTGGTATGGCTATCAAGATGCCTTTCCTTAGCGAATCAATCGGTGTATGTTGAGCAAAGGCTGAGTTGAATATATTAGCAAGTGGGGACGCAACGATTTCTTTACCATATTTAAATAGCTCGTTGTTAATGTCATCAGGACCATCTGCTCTACCATTCTGGAGGTATTTGATGGCAATATCTATTTCCGCTACAGTGATTGGTTAATGGAGAGGTCTTGGATTTCCCTCAAATGGTTCTAGTGGGATGTCAGTATCATCAGTGAATTGTCGTTGAAACCATTCTTTTATTATTTTTGCTTTGTTAGTATCTGAGCCCATGAAGTTGCCTTCTTCATTCTGGACGATGACGGCTGGTGTCGGTTTCATGCTACGAAGTTTCTTTGCGGCTTTGAACATTCTACTGCTGTCATCAGTAGATGTGATTTCATCTGCCAGGCTGTCTGCTTCTTCTATGGCAATGTTTTTGAGTTGTTTGTTGATTTGGCGCAAGATATTGTTGCGTTTCTTGCGGAGCGCAGTGGTATCTCTACTAACAGCTTTTTGGTAAATTTTTAGGCGGAGCGATTTTTGTTGTTCCGATAATTCAACAACAGTCGGATCGAGTGTTTTAGATTTTTTTCTGTATTTGACAGTGCCAGCTGCTTCTTTTGCAGAAATTTTTGTACATATGAGCAGATTCGAGAGAGCACTGTTGGGATTGGTATCTGTAGTTTGTTGATCCAAATTAGTTTGCAAGAGCCTTTGGTAATGTATTTGATATCCGTGTTTCTGCGTATGTTTTCTATGTTAATTTTTTCATTGGCGGATATCTTTGGTCGTTGCTTATGGACCAGATGAAGTTGATTGATTCTTATCCTGGAAACTACTAGTTTGTGATCCGAATTGGTATCTGTACCTTCGTATGATCAGAATTTTGTATGATTGCGGTTGCTGACTTTTGGCATAGGATATAATCAATTTGATTGAAGACCGGTTTAGTGGCTTTAAAGCCTGTCTCACGGTTTTTATCAGCGATGTAGCATATCCATGTGGTTCTGTGCCTACTGGGATGCTCAAAGGCTGTGTTGGTAGCAAATACCTCATTGTTTGTGAGAAAATTTACGAGAGCTTCTCCATTTGTGGTACGTTTGCCTGTACTGTGTGATCCCATACAGGATTGTAATCCAGCAGTGATATCATTCCGAGTTAGCTTTCCTAGCTTGGAATTGAAATCACCACAAACGAATAGTTTCTTGATGGCTGATGTTAATTCCAAGTAGAATTTTTCGAGCATAGCCGGTGATGCTGATGCACGTTCGCTAGCTGGACCGTACACGTTTACTACTCTTGTTTTGAGAGGAGTACCTTTCCGAGTGGGTATGCTAATATTTAGAAAGCATACTCGGTCGCTTATGTATTTGTATTCATACCAACACCTAGATAGTCTAGGGCCTATTATAAAGCCCATGCCGCGAAAAGTGCCTTCTTTTTGTTCGAAAAGGATGCTTTTATATCCTGCTGGTGTGGATTTTTCGAAATGTTCTTTTGTTTTTGATTCTTGTAAGCAGAGGATGTCAATGTTGCATTGGTTGCAATCTTTAATTAGTGACTCTTGTTTAGCGTAAGCGGCGAGGCCTCGAACATTCCATGTGCCAATACCAAATTCCCATTGTTTTGGTTGTTTTCTTGGATGGTGAACTGTAGATTTTGTTTCACGAGGGGTAGATACTTTTGCAGTGGGCCGAAGGGTTATCCTTTTACCACCCATAGCAAATGCAATGATCAGTTCGCAATCCTGATAGCAATTGGTTTCACAGTGTAACTGCTACTCACAGGAGAGACCGCGAGAAGGTTTCCATCTTCCTCTCCCAAACAAATATATGGGAAGACAAAAGTATTACTGTTACCACAAAGAAAAGGCTGGTACACACATTAGTTTTTAGCATAGCTAGTTACAGCTCAGAATGTTGCGTATTGAAAAATATAGACATCAAGAAGATTGACGCATTTGAATTATGGTGCTATCGTCGTCTAATGCGCATCACTTGGACTGAAAAGAAAACTAATGAATGGATACTGGAAAAGATGGATGTAAGCGAGAGGCTATTAACAACTATAACTAGTAAAAAATGGCTTTTACTGGACACATACTAAGGGGAAAAGACATAACCAGTGATTTATTACTTGGATGGCACGAGAGGGAGAGTAAAACCGAAAGTTAGATATAGCAACAACATCAAAGAGATTTCTGGTGAAAGAAGTATGGTTCAGTTGTACAGAATGGCGCAGGATGGAAGGAAATGGAGAGACACGACCGTTTATTTTGAACCTCCCGTTAGATTATGGTTTAGATTACGGATAGCTTATAGCATAAAAAAAAAGGAATTATTCAGGCTTTGTGCTTAAAACCTTAAAATTGATACGCTTATTGACTCTTGGGCTTTGTACGACTCGAAGTTTAATATGAAAGTGGAAGATATTTAGTTGATTTAATCTGTGCTTCACAGTTTCCCTTCTAAAGGATCACTATTTTGTCGTGATTGGGAGACTTGTGTACTTTGTTGATCCTGAGAGCTATGCTGGCTGGAACCTTGTGCTCCTGGTAAGGCCGCCAATGCCAGACAGCACGAAGGGGAGAAGCCTGACTAAAAGTGATCCCTGGTCCTCTAGGTTGGGGATTTCTCGGGGTTAACAACCCACCCATCTAAAAACGCCATGTTACAGAAACGTCAAACATCATTACTCTCGAATATCAGGAAGCAGGGGGGATCGCCGACGATGGTATTTTGATGACATTGGACCAAAGTCTTCGGGAATCTCAGCGTACGATGGGACATTTTGCTAACCCCCAAAACCCAACCAACATTGGACATTGTAAAGTAAGATCTATGTATAGGAGTAGAGCAGCAGCACAGATCACACAGTAGGAGGATAGCTACAGATTGGATATCCTTGGAATCAGCGAGTACAGATGAGCAAAAGCAGGTACAGATGGCACCAACGGAAAAGGTTAGTACAGGGACTGGGATTAGGAGGCGTCAGTGGAACTGGGTAGGACACGTGTTGAGGAATGACCTGTCACACGACTGTGCTTTTGCACTCGGATGGACACCAGAGGGAAGAAGGAAAAGAGGTCGACCAAAAACAACGTGGCACAGAATGGTTGAGATGGAGCGCAACAGAGCAGGCTGGAGCATGTGACACGCAACACGCCGTGCAGCTGCAAACCAATCCAAGTAGAGAAGTGACGTCAGAGCATATGTGCCTCCTGGAACGGAGAGGATTAAGGTAAGGTAAGGTTCACAGTTTTTCTCGAAAGAAGCGGAGCCACAGAGCCCAACATTTTTGATCAGGCAAACTGAATACGAATTGCTTCACTCTGTCGATCTTTTACACTCTTCAAGACAAAGTCTGCACTCCAAACATACGAGAAAAGACATGAAGGTATAAAAAATCACTCTTTATAATATGATGGTTTATGAAAACGAGTATATTTAATTCCAAAGCGAGACTGAGATTAAGCACAGTACCGCAAGTAAAGTCACATTTTTTCATATACTTTTAGAACTTATAAAAATAACATATTAGGAAGTTTCCTTTAAAAATGTCGCATCTTATACACATAACGAAAACATCATAGAGAGATCATTGGTAAGTTGCTTACGTTACTTACTGGGCGTTTGAGAAGAACAAATTGGAGCTGCAACTCTGCAAATTTCTCCAGTTTTGTGCTAAATACGATTTATGGTCTCACAGAAATACTCTTTCACCCCAATACCACCACCACCACCACCACCACCACCAAAAAACTATTAAAAAATCACGCAGCAAAAAGAGTAACTAATTAAAAAAGACCAAACCTCCACCCGACTGTAAGGTCCATTTGGTTGCATCGACATCGTATTATTATTAATTGCTCGCTTTTGTTTTTCACGGATTTGCTCATCTGAAAAACGAGAAAAGTAGCAAAGTAATCGGGGAATCAGGCTCAGTAAAACCTATTACTTCACTTGTTTCGCTCGGCATTATCCCTTTTATCAGTACTTTAATTGTAATCGTTGTAATATTCATGATTATTATCATTATCACTATCCAGGATAATCTCTATTATTATCATGCCAGTCATGGATTATAGATAACTATGCCAACTATGACGGTAAGAAGTGATTATTTAATATTACCATTAAAATTACAACTATCATAATTATTGCTATTCAAAGCCAAACCCTAACAACATTCTAATAACCACCATCAGTATCACCGTGGGTACAATCAGAATAAACACCGCTGAGTGACCTCTGCTTTTCATCGGATTCTACGCCAGCATACCAACGTTGCTCGGACATCAATATTATTACTATCACCTGCCATGGGAACAAAGCTCTTCCATCAGTCGCCACGAAGTACAGTCAGTATTTAAATAACTTTCGCGTTAAACTTCTTGGACATTTATTCTCTCAGGACCTATATTGGAAATTCTACATTAAAATTATTGTCGAGACACCTTTCATGATAGCGCAAAAGGGCATTTCCTATGCCAATATTCCATATCTTTAGAAATCTTTAATCTGGCCATGTGTACAACATAGTTGCCACATCGGGTCAGCTGCTCCTAACCCTTATAGCCTTGGAGCTCTTTGGAAACCAAGAAAACTTTTCATTGTCAAGCTGTGTCACCTATTTGCATTACCTACAAACACTGTCATGAGCATTGTGGTAAGGACGTTCCT
Source organism: Morbakka virulenta (assembly GCA_003991215.1). Lineage (NCBI taxonomy): Eukaryota > Metazoa > Cnidaria > Cubozoa > Carybdeida > Carukiidae > Morbakka > Morbakka virulenta. The sequence goes on from RDPX01000189.1 coordinate 1,235,367, forward strand.
TTTTTTATACCCTTTAAGACTATCGATAGCGTTACTCACTTGAGAATCCAGAGATTAAGTGAGTAGTAAAATATTACCTATTTAATCTCCAGGTTCTCAAGAGAAGGGCTTCCACTAACGTTAGGGGTTTCTTTCCTTGCACTGCTACCATCTAATATTATCTTCCTTCTTCTCGCTTCTCTGGTGATTATAATCTTAATGGGTTCAATGTTCTCAGTAACAGTGAAACGATTAAGTATCTTTAAACTACGTCTTCCAATTAAACTACCTCTTTTATATATAACCTACTCCAAATCATAAATAATTTTTCAATGGCTTTACATGTAGTATTATATGCAATTTATTACAAAGATTAAAATTAAATTCGTACGCGGCCCAGTGCAAGGCACTTAAAAACCTTGGAACAAGTCGGAATATATGATCATGAAGCCATAAAAACCAATGCAACATTAATGGTAAGATTAATGCTACAGATAAAATTTAGCTACAATGTCTAGATTAAATATACAGTATTAATATTAGTATTGTCTTGTAAAAATACCACATACATGGTGGTGGATGACTATCAGTGGCTTATTGCTTACTACAAATGCATGAGGGGTTCCATCTTCGATTCAGGCCAGGCAGGGTTTAGAACCAAAAAATCCCTTAATAGTTCGAGAGCGAGTTTGGACTCCCAAAAGGCTTAATTATCGAGCCACAAGAAAAAATGGTTAAGAGTTCTTTCCAAAACAACACTGCAAAGTGATAAAAATATCTCTTCAGTAACAATTTTACTAAAGAAGAAATTACAACCAGTTCGAAAACAATGTTTACATGGGTTAAATGTTTGGAACCAATAGATCAATACATCTTTCATTGGGCCAAGTTAACTGGAGCAGTAGTACAACCAAACCTATATATGGTAATGACTGAACTATGTCAAATGACATCGGCCGTGTGGACCTCCATTTGCTAACACCTCAATGACTCAATGGACAATTATTTATCCTGATTTCTCAGAAAAATCCATTTCTCTGCTTCGCATATTGTTGAGTCAATAGGCAAATAAAACTTCAAACAAATAAAAATACTGAAGGAATGGCAATTTCATTTCAATTTTATTATATTATATGTAGCGAATTAATTCGTTAAAGCACCGATAAATTTTGATCTATTACCCAGAAATGAAGTGATAGTATGGCTAAGTTTTCTCTCTGTTTGTCAAAAAGATACCATTGACACAAGTGGTCTGAGGTGATTCCGATATTCTGATACCACGCAATTCTTATTCTCAAAATTATAGATACTAAATATTTATAATTTGAGTTTTAACATGGAAATTTATAGAGTAAATGCTCCGTACCAAGCTCCTCGCGCCATTTGTTACGTTTTTCTCTCTGTTGTTCTTCATGGTCATAGGCTACTGTGCCTGGAGCCTAAACAAGGTACAAATTAAGGACTCAGTGAATTAACACTAACAATATAAATCAAGGCCATAATATTGAAAAGTTTGTCAGCTTTAAAAAATGACCTAATGTACATGTTTATGAACTCATACATATAGAACATATATAGGGTGGATAGCAAAAAATCTACAGCATATCTTTTAAGGTACGTTTAAGTGTATTGTTCAAGGTTTCTGGATTAAATATAAAATATACAACGGGTATTTAAAGAAAGAAACAAAAGCAAAATGGTTTACGAAGGTATAATTATATGACAACAGAAGAAGAACACGAAATTACAAAGGACACCATATGAAATCTTCTCAATACGTAACTAGTACAAAGACCAGTGTAACAAACCTTTTAGCTTCTTCAGTCAATGGTTTTTCTAATCTTTTGCAATGTCATATATTGAGGGCCATTTTCAAAGGAATATTTTTGCCTAGTTAATTGCATTTCCTGGGTATCTTTCCCTTTATACATTATCAACAATACGTACATTTAAAAAAAAGTTTTTTTTCCTGCATCTTGTAAATCTTTTATGTCCTCTAATGGTCTCTACCTTTTCAGTCACTGTATGGCAAACACTTCTATACATCAATTCCAATCCCCCATACATCAATCCCCGAGCTCTTCATTAACATGATGAAGGAGACGTACGATAGAAGCAGTGGCTGTGTCATCAGTAACGGGCAGACTTCGGATTGGTTTTCGGTCAAGAATGGAGTAAGACAGGGGTGTTTTATGTCCAGCTTTCTCTTCATCATTTGTCTAGACATGGTTATGAGAAGAACAGCCGATGAGAAAAGAACAGGCATAGGACGGACGTTTACTTCCCAGCCAGGAGACTTGGAATATGCTGACGACATCACTCTCCTATTCTAGCAAGTGCCAACATATGCAAAAGAAAACTGAGAGGTTATGTAAACATGCTGGCAGTATTGGACTCCGAATCAACACAGACAAGGCCAAGGTCTCGAGGACTAACAACAGGGAAACAAGTCCAATTGAGATCCAGGGAAAGAATGTCGAAGATGTTAACAGTTTTACATACATAGGAGCTGTCATTAACAAGACCGAAGGAGCAACAGAAGACATCAAACACAGACAAAGTTTATCAAGAAATGCCTTTGTCATGCTTATTTTCTCCTTTGGAAGTCTACATAGTGTAGCAAGAAGGCCAAAGTCAGAATATTTAACACCAACGTGATATCAATATTACTTTATGGAGCACAAATGTGGAAGTTAGATGAAAGTGATTCCACTAGATTGGGAACATTTCAGAGAAAATACTGAAAAAAGATACTTCGCATCTTCTGGTCCCTGAAAATTAGTAACGATGAAATCTACCGCGGTACTCAAACATATCCAGTGAGGGAGATCATCCGATGCAGAAGGTGGAGATGGACAGGGCATACATAACTAGGAAGCCACTGGTAGACTTAACGGGTGCATCAGCAATAATATTAAATCTTACATATGACTGGAAAACATTCTAAAATATGTTTGGTGGGGATAAAGCTTCATTGTTTTTCTAGTGCTAAAGCTGCACAAGTCATTTTCTCTCTTTTTTTAAAAAAAACCGTAAAACGTTTTTCCCTTTTTCGATATTTTTAGGAGAAAAATTAATTTTGTGCATAATTAGACATGCAATTGGAAATAAAAATAAATATAACTGACGTTAATGTTCTGAATACAAGCAGGCTGGAGAGGATGGAGAAGGGTAACAGGCGTACTATGTGACAGAAAGCTACCACCAAAAGTGAAGGGAAAAATATGTAAGACGGTAGTGCAGCCAGCTTTACTGTATGTGCTTGAGTCAGTAGCGACAACAATGAAATATGAAGCAGAGTTGGAGGTGGCAGAATTGAAAATGCTGAGGTGGGCATTTGAGTCACACACCTGGATAAAATCAGAAATGAATACATCAGAGGCACACCACATGTTAGGAGATTGAGTGAGAAGCAAAGGGAGGCAAGACTTAGATGGTATGGACATGTGATCCGAATGGAAGAGAACTATATCGGGAGGAGAATGATAGACATCAATCTGCCAGGGAGGAGGAAGAGAGGAAGATCAAGGAGACGCTACATGGATGTAACAGAAGAGGACATAAGGGGGATGGAAGTGAGAAGGGATGATGCTGCTGACCGCAGCAAATGGAGGCGTACGATCCGCTGTAGCAACCCCTAACAGGGAGTAGCCGACAGATAATGAAGAAGAAGATAACTGATGTTAATGGACTTAATAATTATGTTCAAAATAATGTGGTACTACAACCTAATACTGTTCTCTAAAACAGACCGAATCTGTAAAACAAGGAAACATTTACCTCAAACAATATTTCCTAAAACAGCAATAGCATTTTAATGAATTGCAGCGACAATTTTTTAATGATGTCCCTAAACTAATTTCATCTGCTTTTGTATCCTTGTAATTTTATGTTCCTTTTTTATTGTGCCATTAATCTCAAAATTCTTGATTTTATGGACTCCGTGGAAGCCCTTGATGTAGGATATTTGTTATACCATGAGTCGTAAGCTTTTTCTGAGCTTGAAAAAGCTTACAACTCATGACACTTCTCTGTTAATTGGTACCTGGTCACTGTTATAACTCTGTGGTTTCTTTTTCACTTACCACATATTTCCATCTTGAATAGCTTTTTGCAATGTTTGTCTTCAATACACCATCCCATTTAATATTTAACTTACCTGCTCACCCTTGTTAACTGCTACTAAAACTATGAGGCTACAAGCTTGTTCCAGCAAACTTCAATTTATTCTGAACTGAATTACAAGTTGCCATGTAAAAAGTGCCTATTTATTCTAGAAAGGAAGATTTAACCTTCCAAGAAAAAGAGCTTTTGCAACTTCACAGGTAAACAAAAAGCCGCAGTCTAAATAGTTAATATAACTAAGAAATGTCAAAAACAAGATATTATTTATTAAAATCGCCTAAATAAGGGTGCAACTAAATAAAAATATAGTCAAATATATTTAAATATCTCAATTTAAATCAAATGGTTGTAAACTCTTTCGTTTGTTCTCGTCTTCACCAAGGCACAAGAATGTGAAATCAAATCAAATTAAGCGAATTTTTTTCATTAGAGAGAAACAAAGTCTTGGACCTGACAAGCTCAAGAGAAAAAGCTCAAACCCAAAACAAACGTTAAATTCAATTTCACTATTTGAATCTACTTTTATATTATATTTCAAAAAACAATCAAATCCTCACCCCAACTGCAAAAGAGCTTGTTAACACATGTGGTTGTGACACTCTATGATTTGAAGTTGTTGTGCTCGGACTTTTACCGGACTTGAAATTACGTTCTGGTGATACCTACGGAAGAAAAACAGAATGATCAAACTCCAATTATTTTTTTTTGGATTTTAACTTGACTTTCCCCCAGCAATTGGGGCTCGGACGGTGCCCTTCCGAGGGACTTTGTTTTGGCAGTGAGTAATGTCTTGGCCGGATACCCCTTCACCCCAGAATGAGCGCTTATTCGAAGAAGCGTCTATTTAGCGCAATTTTATAAAACTTACATAATGTTTTTTTAAAAACGGTAATTTTATCACGTCAGTATGTAAATGGATGATGGAACAAGGATGGTTTTCAAAGAAGCTAAAAGTGAAGTTAGAAAATTAAATGACAAATTTCAACGGATGCTATGTTCTAGCATCATCCGAAAATGACTGGATGAACACCCCACTAAAAGTAAAATGGATTCGGAAGATTTAAAAATATTTTTGCTTCAACCAGCGTTTATTAGCTTGGGCAATTATGAATGTGACATTATGCATTCAATTTCTCAAGCCTTAAAACAAAAAAATGTAGCCTGTCAGTATTCCAGGAGAATGTTCAAAATATGTGCAGGCTTCAGAAGTGTGTTGGTATACGTCTTTCAAAGCAAAACTTGCTATATATTACAAAGAATGGGTCACTATCGTTGGGATACATCAAACAAAAAATAAAAGAAACCTCAAATCTTCGCCTCGTAAAAAAATCATTGAATGGATCCTTTAGGCTTGCGGTGAATAAAGCACTGAAATGTTCAAATCGTTAATGAGAGGGGCCGTGGCTTAATGGTAAGTGAAGCTGCAACGTAACCCAGAGTTTCTTAAGCGGGCGAAAAGAATTTGGCACTTTACAAAAGTAAAAGCAATTGGTTGGCGTCAGGAAGAGCATCCGGTCAAGAAATTTCTCACTGTCAAAACAAAGTCCTTCTGAAGGGCACTGTCTGAGTTCCAATTACTAGGGTTTAATGGCATTAAAATTTTACAAAATAACAATCAATCAAAAAATTGTCAACGAAATCTTATGGCTGGAATCTTGCAATGGATGGTAGAGGGTAACGAAATACATTGTTCCAAGGATGATTACCCATGTCACAATGACAAAAACAATGTAGTGAAACAACCTGAGATTTTGAATGAGCCTGTTACTAATCCTTTCTGGGGTCAGGATGAGGACATTGACATAGATTAGTTGACACTACCGGCACTTTGGTGGGTTTTTTTACCCTAGAACTGCAAACATCACATTCTACTGTATTTTTATTGGTTTTTTTTACAAATTATCGAAAACTCTTTGATATTTGAATTTTACAGAAAACTATTGTTTGCAACAAGCAAGTGCAAAGAAGTCAAGCATACAGGGTACATGCTTTTAGTTTACACAAAAAGAGAGTCCGCACTACAATATCAAAATTATTTTAAGGTAAATTGTTTCTCTTAACAGAAAGTATTGAGCACCTTATAAGCAACACTTGATACTGAAATTAGAAGAATTCTAAGCAGTTAAGGCTAAGAAAATTACCTGGCTTTGCTTATAAAAACATATGAATGTCAATTTCGTTGAGAATTTCAATAAGAGCCCCCATCTCAAACGGGTGTCTCTTTCCAACGAGCGCCCCCTTAAAGGCAGAAAAGAAATACGACTTCCGGGCGCTTTTTTGAGAAAATAAGGTACGGTTGTAAGATTACGACAATAAACCCAAACCAACGTTTTCTTAAACACAACGTCAGAATGCAATTTTTACTTTGTTAACATACCTAACATATAAATTATATATATATATATATATATATATATATATATATTTATGTCATGCACATATAAATCATCATGTGACGCTGTCTTCAGTTAAACCAGATTGCGCACTAACATGTGAATGTATTTTCCCTTGATTCCGGTCTTTCGCTATAATATTAAGTTGGTCTAAAGCTAACTGTGATCAAACGTAAACATTGTCACGCCAGCGTTTGCACGGTCGTCCTCGTTTTCTCTTTCCTTCTATCATCTCTTCTAGACATATCTTAGATAATCCTGTTTCAGACCTTTTGATGTACCCAAAGAGTTTTAGTACCTTGCTCTTGATTACTGGAGTGATTGGTGTCAGTACTGTGATCCTGAGGAGCTTCTTAATTGGGGTGTGATCTGTTAGTCTGGTGCCAGTCATAAATAGCATTATATGATTTTAAAATTTTTCTACTTTCAGCAAAGTTGTCCAGTTAATACACTTCAGACCATAAAGTACAACTGGACGTATGTAAATTTTATAAATGTGGGCTTTGATGTGATATGGTACTCTATATATACATATATACTACAGTTGTAAAAATGGATTCTATATCAATACTTTTAAGTTCAAACTCAAGCATAACGTATCAGATAAATGAATTAAACTGAATAGCGCTACCTCCTTACTGTCTGTAAGTGTTTGGCTTTGACGAGACCACTTATCATAATCTGCTTTCTCATAACTGATTCTGTGCTTGTCATCTGACTTGCGCGTTTCTGCGATAGCATCAGAGAACAAAAATAACATATAAATTATTTAAACTCATAATACTATAAATAATAAGTGCACAATGTGCGTTTACACATACAGAGCAAGTTAAGACCAAGCCTATTTAATGTCATTTATTACATTATACCTATATTTCTATTTACTACTGGCGTTTCCTTTTGTATATCCTCTAGGGAAGCCTACACACACACACACACACACACACACACACACACACACACACACACTAATTCTTCTTTATATGACTCTGGTGCTTCTATGACCGAATGCCCTTCGCAAACTGGTAACATTTTGGGCTCTGTGATAAATCATAAATCAAAAGTTGTCTGTAAAGGTTGTCAATGGGCTTGATCAACCTGAAGCTTCTGGCCTAGATTTTTGGTAGTTGTTTTGAAGGAGTGTGTTTCTCAATTACCTTCTTTGCTGTCCAAACTTTTCCATCATTGCCTATCGAAGTGTTGTTTTCCGTTTTTCTGTAAAGTTTCTAATGCTTTCCCTGTCTTCAAGAATGTTAATGATCCGCCTGATCCGAACAAATATCGACTTTAAGTCTCCTTTTTTTTTGCAATTAGTGAGGCATTTGAACGAGTTTTCGACCACGTACTGGTGAAGTTCTTGCAGGACCTAGGTCTTTTCCCGAATGCTCAGTAGAAGCTTAGCGGATCTCGCTGGCTAAAAAAACATTTTGATAAAAACCATGATGCGGTTGCTTTTCCTCTGAAGAAATACTCATCAATGAGATTGCTTCTTTTCTCATTTTCTTCAGGTCCTTCTTGGGGTTCTTTCATTCAATCGGCTCGTGGATCTACTTCTAAAAATATTGGTTATTGGTATTACGCCTGAGAGTACCTTATGCATAAGACCATTTCGTACCTCTATAAACCTACCACCTGTCCTTGCATGGGGTACCGTTGTCACATCTGGACTGGAGCTCCCTCGTCTCCTTGGTCTTTTGGATGAAGTTCAAAGACATGTTTGTTACACGATCGGTCCACGTCTTGCTGCTACTCTTTCATCTTTGTTTCATCGAGGAAATGGTGCTTGTCCTAGTCTTTTCTATAGATATTATCATGGAAGGTGTTCTTATGTGCTTTCCACATTGGTACCACTTCGATTTTTGTTGCAACCCATGTGACTCCTTTCTCATAACGTCTTCATCTTTATGCAGTTGTTGTTCCTGGTTGTAAGAACACTTTTTGTGAATGTTGTTTCTTTCCCCGGGCAGCTAGATTGTAGAACTCATTGACTTCTGAGTGCTTTCCTCCTTCATATGACTTTAATGTTTTTAAATCTGGAGTGACCTTATCTCTTGATCTCATCTTTTTCTTGCTTTTCTTTCACAATCAAATACACTTAATGGCTTTTTCCCTTGCATATATCTTGACAATTTTTTTTAAAAAAACCCTCTAAATTCAAGCAGTTGGGATTCTTCCGATGTCTAATGATTTCAGTTCTTCAACAGCCAAAGAGCAAACAAAGTTTCTGTGACAAACTTCCTCTCCTAGATCATATATGGCTGCAATGCAATCTCTGTTAGAAACCTGATAAGGATGGCTTTTCTTTTCACAGTAGTATACACTTAGTGTCTTTATGCCTTGTATGGTTCTTCAATGTAAAAAAAATACTCCGCATCACCACATCCCAGAGGGAAAGAAACTTAAAACTAGTTTTTACGTCATAACCCAAAATTATCACCATGGGAAAAGTTTTGATGAAAAGTATAAGAGTTTCATGATATAGAGGTTTTAGTTATGCTTCAAAATGTTGAGATTGCCTGAGTGTATATAAAAAGCAATAAAATTTAATGTTTTCATCGCATAATAAATAAATAAAGTACAGAATTTTAAGTATTCACATCTTCTTTTTGATAATGCTACAGCAATTAATGTCACTCAATTTTAGTTTTGACAAAGTTTTATTGTTTCTTTCAAGTTTTTTAATTTTCTAGGAGTCTGCCAGTAAATTGTAAGATTATTGGAATTTGACCAGTTGGAGAGACAGGAGACATCATGATGAATGAATACAACTCGAACGCAAGAGCCAAGCTACCGAAATGTCACAGGTTCAAATACCTTGACACCACGATTTTTTATTTTTATTGTTGTTATGGTTATTATTGGTCTTATTGTTATATTATTATTAATAGTTTATTATTAGTATTTCATGATGATGATGATGATGATGATGATAATACTAACTTACAACGTAAATATCATGGTTCAGAGACCTGTGAGTTTTTGGGCACCTGGTTGGTGTCCGTATTCACAGCAGTTGTTCCAAAGTAACTAAGACTCAATGCTTTGATTTACTAATATAAAATTTGAGTTACTAATATATATAACTAATTATAATTGAATTTTTATAGAAACAGACTTTGGCCACTAAAATCCGCTACCATATTAAGCATATCTTAACAGTACCTTCAACTCTTACAATTTTAACACTTTATGATATAGATGTAAGAGCTTTATCATGTCATGAGTCGTAAGCTTTTTCGGAGCTATGTTTCAAGAGATACTTCTCCCATCGTCAGGCTGAGGATAGGAGAAGTATCTCTTGGAACGTAGCTCGGAAAAAGCTTACGACTCATGACATGATAAAGCTCTTATATCTATGGCTTCCTCTGAGTCCATAAAGTTCAGGATTTTCAAGATTATTAGGGAAACTATACGATATGTTGTATGTTCCACGACATCGTCAATTTTTCTGAAGATATTTAAAATACCTTTGTAGTCTGTGCTCATTTCTTCGATAGTGGTGACATCTGAATTAATTTTTTTCTTTTGATCTGACTGAAGGGCAGTGAGAGAAGCCATCACCTCGGGATTTCCTTCCTTTAACGCGTGTATAATGGTGTTAAGCTGGGTTTGTGTTATCACTCCTGCATCTACAAATTGTGCCTCTCCTCTACCAGTCTTATTTGAACCTGATAGAGAAAAAAATTATAATGAAATCGGGATAAAAAGGATGGCAGCCTATACAAATGTGGCATTGGGCCACTTAATTTTATTACTTATTCCTTTAAAAATCACGTAGAAAAGTCAAAGAAAAAGATAGGAGGACAAAAAATGAAGTTGTGAAGATATATAAGAAAATAATGTCATACCAGTATCATTTCATTGATGGTTTTGAACTCACCCCTAAGTTTAATGCATATAAAAGTAAACATGGGGGTCTGTGTGTGTGTGTGTGTGTGTATGTGTGTGTGTGTGTGTGTGTGTGTGTGTGTGTGTGTGCAGAAAAACAATCACCATCAAAATGGTCAAAGGAAATAAATTGGTCTTCTTGGTTTTCTCATTTATTCATAATTGCAACGTACTATATTATAAATATTTTATCAATGCTGATAAGTACATTGGTAAGCTTAGATTTTGCTTAAAAACCCAATGATAGAAATGACCTTTATGTTAATGATGGAAATGACCTTTATGTTAATGATGGAAATGACTTTTATAGTAATGATGGAAATAACCTTTATGGTAATGCTGGAAGTGACCTTTATGGTAACTTTGAAAGTAATTAAAAAAAGACCTAGAAAAAACAAGGCAGAAAAAATAAAGTAAAAGAAAAATTACTACCATTAATGAGCTGGTTTTTCTCTTCTTTTTCTGTTGATGGCTTTCTCTCCATCTGCTTCTGTTTGGCTGTTTTGGTAGTGCTCGAATGTGCGTATTGATTTTGACTAGAATTCCCAAGGCCACTTGCTTTCTTAGCATTTTGTACTTTTGCTGCCTTGCTTTGCGTGTTTTTTTTGGGCAAAACATGACTTTGATGAAATTCTCTTGTTTTCCTTCTCCCTGCACTCGAGGCTGCTTGCACCGTTGACTATGAAGAAATACAAAACAAGCTGTATTACGTATATAATTCCGACTAAATGATTAATGTTTATTTGAATTCTTAGTTTAATTCTTATGGTTATGCGTTAACTGTTATGGGGCAAAATATGCTTCGTGCGTTTGCTGGAACAAAAAATGAAAACAAAAGCTACAATATAATTGTGCTTCTAGAATTTCTGGCAACGTCGTCTCGTTTTGGGGTATGATTTNTATATTGACACAAAAGAAAAAAAATATCTAGTGATCTGTTTTTGTAGTATTTTTATTAAAAAATATAGATTTGTTAAATAAAAAAATATATATATATATATATATATATATATATATATATATATATATATATATATATATATATATATATATATATATATATATAAGATATGATAAGTTGGAATATCTTATTTTATATCTTATATTACGCTCTGCATTTATGTATTGAGCACTTTAATACGGATAACCGAATCGAAAGCTTTATATATATATATATATATATATATATGATCATACGACCTTGCTGTCATTTTTGTTGGTGACTGGCATTAAAACGTTTTGAACACCTGAGTTATATGTGCAAGGTACTTACTTTTCGTATTATTGTAGAAAACAGTTTTGTGTTTTAGTTTGCGCTTGTTCGATTTTGAACAATGCACTGTATAAATTGCCAAGTGAAATTAAGTTTGTCGTGCTGGGGCGACTTCAGATAAAACAGTTAATACAATGGTTCAAGTTTCGATATTTTATATTACTTAAGATTACTAAATTGCGCACTGGTTTTTTTAAAATTTTTATGCGCCAAAAGAAAATGGTGCTTTTTCCTAGGTCTTAAACAGTGGAGGGTTGGGGTAACTAGTGGAGCTGGAAATTTAATTAATTTATAATTAGCTGGAAGTTGAAATAAATGGTGGGGTTAACGAAGTTTTAAAAAGCCAAATGCTGGTGACTATTCATTAGATATTGGTACTAGCTACATATTTTAGAACGAAAAGAAAGCAAGACTTTTATAATCATTACTCGTTTTCGATCACAGAAATTGGGTGCCAATTAATGCAGATGGTTAACAAAAATTGCACAACCACCTCTCCCCGTCTTCCTTAATCGATAACTTTGAACAGTCTTTAACAACGATGATCTTTATCGACAGCAAGTCTCCCACATCGGGGAATGATAATTCTGGACCGAGAGTAAAGATTTTCTTGGTGAACACGGAGTTTCACTGTACAGATTTTATACACACTGAATATGATCACGAAATATCATCAGGGCAGTTAGATGGTACGTTCCTAACTTAAATTTTGGTAGTGGTTGTTTTGAAAACAGTACGTCTTTGGCAAATGGAAAATATAAGTATTACAATGACCTTTTCACTTCCGATCTTTTTAACACCAAAAGACAAAGACCGGCCTAGCGGTAAGGGTAGATTGCAAGATTCAATTAATCCGAACTGAGTAACGGTAGACCTATACTGCACAGCTTAAAGTTAACCAATTTTCACCATCCCTTTCCCCGTACACTTTTAAATAATGAAATTATGTCACTTAAGCAATAGCTGTACCCCGTTGACTTGATCCTCCCCTTTCCTCTGAGGTTACTTATTTTTTTGAAACTAGATTTTGGTTAAAACCCGGTCGACAGTTAATAGAGCCGGAAATTAAAGAAAAAGTGATGCTGTTAATAGTTGTAATAATAATAAAACTGACTGGCGTGTGTCGCCCCATGGAATACGACAGAATCTGTACCCACGTTTTTGGTGAAATCCGCATAGGTGACCAAAATAATGTTCACCGTGAATAAGGAAGAGAAAGTTTTTCCCATTAAGGTTCTCATTAAAGGTTAACCAAAATGTTTCTTAAAGTGACCATGAAATTTTGAAAAATTTACCTCTCGAAGAATACACAATATATAGGCTTTTACAACCACTTCATGTTTAAGAAAATGCCAATTTTTTGGCTAATTTGAGTCGCAACAAGCATAGATTGTCTGGTAATAACAATATCGACAAAATGAACATATATTTAAAAAAATATACAACGAAAGAAACTTTGTGGAAAAAAACCAATTCCTATTTTTAGAATATACCGAGGTGTAAAAACTCGAGACAAAGCATGCTGGGTTAGGAGATGCCTGTTAGGAGATGCCTGCAACTACACGTTACAGCATGGACAATTTATTTGCTATGTTGTATTCCTTATAGTGGCAAGGTTTAGAGAAAGGATTATTCACCAAGGTTCTCTGGAGCATACTGGAAGATAAAAGGTGCACAAAAACCCACTGTCATGCGAACTGAGTGGCTACAAGCGACAATGGCGATTCACCTAATGCAGTAAATGACAAGCAATAATTGAAACAACAAAATTTGAATTAATATTAAGTGTTGGGATATCGACTGAGGGACGTCATAGAACGAGACATGAAAGAAGTGGGAGCGAGAGAAGGANACGTTTTTGGTGAAATCCGCATAGGTGACCAAAATAATGTTCACCGTGAATAAGGAAGAGAAAGTTTTTCCCATTAAGGTTCTCATTAAAGGTTAACCAAAATGTTTCTTAAAGTGACCATGCAATTTTGAAAAATTTACCTGTCGAAGATACACAAAGTATAGGCTTTTACAACCACTTCGTGTTTAAGAAAATGTCAATTTTTTGGCTAATTTGAGTCGCAACAAGCATAGATTGTCTGGTAATAACAATATCGACAAAATGAACATATATTTAAAAAAATATACAACGAAAGATATTTTGTGAAAAAAAACCAATTCCTATTTTTAGAATATACCGAGGTGTAAAAACTCGAGACAAAGCATGCTGGGTTAGGAGATGCCTGTTAGGAGATGCCTGCAACTACACGTTACAGCATGGACAATTCATTTGCTATGTTGTATTCCTTATAGTGGCAAGGTTTAGAGAAAGGATCTCTGGAGCATACTGGAGGATAAAAGGTGCACAAAAACCCACTGTCATGCGAACTGAGTGGCTACATGCGACAATGGCGATTCACCTAATCCAGTAAATGACAAGCAATAATTGAAACAACAAAATTTGAATTAATATTAAGTGTTGGGATATCGACTGAGGGACGTCATAGAACGAGACATGAAAGAAGTGGGAGCGAGAGAAGGAGATTGGGAAGACCGAGTCAAGTGGAGAAAAAGGTGTTGAGCAGCCGACCTGACAAACGTCGGATGAAGGCCGAAGAAGAAGAAGAAGAAGAAGAAGAAGAAGAAGAAGAAGAAGAAGATGATGAAGAAGAAGATGATGAAGAAGAAGATGAAAAAGAAGAAGAAGAAGAAGAAGAAGAAGAAGATGATGAAGAAGATGAAAAAGAAGAAGAAGGAGAAGAAGAAGAAGGAGAAGAAGAAGAAGAAGGAGAAGAAGAAGAAGAAGAAGTTGGGTATCGACATTCTGGAAATCCTATTGAATTTATCCTTTCCAATGCAAAGTATCAAAGTTGTCGTTATCAGCTTTCCCAAGATAAAGATAAATATTGGTGTCAAAATCCTATTCCAGGGAAATTATTTCATCGGATGCAATGCTGCTGGAATCTGCCTCAGGAAAACAGTATTGAAAAGTCTGGAAGAGTGTCCATTTTGTGAAAGTACGGAGGCAATATACCTTGGGGTGGTGCCAAAATACGATTTCACTTTTTCGCGTGTACAACCTATTTTGAATTGTATAGGACTGGCTTGAAGACGTGATGCTAATAAGCAAAATATTCTAGATGTTGAATTTGAAGATAAAAACATAGTACTTTATAGAAGAACAATTTCAAGCACTGTTTAAATCAGCTTGAGGTGTTGCTTGCAAAAGCTGATGTTATGGAGCAGTGGGTCAGCTCCTTAAGTATTTTAGCCAATATCTTCCACTAATGGAAATATTGTACTAAAAATAAAACGAAAAAAGCACTCACAGCTCAGAGAAAAAGACGGAAGAGCTTCCTTAACCGTAACAGAGTTAGTTTTCACGATTCTTATTTGCAATACGAAGCTTAAGACCAAGTTTTCCATATTTTAAAAAATGGTAACGAAATTCTATTTGCTTCTTAACATATTCAGATTTCGAGAAAATGGAGTTATTTTGGAAAAAGACAATAGCAGATTGAACAGCTAAACACAAAAATTGCGGAAAGGTTCTAGGTTTTTCTATCTTCTGTTGTTGTCATTTCAAAACGAGTAATTAAAACATCTTAAACGTTCTTTATCACACCCATGTTGAAGAGCGACTTTACCTAATCCCAGTTCGTTACAGGGCTCCTTACAAAAAACAAAGTAAACAATATCTTATTTTATAGAGTGAGGAGTGTAAAAGCTAGGGAAAGGCAAAGAACGAAATAAAAAAAAATGAATGCAGTTTGTTACCCGATTTAATGCATGTTATTAAATGGCAAAGTTTGTTGGGGTGACTAACAAAACGAATAACAATGTTAAATAATAACGAGGATCAGATATGACAAGGCACTCCAGTAAGTATGCAAGAATTGACAAGACACCCTCGCAGTAAATCCGGCTATCCATCTATCTATCTATCTATCTATCTATCTATCTATCTATCTATCTATATATCTATCTATCTATCCATCCATCTATGC
>RDPX01000189.1:1296810-1325925 GCA_003991215.1 Morbakka virulenta
TTCTTTATAAATCATGGCAATTTTGACTAAGTTACATTCGTGGCTGAAAAAGTACTGCATTTCCAATGCGTGACTAACGGGGCAATTATACACAATCTCGTTTGGGAGGAGGGCTAGGATTTGGATTACAGGGGCAAGGTAGGAAGGTGAATTGAGAAAAAATACAGAGATTCTAAATAAGGTCAATAGTATATTATGTTGGTCCACATTTTGTAGTTGGATTACTTGAGAGGTCTGAGATGTTTTTTAAACCAGGGCCTTTAAATGATAATATGAAAAATGATAATTCTCATTCATAACATAACAACTTACACTGCGTGAAATTCCAAGTTGATCAAATTTATACTATTCTACTGATTATACCATTTTCGATTCTCTTAGAAAAAGCGATGACAGAAGTAAACGTGATTCTGGGGGCCAATCTTCTGGGGGCAATCTTCCAGGGGGTAATCTTCCGAAGGGCAATTCTCCGGGGGGCAATTCACCGGATACCAAATTCTTGCGGTGTCTGCTTGAAGTCTTTGTTATTAACAAAGATGGGATAAAGTAGCTGTGGGGCCATCATAAACATGCCATCAATAGTTTTGTTTGATCCTGTATCCAAATCAAGATTTGAAGCCACGTTGGTGTAGAAAGTTATTTGTTTTATTTGTTTTTTTCCTCTGTACTTAAATTTAAAAAAAAATTAATCCCTCTCCAAATTCTATCTCTAAAACATGTAAAAACTCAATAGCCTGGCACTTAAAACAAAGAAACAAACACTCGTGATTAAACCAACAGATGACCAAGCAAGAGGTTCGAAATGAGAACATCTTGCATCATAATTTTTTGTTTTATAACCACTCGGCTACCACTGGACTTCATAAATGATACAAAATTGATGTAAAAAAAATCATTAATAGAAAAAAGTATGTGTGGGTGGGGTTTAAAGCCCCAGCCTTCTGTTGTACCTCTTCACAGACGCTTAATCACGTTGTAATTAAGCGTTTAGATGATCATATGACTGAGACAGATGCTTATTTGGAGGGTTTGTACAGTCTTCTGATAATAGCAAAAAATATGTGTTCTCTTCCCCTATATTTTAAACAGCGAAAGATGCTATCAGACCAATCTTCTGTCAAAAGGAATAGATATTCAATGTATCAATCATAAAAATCACTATTAAGGTTTTCCAACCCCTCCTGATCTCCTGTCATCATACTGGGTCTACCAAAGGATAACAACACAAAAACACTTGACTATATCTTGAACTGTTGGAAAAACCCCTTGAAATAACAAGTCATCGATCTCTTTGATGCTGAGACAACCCTCCCCCACTTTCCCATCAGGACTTGAATAACAGCAAACCCATCATTGAACTTATATTCTACTTGTGTAAGTAGTGTCATCTACTATAGTAGTAAATGTTCTGCTTTTTTATACGCCAGCAATTGTGTTCTTCACCAAAAACCTTCAGGTCTCGAAAACTCGTTTCTGCATGAATGCGAAGTGTATGTGGCGTTTTTAGGAAGGATTTTGTGAATTATTTTCTATTTTGGTTTTAAGAGGAACAGGAGTTGGGAAAATGCTCTCAAAACAAACCATCTCCGGTATCAAAATATGACTCACATGAACCGCGAAAGAGAAGACCGCCTGCACACAAAAATTGTATCACCTTAAAAACAGCAAAGAGCCACTGCTTCACTGCTAATTGACCCAAAACTTGACACCACATTGCTACAATTCAGTTCATTTCAAGTTTTTGCTGCTCGTAGGTGGCCCTTGCCTGATGGAATTACTATGTTGACTCAATTGTTTGCATGTTGCCAGTCAAGAAACCCAATGCTTTTTTGAAAAAAAGGTGTTTGACATTTCATTCGGTGTGACAAAATATGAAATGAACTTGGGAAAGATCTTTATGACTATTAGTGGAATAGAAACAAAAGTTTTCAGACGTTTTTGAGGGGGTAAAAGTTCCGATTTGGGGAGGTACCTGCCCCTCCTAGGCCCAATTTATTTTCGGGCCTGAATTTACTGGAAAGATGGACGTCACGTTTCAAAACGGATATTTTTGGTGATCTTCAAATAATAGGGAGTCAATACGAATACATTTTTAGAGAGAGGCTATTTAATGGTGCAGAGAAAGAAAATATAAACAAGGTATTTATTATGCTGCTGTGAATATTCCTTGGTGAAAATCATCAGATCAGAAGAATTAATCAGCATGCCGAAAAGGAAAGCTGTTCGAGGGCTCCAGCCACCATTAAAAAAGCAAAAAGAAAACAAGGTAAAAAATCTATCATTATTCAAAATGTACTCAGTTGTNTGCTACAATTCAGTTCATTTCAAGTTTTTGCTGCTCGTAGGTGGCCCTTGCCTGATGGAATTACTATGTTGACTCAATTGTTTGCATGTTGCCAGTCAAGAAACCCAATGCTTTTTTGAAAAAAAGGTGTTTGACATTTCATTCGGTGTGACAAAATATGAAATGAACTTGGGAAAGATCTTCATGACTATTAGTGGAATAGAAACAAAAGTTTTCAGACGTTTTTGAGGGGGTAAAAGTTCCGATTTGGGGAGGTACCTGCCCCTCCTAGGCCCAATTTAACCGATATTTTTAGTGATCTTCAAATAATAGGGAGTCAATACGAATACATTTTTAGAGAGAGGCTATTTAATGGTGCAGAGAAAGAAAATATAAACAAGGTATTTATTATGCTGCTGTGAATATTCCTTGGTGAAAATCATCAGATCAGAAGAATTAATCAGCATGCCGAAAAGGAAAGCTGTTCGAGGGCTCCAGCCACCATTAAAAAAGCAAAAAGAAAACAAGGTAAAAAATCTATCATTATTCAAAATGTACTCAGTTGTGTATTTTTTTTGGGTTAAAATGGCGTTTTTTTGAAACTCAAGCTAAAACATTGGGTGGAATCACAGCACTAGGGCTCCATTTTTGCTCCTTCGTAAAACTTTGTGAAGTACATTTGATTTTGGGGTTAATCGTACGGTGGACGTTCAACATCAAAACATAGGGCAGGGCGTTCAACAACTTAGGATTCCAAAGGCTCATGATTTGTTATGATGTTAAGCTTATCATTTAGATTAAATGATAGAAAAATACACTAAATTTTATTTCCCTTTTTGAAAATAGAAATAGGTCATTGTGCCTTAATTTCAATCTTACCCCTACACAGAAACCTAAGTATCTAACCCATTTCCGTTACTGGGTCTTTTAATGGGCACAATTTTGCCTTTAATGGATATCTGCCTCTGAAAAAAAAGAGACAGAAAGTACACAGTACACCTTGAGTGGCAAGACACACGAATCGTTTTTCCAAGTCCCCTGTTGGAGTGCGCTTCGTCATGCTCGGTCAAGTGCCTGTCCCCCTGCATGCTCTTAGACCACAGATCCTGGAGCGATGAACCCAGAACTCAAAGCCCCACCAAGGAGGAACAAGGGTCCTACATTTGGTCATATCCCAAAGGCGGAAAGCGATTTTGCTATAACTACACGGCCACTTTATTTAAAGGCGACTAAAAACAGGCCTGGATTCAGGATTTTTGGTTTTGGGGATGGGGGGGGGGGGGTAGCCAATGTATAAGAGCATTTTACATCAAAACTGGACATAAACATGGCCCTTGATTACTGCGGTATTTATAGAACATAACTCAGCATAGATTAGTGGTTAGTGTGTAGATTAATGATATTGCCCCAAGAAAATAAAGCAGATCAGCCCCCTCACAGATACACTCCTTTTTAGTCACTACAATACACTTGAAGAAACTACAAGACAGCATAGTTCCTGTTAACTCTAATATTACTTTAGTCTATAAAGTAGAGAAAACGAGGAGTCTGGTTTACAACAAGTAATGAGTATGGTTGGTAGTATCTGCAAGGTGTATTTGGTACGTGGTTATTATTTGCACCTGAATCCAGTAAAACCCCATGGATCACAGAAACTCATTTGCCACTTTCCTACACGTTGTGCACCACATACAAGTCTCCTTTCTCAAGGTTGGCACAGAAGGTATCTTTTAATAATAAATTGTTATGCCTTTGTGGATAAAGTTTCTGCATCAGTAATATCAAGGCATCTGTCAGACTCGGTTTGCTCTATGGGAACACCCAGGATGAGAGCAATACCTCTGCTCACTATTTTTACTTCATACAAATTTAGCATGTGTGAAGAGGGCAAGAGAGTTCTGTTGTATGATAATGCTAGCAACACCAACAGCTTTCCTTGTGATACTCCTACTGCCATCATAGGCATGGCTACAAATATGATGCATCTCAAAACAAAGTCTGATAGGAACTTCAGAATTTATCCATCCATCCATCCATCAATCAATCCATCCATATCCATTGTTTATTGTAGGATTGTTCAGGTAAAAATTTGTGAAGTCACAATCAAATAATAATAAAATATAATCAAGTATCTTTAAGTCTAAGAATACTTTCTTTAACTTCATTGTCATGCCAAAAATATCAGATTAATATTGATACCTGTTCAATATGTCAGAGTCCTCTACTTAAGAGCCATTTACATTGAGTAAGTGTGGTCTACAAAATTCATTGACAGTTGTTAGTGTAAGTTGTTGACTGAAAATAATAGCCACTTCATTTTGTATTGGCTTTCATCCTTTTGCAATATTATTATTATATTTACTGAAATCTTTTTAAAATCTCTTCACTCTTTACTCTAAATCTCATTAATTGTAGAAAGTTTCCTTCATTTATTTTGTAAAATCCAATCTTAGGAATGCTGATTTCTGCTTTGTCACCTGACATGCTTAATTCTGTTGGGCAAATAATTCCCCTGTTTAAAAGATTGATTTGAGGGTTACTTCAATTTTCTCTTGCATTACCATTACAAACTTGCTAATAATAGTTTTGATTGCAGCTGCTCATTACATTTATGTCATTGTAAAGTTGTGGGCAATTTGGACATAACACATTTGAGTTTTTTTCACCAGAGCTCCTTACAAAGATCATTGAAAACATAATTGTATTAAGAAAGAGGTCACATGACAAGGTTTGAATCTGCATTGAGTTGAAGCTTGTGAAAGAAAACACATAATTTATAAAATGCATCAGGATAAAGATCTGAATAAGCAAACCTGCTTTAACACTGATTCCAACACAGCTATAAGAAGCTTGACTGTTTACTATCCTTTTGACTTAAAATTGTACATGGTAATGAACTTTCACCCATGATACATATAGTTTTAAAGTATCTGTATTAGACGATTTTTACCCCATAGCTACAATTTCACATTATTATTGATATTAAGTGTTGGCTATGAAATACAAGCATTAGAGACTTTTAGCAGTAGTACAATATCTGGTTATGATGCTTTTTGAGTATGGAGGGGGCAACATCATGCTTGAACATAGTATCAATACACTTCCCACTTAAAAAGGGTAACACAAAGCAGAGACAAATTTTCACACAAAACCACTATATCACAGAAATTCATATAATCAAGAAATGTAATTGTTGCAAGGTTAGTAATAAAAGTACCATGATCAATAAAATACAATGGATTGTACAATAGTTATATGAATCAGTAATTTTGGTACTGCCAGAATAGTTTGAAATAAGTGAAACAATTAAGTGGAGAATAGCAGTAACAATTGACAGCTACCTTACAATTTCACAAAGAATAGCAGGTATTACCTTTTAGGATTCTGATGTGATCATTGTGACCTTTGCCATAAAGCATGGTAATGGTCATCACAATAATAATAATCATCTGCATATTCTTAGAACCAGTCATGTAATCTTGCATCATAAACTATCTGTAAGTCTTATCCTAAAAAATCTTGCTGTTTATAAGGTTCATTACATTTGCATTGATTACATTAATGATTAGAGCAACCAGAACATAAAAGTTAAAGGAGTAGTAGATAAACAACATTTTGGTCGATTTTGTATATTTAGTGAGATAGCAAAATAGCTGCAAACAATTGTGGTGAAAAATACTGGAGAGTACTAAAGTCAACAAAGGGGAGTAAAGCCAAAAGTTTGTTTAAAATGGTATGCTCACCTTCCACTGCATTGACAGTTGCATTGGGTATTTTAATACTGTTATGTATTATTTGATTCATATACAATGTTAACTGAATCATCTTTGCTGATTAACATTGGTTTTGCATACAAATGTGTTGACATTTTGTTCTTAATATTCTCAATGTACGCTGCATTTTCACCTGTAATTTTCTACAAAAGTTGAGGAGTAAATCCCCTGCTTTGCTGCCTCTGTCTGAATAGTCTAAATTGTGAGAAGTAAAGAATGTAAAATAGGTGTGTTACTCATTAAATTTTCTCTTAACTGGATGAGTTCCTTAATTTTAACAGTATTTTAACTGCACTGTTTGTTTTTGATGTACAATACTACATATCCCACAAATGATAACATTCTTTTTGTCACATCAAGCATAGGCAGATACTGCATAAACAAATTTGCATTTTATAAATCCAGAAATGTTGCATTACTTATTACATAAGCCAGTAGGCTACTGAATAATCTGAATAATGTACAACGTTTTTAGGGCCACTGAATCTGGGCCTGAAGAAGTAGACTTATTAGGTGTAAATAGTTAGGCCTACATAACTTTTTGTGGTGTGCAGTTTAGTAAACCGTGTAATATTGGCTCAAAGCAACTAATAACTCAAATATATATATATAGTCTAAAAGAACAAAAATAAACACAATGTTAATATAGCAGAAATACAACATTCACCCTCTGCTATTTTTAATTATTGTCCAGAGTCATAACACAAAATAATCCAACATAACGGAAGGACAAACTAACATAGCGACGCTGTTAGATTGCCTATAAATGAATAAAACATGTGTGGTGTGCATTCGAGCACCACAAATGGCCAACCCAACATAGCGACGCTGATGAGTTGCCTAAATTTGGTTTCAACCAGAATGTATTAAACAATCATAAGTCCAATCTATTTGGAGCTCTTCTTATTCTTTCTGATCTTCGTACGTTTATTAATGCTTCTGAAGTATCTGGAGTGTCCACAATATCGTTCTCGGTTTGGCTATTTTCTTTGTCACCATCATTTATAGTGTCAATATCAATTANTGATTCATATACAATGTTAACTGAATCATCTTTGCTGATTAACATTGGTTTTGCATACAAATATGTTGACATTTTGTTCTTAATATTCTCAATGTATGCTGCATTTTCACCTGTAATTTTCTACAAAAGTTGAGGAGTAAATCCCCTGCTTTGCTGCCTCTGTCTGAATAGTCTAAATTGTGAGAAGTAAAGAATGTAAAATAGGTGTCTTACTCATTAAATTTTCTCTTAACTGGATGAGTTCCTTAATTTTAACAGTATTTTAACTGCACTGTTTGTTTTTGATGTACAATACTACATATCCCACAAATGATAACATTCTTTTTGTCACATCAAGCATAGGCAGATACTGCATAAACAAATTTGCATTTTATAAATCCAGAAATGTTGCATTACTTATTACATAAGCCAGTAGGCTACTGAATAATCTGAATAATGTACAACATTTTTAGGGCCACTGAATCTGGCCCTGAAGAAGTAGACTTATTAGGTGTAAATAGTTAGGCCTACATAACGTTTTGTGGTGTGCAGTAATACTGTTTTTGTGATCAAGTACCAAACTAGCCTTTTTATTTTAATGACTGACATTTCTCATGCCTTACCTATATATAAGGTCTTCACTCTGTAATGTAGTGTCATCAGTGAAGCCAAGGTCATGAAGCTTGATTGTAAACTTACACCTGATGCCATTTCCTGCTGTTCTACTGAGCCTGTCAGTGACAAGCAAAAAACAGGAACACATGTTTGTCTTATCCCTGTTTCACCCTGGTTTAATCCTCAACCAGTCTGTTATGTTGCCCTCATAAATCACTGCACATTGAAAGCTGTAATTTGAAGCTTCTACCACTGCAGTACTCTTCTCTGGTATTCTATACATCTCCATTATGGTCTCTCTGTGAGCTAAGCCAAGTGGTTTTTCCAAATTCAATAAAGCTGATCTATAGTGATGCTTGCCATTCATTGGACTGCACAATGTTGTTGCAGAGTATGAATATTTTTTTAATGGTCTCTTGCCTTCCTGTTTTCAGCCTGTTTTGTTCTCAGTCATCTGTCTGTCCTGGTCTTAATCTTGGTACAAAGCATCTGCTTTAGGATTTTACTCACATTGAGAAGTAGAGTAATGCCCTGTTAGGTCTTGCAGTTCTTCTGGTCTACTTTTTTGCCAGTTTGGCTTTCTTTAATGTCCAATAATTTCATTAACTTTTCTTACATGTTACTTTATTAGAATGAAGAAGAAGGATCTGTTAAAGCCAGTTCAAAACTGGAATATCAAGTGATACAGGTATAATTAATCAATACTTATATGTACTGTCAAAGAATCAAAACTTCATTGGTGTAAATGCATATTAACTTTATTTCCAAGTTCTTATACATTCCATATATGTTATCCAAAATATGAATAATCCAAATATATGGTATATGACCAAATATGTTGAAATAGGTATTGATATGTTGATATGCATTGAAATAAGACCAAATACAAATATGTAGTTACAGTCACAAAAATTGATACTGTCTATACTGTGGTTGATATAAGATCTGGAAATGCCAAACTTGACAGGTATGCTAGGAGGAGTAGATGATATGAGCATATCCTAAATATTGCTATAGACTGACCTTGCTGGAAAGCCTTAGTGCCAAACTCAGTAGAGTCAATTAATTTTTTTATTTATTTTAGGATGTATTACTTCAAAAATGAGGTATGAACTTTTAACATTATTAATGCAGATTTAGTATACATTTGGCTGCATAAATTGGAAATTGACTCTTTTAAGTTGTATGGGATTATTACTTTGTGTGGCAATACCCATTTCTTGTTATTGGTTCACTGAAGGTACAATGCCAGTATATATACACCTAAACAAACAAAAATTTCAAAATAATAATGACCAAGGGGAAAAGTTAGAAGAAGGTATCAAGGGTAGTTAGTGATAGGAAAATATTACCATGGATGTAGGGAAAAGTTTACAAGAAACTGGTATGAAAACTGTTGTTACCACACAGTGACAAGAAGCAGATCTAGAAGTGGGTGGAATGCACAGGATGAGGTTGTCATTAGGTGTGACACAACTAGACAGAATTGCTAACAATCACATTTAAGAAACATCCTATGCCAGGGGACTTAGAAACAAAATGAGGGAGTCAAGATTTTGCTGGTATAGGTATATAACAAGGGATGATGCAGTTTATGTAGAAAGGAGGGTACTGACTTATGAATTCCCTGGAAGAAGGCAAAGACAGAGGCCAAGGAAAAAGTGGAAGGATGTGATTGACAGAGTTGTGGAGGCTTCTGGTGTAAGGCATGCTGATGTGATAAAGAGAAGAGGCTGATCTGCTGTGGTGACCCCCAATGGGATATAGCTGAAAGACAAAGAAGAATGACCAAGGGATAGAACACAACAAACAATATCATAATATCGTGTCAAATTTAACACATTCTCCCCCTGGTCAGAAAACAACTTCATTTCTTGCATAAAATCAGTCACAAGTAGAATGTAGCTACAAATTGATTTTTTCTGAAGTTTTGCAGAGATGACTAGATCTACACACTGACACTGTCTTTATGGTTTCCCATTTTCTTATTTTAGGTGCAGGGAGGTCAATATCATCACTAATTACTTCAGTAGGAATTTTCTTGATATCCTGAAAATTATCAATTCTAATATCTAAACATTTATAATTTGCCATGTATTCTGCAATGCATTGTTTTGAGGGAAATAATTCACGATGATGCTCTGAGTTTCCAGCAGGTGCTAAATATTCAATTGACACTATTCTTTCTTATCCGTCTGGTAGCTGAACATGTGGATAGTGTAGATTAGCTCCAATCAAATTTATTTCTTCTATCAGTTGGTTATGTTTGCTGTGTCTGACATTTCTCATCTTAAGGACTGGACCTGGATTACAGAGTCAGGTGGGCATAGATTGCCCTGAAGATGATTTGTGCTGGTAACCAGAAAGACACTCATATTGGGTGCAGAGGTATTTAGTACCAACTGAATTTTTATCACCTCCTTCTTGTAAGCAAAACGAATTTGTTTACAATTTACAATAATTTGACACAGTCACCAAAAGTGACAGGCTTTCCTCGGGCCAATTACAAAAAAATTGGTGAGCTTGCTTGATTGTCAATTTGTTTTTGGTATTGGATAAAAAACACACTTGCTTTCTGCTTTCTTATCCTGCTTCCATTGGTGCAATTGGGTGTCAGGGAAATAGCTATCAAACAAAATGAATGTTATTTTGTTAGCGATTATGTACCACTAACTGTTTATTTAAAACTGAAGTGCAATTATCCTGGGTAAGGATTTATGAATAATGAATTAATAATGATAATAATGATAAATGGTCCTGGGTATAACGTTAAAATGCATTTGGTTGTGAGTTTTCGACATGGGTGAATGAGGTTACCCTTGGCCACAACTACCTCCAGGTCACCCTTGGGCAAGGTGTAGTATGAAATACTGGGTTTGCAATCGACAGGGGCTAGTCTGTCCAGTGAGTAGGGAGGGCTCTTTAGCCTTGGTTGGCAATCTCCCTAATGATGGTGTCATGGTATAATGAAAACACCCAAGGGATGGAAAACCTGGAAAAAACCATCCTCATTTTGGGTGTTAATGTCCAATGATAATTCATTAAACAATAATGTGATTGGGACTGGAATCAATGATGATGAAGGTTCCTCATTTGGCAGGTGCCCTGTGGATGAGCAGCACAGGCCCGGTCATTATCAAGCAACTACCCGACAAAAATGGAGTAAAACTTTGAATAGATTGGTAATGTATTGTAAGTTCAAAAGTGAGCCAAACAGAAGAGGAAATCAGAATAGAATGATGGGTGTATGGAGAAATAAAGGAGTATTTGAGATCAGCAGACAGATATTTGTAGATCAGGCATGAGTAATAGTGGTTAATCAATGGTTAACAGAAGTGGAGCTTAAAAAAATTATGAGGGAGATTGAAAAGGAAAATACAGACATAGCTATGGATGAAGAAGACCAGCAAGAAAGGACACCAAATGAAGGTAACCAAAGTTAAAGTGATACAAGGGAACAAGACGCAGGAACAGATGCATGTAATGTGAGAAGAGATAGGATTGAGAATGATAATGATAATTTTGAAGGATTAGAACTTGGAGAAGATGTAGTATTAAGTGTTGATGAGATAGACCAGATGAACATTATTTGTAATTTTTATAATACAAAAATACATCCACCAAAGGTAGCATTTAAAACAGTTAATAATAAGAAAATACACAATGAAATAAACAAGTTAGAAAATATTATAGAAAAGGTCATTACATCCAACATAACAGAAGTAAACAGTTTTGTTATTGCATTGATATGGTATATAGCCTACAGATTGGACCTGAAAGAAAGAGAACAAAGACAAAAGAAAGATCCTTGGTGGAAGAGACATATTAACAATGACATCAAAGAATTGAGAACGGTTATAAGTAAAGTTGAGAGACGACAGAATAATGAAATGTGTAGCAATAGAGGAATGGAATATATTGATAAGAAGTACAGAATAAGAGAGAAAGGTGTTAGTGTTGTGGTAGAAGAATTGAAGCAAAGAGTAGTGGCGAAACCGGTGAAGGTTAAGAGATATGAAGCCAGAAATGAGCAACAGCGTCAAAACAGATTATTTGAAGTAGAGGAAGGAAGATTATATCAGGAATTTGATGGAAAAGAAAGATACGAGACTTTTATACCAGACATATATGAAGCACGTAGCTTCTGGAGCTCAATATGGGAAAATCCAGTGGAACACAACACTAAGGCTGAGTGGTAAAAGAAAAGCAAAGAGCTCATGACGAGATTAAACTATAAGCAAGAGGACATAGAGATTAATGAAACAAAAGTGAAGGAACAGCTGAAGAGAATCCCGAATTGGAAAGCCCCAGGGTTTGATGGCAAGCAGGGTTTCTGGATAAAGAATTTGCATGGGATTCACAACCAATTGAATAAGATTATAAGAACTGGGGTGGTACCAACATGGATGACTACAGGTAGGACAATCTTGTGTATTAGTAGAGGCAATGCTGCGGATAACTATAGACCAATATCACGCCTTCCACTAATGTGCAAAGGTTTGACAGGCATTGAAGCAAATGAGATTTATGCGTATATGGAGGGCAGAGATTTATTCCCAGTTGAACAAAAGGGGTGTAAAAGGAATGCAAGGGGTACAAAACATCAGTTACTTATTGACAAGGCCATTATTAACAATTCAAAACGAAGACGTACAAATCTCTCCATCGCTTGGATTGATTATCGCAAAGCGTACGATATGGTACCAAACTCATGTATAACAGAATGTCTGAATATGGTTGGAGTTATAGACAAACTTAAAGAACTATTGGAAAGAAGCATGCCTAGTTGAAAAGCGATATTGGTAGCAGGGAAAGAAGAATTAGGACAAGTAAATATTCAGAATGGAATCTTTCAGGGTCATTGCTTGTCCCATTGTTGTTTGTCATTTGTCTTTTACCAATGTCAATAGAACTGAGAAAATGTAAGGCAGGATATCAATTTGAAAAAGGTCATTTGAAAGTAAATCAGCTCCTTTGAATGGATGATTTAAAGTTATTTGCAAAAGATGAAAGGGAGATTGACGCATTGGTAAGAACTTTAAATATCCTCAGTGAAGATATAGGTATGAAGTTTGGGGTCCAAAAATGTGGGAGTCTTGTAATGAAAATAGGAAAAGTTGTAAACAGTGATGGTGTACACCTGCCAAATTGTGAAACGATTAACAGTGTTGGAGAAGAAGGATATAAGTATCTCATTATGTTAGAAATGGTTGAGATTAAGAACCCACACATGAAAACACTTGTGTAAAACAATTCTTACGAAGGCTGAAGAAGATTCTTAAATCAAGCGTGAATGGGAGGAACATAATTATTGTAATAAATACGAGGGCTGTATCTTTGCTGAGGTATGGTGCTGCTTTGATAAATTAGACTAGAAACGAACTACAGCAAGTTGATCATGTATGGTATCTTCCACTCTAAAAGCAATGTATACAGGTTGTGTTTGACACGCCTAGAAGGTGGGAGGGTTTTATTGGAGCTGAGGATACTGTACGAAGAGAGAGGAAAAACCTCTGGTAGTATATTATGAACAATCACTGCGAAATAATGAGATATGTTGAACAAGAAGGAACTACGAAAAGCATTGAAATGAAAGATTCCAAAGTGTGGAAACGCCAGAATGGTGAAAAACATAAGAATAGGTGGATAGATGAAGCGCTACATGGGCAAACAGTTAATGCTACAAAGGAATTAATGCATAAGGATAAGAACTGGAACTGGTTAAGATATTTAGGATTAAAGAAAGAAACAGAGAGCACTATATTTGCAGCGCAGAAACAAGCAGTAGGAACAAATTACATAAAGAGCATTATTAAGGAAGATGTATCAAAAGATTGTAGATTGTGTCGGAAGGCGGAGGAAACGATTGCGCATATAGTATCTGAGTGTCAACAGCTAACACAAGGACAGAATAAGGGCTGGAGACATGACAAAGTAACTCAGATTATGCACTGGAAGTTATGTCAGAAACTAGGTATAGACCATGGAGATAGATAGTATAATCATAGAATAGACAGTGCATTTGTAACAAATGACTTTAGATTATTATGGGATATCCCAATACAGACAGATTACAGACCAGAACGTAACCGACCAGACATTGTTTTTGGAAATAAAAAGGATTGATCATGCTTGCTTATTGACATAGCTTCCCCCTTTGATACAAGAATTGACAGGAAAGAAAAGGAAAAGATTGAGGTATATCAAGGCTTGAAGAGAGAGATCAAGAGGATGTGGAATATAAAAGAGGTAACCATTGTACCAATAATTATAGGAGGGCAGAATTGGAAAGAACCTTGAAAGGTGGTTGAAGAAGATTGAAATAGAATGTAGCATAGAACTTTTACAGAAAGCTTGGCAGTTAGGAACTGCAAAGCTTATTAGATAGGTACTGGATACCTATGCATAACCATGATTTCTTGACAAGGATAAGACAGTGGTTTGCCATTGCCTTCTGTCTAGTGTTTTTATTGAGACACTATCTCTAGCTATCTGGCCGTTGGCTCGCAGATGAGCTCCTCCGCCCTCCGCCCTCCGCCCTGCTGGGTTGCAAGCCACCGTCATCATGGTTATGCATAGCTTAAAGAGAAAAGAAAACAGCGTGAAAGGGGTCGCGTCTTAGATTTACTGATCCCTCGCTCGGTAAGGAGGGCAATGTGCGACAGGTAGCACCTGACCCTCATCAAGCGTCTGTCTATAATAAGAAATTAATCAGAGTTGGAACATAAAATGTTAGGACACTGCTCCAAGCTGGGAAGTTGGAGAATGTAAAACAAGAGATGATGCGTTTGAATTTTAAATACTCGGAATCTGTGAAACGAGATGGGTTGACATAGGAGATTTCATGATGGATGACTGTGGAGTTATCTTTTGTGGAGGTAAAAAAATGAGTATGGTGTAGGAATCATTATGGACAAAAAGAGACCACTTGTGTGATAGGGAGCGGATTGTGGAAGTGACCATATCCCAGTTATCTGTAAACGTTTGGTGAAACTAAAGAAGCTAAAACATTCTGAACCAACGCCAAGGCTGCAATTCGAAACCCTCCAAATTAACGCCGTACTGAGAAAAGCATATGAAGTAGCTGTGAAGAACAGGTTTGCTGAGTTATCAGAAGAGGGAGAAACAAAGTGGGATGCGCTAAAGATTGCCTTAGTGGAAACAGTCAACGAAGACATTCCATAAAAAGAATGCAAAATAGAAATAAATGAATGACAGACGAATCTTGGCACTGATAAAGAAAAGACAGATGATTGGGAAGCATAATAGCCGAGAATACAATGAGATAGATAAGGAGATAAAGAACAAATGTCGTGAAGCCAGGGAAGCATGGTTAAGTGATTAATGTGAAGAGATTGACAGATACAAAAATACTGACCCCTCTTCGATGCACAGAAAAATCAGAGAGCTTGTAGGCAAGAAGTCTTGTTCTGCATGAGGATGTTCGAAAGCAAAAGACGGGACGGTTATCGTAGAAAAGAACAAAATTTTAGAAAGGTGGACAAAATATATACAAGAACTGTTTCAGGATGACCGAGGTGAGAAACCAATTATTAGGAAAAGCATAGATGGTCCCATTATATTGAAATCCGAGGTGCGTGCAGCAGTGAATAAGATGAAAAGAAATAAGACAGCTTGCTCGGACAAACTCGTGACGGAAATGATTGTGCCACTAGAGGAATTTGGAATTGATAGACTCACAGACATCATTAACGAGATCTATGACAACGGTGAATTTTCTATGAGCTAAGTGAATCGATCTTCATTGCACTACGGAAGAATCTAGGAGCCATAGAATGCGAACTACATAGAACCGTAAGTCTTATGAGTCAAATCACAATGGTTATTCTAAAGTCATTATGGCAAGAGCAAGAAACAGATTGAGACCAGAGAAAGAGAAAGAAAGAGAGAGAGAGAGAGAGAGAGAGAGAGAGAGAGAGAGAGAGAGAGAGAGAGAGAGAGAGAGAGAGAGAGAGAGAGAGAGAGAGAGAGAGAGAGAGAGGGAGAGAGAGAGAGAGAGAGAGAGCGAGAGAGAGAGTGAGAGAGAGTGAGAGAGAGAGAGAGCACGATATAAATGGATGTGGTTAAATGAGCGATATAAAAATAATTTTGAATTAATGGCATTGTGAGTGATATCTTTGTGTTTTCAAATCGTTGCAATAACTTGTTGCCACACAATTCATCTTTTCACATTCCAATACTTTTGCAACAAAAGTACTGTTAGTTTGGTNATGATAATAAGAATGAAAGCACTAGAAATAGAGTAAAGATGTTAACTGAAAGATGAGAAAGAATATAGAGGGGATAAAAAAAGAAAAAGGGAGGGAGGAAAGAGGCGAGAGAGAGAGAGAGAGAGAGAGAGAGAGAGAGAGAGAGAGAGAGCTAGCTATTGAAATGCAGAAAGATATGTAAATGTGTTTTATTGATTACACGAAAGCATTTGACACGGTACAGCACGTAAAACTATTACAAACACTGCAAAGACTGGATATAGATGGGAAAGACATAAGGCTGCTTAGAAATTTGTACTGGAAGCAAACTGCCTGCATGAGAGTTGACAACGAGTTGAGCGAGTTCACAAAGATTCGTAGAGGTGTAATTTAAGGTTGTGTTTTTTCACCCGATTTGTTCAACCTGTACTTAGAAGTAATTCTTAGAGAGATGGAAGGTCTGCCAGGCTTCGGCATATGAGTTTATAACGAGAACAACATGCGGTATCCTGATGACACAGTACCAATTTCTGAATCGGAGGGTACGTTACAGAAACTGCTTGACAAAGTAGTAGAGGAAAATGCAAAGAAAGTTTTAACGATCAACTGCAAGAAAACAGAGTGCTTGGTTGTCAGTAAGAAAACTAGGAGACCAGATTGCAGGTTACACATTGGAAGTAATACAATTAAGCAAGTCAGCAAGTTTAACTAGCTGGGAAGTATTATTGCAGAAAATGGGAAATGTGAAGGTGAAATTAAAAGAAGAATTGGGGTGGCTAAGGATGGATTTCAGAAGCTAATGAAGGTGTTAATGGGTCGGAAGTTGTCGATAGATACTAAGCTTAAAGTGTTAGATTGTTATGTAAATTCTATCCTTACATATAGCAGTTAGTGTTGGACAATTTCAGCCCAATTGGAACGATTGAAAGCAGCGGAAATGTGGTTTCTAAGACGTATGTTCAGAATATCTTGGACGGACCATGTCACCAAGGAGGAAGTTCTAAGAAAAGGTGGAAACGAAAAGAGTTTGTTGAAATGCATAAGGATAAGACAAATGCAGTTACTGGGGCACATCATGAGGAAAGAAGGGCTGGAGAACTTAACAATCACAGGGAAAATAGAAGGTAAAAGACGTCGCGGCAGGCAGAGGATTACATATTTGGAAAGTCTAAGCAAATGGATAGCGACCAGAAAACGAGAGAAATATAGTGTCAAAAGAAGAATAACTGAAAGGAACCAGAGATAGAAAGCTATGGACAACCACGGACGCCTACGTCCTGGCTGGACACGGCACCTAGAAAGGGAGACTGGGTACCTAAAGCCAAGGGACTTGGCCTGATGTCCAGCAATTAACCGGCAAATAACATCAATGCTGCGAGACATTTGAATAATGACAATAATTATAATAATAGTAATAATAATGATAGTTATTATAAATATAATATGTAAAGAAGTACATATGTTACTATATGTATTTTTGATAGGGGTAAGAAAGAACCACCAAAAGTAACATTCGCAATGGTTAATAAGAAGAACATACGAAGTGAAAAAAAGCTGGAATTTATTACCAAAAAGGTCGTTTCGTCCACCATAACTGAAACAAACCGATTTTTTAGTGCATTGATTTGGTATGTAACCAATAAAATGGGCCAGAAAGAAAGAGAGCAAAGACCAGAGAAAGACCCTTGGTGACAGAGATTATTAGAAAGGAGATCAAGAGATTGAGGGCAGTTATTANAAATTATAATAATAGTAATAATAATGATAGTTATTATAAATATAATATGTAAAGAAGTACATATGTTACTATATGTATTTTTGATAGGGGTAAGAAAGAACCACCAAAAGTAACATTCGCAATGGTTAATAAGAAGAACATACGAAGTGAAAAAAAGCTGGAATTTATTACCAAAAAGGTCGTTTCGTCCACCATAACTGAAACAAACCGATTTTTTAGTGCATTGATTTGGTATGTAACCAATAAAATGGGCCAGAAAGAAAGAGAGCAAAGACCAGAGAAAGACCCATCAAGAAATTGAGGGCAGTTATTAGCAAACTTAAAAGGAGACAAAATAATGAAGTGTGCAGCAATAGACCAATTGAATATCAATAGTCAGTACAGCGCTATAGAAAGTGGTGTTGGTGATAGAGATAGAGGAATAGTGATAGAGGTATTGAAGTGAAGGGTATTAGCTGAAGCTACGGAAGCTAAGAGGAATGAAACCAGAAATGAGCGGCAGCATCAAAATAGATTATTTGAAGAATATCAAGGATGGTTATGTAAGGAATTAGGTGGAAAAGATAGAAGTGAAACTCTGATGCAGATGAAGCATGAAACTTGTGGTGTACAATACCTGAAAATCCAGCAGAGCATAGCACCCAGGCTGTATGGCAAAAGGAAATCAGAGAAGAGATGACGAAGGAAAGGTGAAGGAGATGAAGAAGGAAAGGAGAAGGAACAGTTTTAAAAGACTACGAGAAAGGCTCCATTGACTGATAGATTGCAGGGCTTCTGGATTAAGATCTTGAGAGAGAGAGAGAGAACACTGAACACTGAACACTGAATGTTTTAAACGTTGTTATACTTATTTTTGTTAATTACAGCATAACACAACTACATAAATCACAAGAATTTCGCATAAGAATAGGATGTTGTTGATATTTTTACTTGATACCATAGATTGGAAAGAATTGGACACTTCGCAATACAGCAAGAAAATTGATGAACATTTGCAAGTCCAAATGCCTCAAGATTTTTTTATTTTCTGGGAGTTTTGTAAGTCAGTTAATACAAATAATCCAAAAGGTAAGTTTGATTTAACTGATAAAAATTCATTTTTCAGATATCAAAACTGCCAGTTAGCTACAAAATTAGTAATAGTTACAACTTTGAGTGTCACACTGGCAATCTTTGTGTTAAAATGTCTTGCATTCAATAAAAAGTATTTATAATTGGAGAATTGTTTAATATCCAGCGCAAATACCGTGGTGAAATAGTAGAATGGGTAGAATGTGAAAACTTTTGAATTGATCACGCTTCATGCGACACCACTGCTCAAAGAGTGATGGAAGGCCACTTCCGCCAAACCAGAAAAATAGGTTAATATAATGATATTTGCGCATGCGCATTGCGAAAAGAGGTAACAGACAAAGTTTCAATTTCCAAGTCAGACCCCCAGTTACACGGGGATGGTTATAGGACCACACTTCGTATGGCAATAATCTACATTTGTATGAATATAAAAAAGTGACTTTGGTTTAAATTGATGTTCCTTTGACAAGATATAACGTGCCTGAAAAATGTTTTTGACTGGATTTGATTTTGTTAACAGGTAGTTTTACCGGACTTATTGTTTTTGGAGAATATATTAAATCCTACACACTGTCATTTTATGAAAAATAAATACCTGTTTGCTTCTAAAACTACGGCTTTTGTTTTCTCCGTATTCATCCATAATTTATTATAATTCAATCAATATCAACTTTCTGTCGGCATTAAGGACTGGTGATTTTGTCAAGCTGGTTTCATTCAAGCTTGATACCTGATCTCTAGTTTCAGCACTTAATTTTAGTACCTTGTTACAGTAGAGCCTAAATTCCATTCAGTTGACCAATTTGTCGTCAATGCTTCTTATTCACCCAAAGAAATAGGACTAAGACATGATAATTTTTTTATGAGTTGGTGATCTAAACTAGCTTTTTGAGAAGCAAAGTGTGCGGAGCGAAAATGAATTGGTAATTCTCCCTTGGATACTTATCCTTCTGAAATGTAAGCAAGTAGGCTGCACATCTCCTTTATTCAGCTTCATTGGTGTAAGTATGTTCAACTTGGTAGATAATGGGTAAACAGGTACACACTGGGTACAGAGAGAAAGCAGATGCAAAGACTGCAGTAACGGTGGATAAATTGTCTGCAGCAGTAAAGTTGCACTCAACCCACTAGCCTTTGGTAAAGGAAGAAACTAAAAAATCCTGCGATGGACACAAATTATTTTCAACCATGCTAATGCGCAGATCGGATAATAATTGACGTATTAACAATAGCTGGTTTGGCTTAGCAGTGTAGGCTAGAGCTCCACGGTTTTGTAGTAAAAGCTATTGTGATAGCATAAGGCTTTTATGAAGTTAAGAGAACAACAATTCAGTAAATATTTTCGTGTATTTCACACATCATCAGACCAATCTGAAACATATAAAGAATACAGCTACCCAGTTATATGACTACAATGAGAGAAAAAACACGACATTAAGTCTATAATCAAGAATGTTTCGTGATGAGCAGTAGCTAACAACAACCAGATCTTGATTGTCAGCATCCTGCTCCGGTATTCATCCTTGGTATTGATCTCCCAGTTCAGATCTTTTATTCAGAGTGCTTCCAGCGTGAGAAGATAAGCTTCCCCTCTAGATGTTGAATTCAGGATTTCTATGCCCTCATTCGATAATGTACCAGTACAACTTACCAAGTGTCTCTTGACTGGACCTTTTATTTTACAATGTTCTTTGATGCGGGTTTGGAGATGCCGGCAAGTTTGGCTGACGTAGCATGCATTGCAGCGTGGACATGTGATTTTGTAAACCACCCCGCTTCTCAACATCTTCTCCACTGGTGGTTTTAGTGAAGGTATTGTGGTCTTCAGTTTTCTTAGAGGTAGGTTTATTTACTTTTTTAATAGCTTCAATTATACTTTGCATACTTTTCTACTATAGTTGTTTAAAAAAATTTTTTTTAATAGATGCTTTGAGACGTGTATCAGATTTACAGCTATGTGGTCCCTATGATCTGCTTCTTCCATCGTTTAAAGCACTACCGTCAGATCAGAATAATAACTATTACTTGCATTCAAGGCATTACTATGATCCACCTGAGTTCACAACCGTGCTTGAATCAATAGACTTTGATGGCAGTGAAGGATTCCATATTGGATATTGGAGGTAAAAATATAAAACATAACAGCGGCATATTCTATCCCTGTCAATTTTTTTTAACAGACATTTTGATCCCAGGTACCGTTTTTCGTGTAAAGGTCCGTATATTCTCCACCCCAATGCCGTTTCTATGTTAATTAATTCTCTGTTACCCTCATTTATTTTGTTAATTGCATTGTTATTGTTTCCTTCATTGCTTTGTACGTTGGTATTGTGCTATTACTACTGTTCATCCAATTCAAATACCTTACTCACTGGTCCTGAATGACCTGACTTTGCACAACGTTAGCCTCCTTAATTTTTCTCGTGTGACTTAGGGACCTAAGTGTCCCATTTCCACTGCTTTGGATTCATACAGCAGGGTCCATATGAATAACAATGATATCTAATTGAAATGTATACGTCCTGTTTATTGATTTTTAATGATGATGATAATAATAAAGGTAATAATAATAATAATTGTGGGGCATGAAAATCCAATGCTACAACGTAATTGAGGTTAGGAGACCTGATTTGGTATTGGTAAAAAAAAAAGACGAAGTCATGCATAATCATTGATGTTGCGGTTCCAGAAGATAATAGGGTGTACGACAAAGAAAATGTTGAAAAATACCAAAACCTAAAGAGGGAATTGGTAAGGTTCTGGTCATTGAGAAAAGCGCTAGTTGTACCAGTTGAAATAGGTGCTATGGGATGCGTAAGCAAAGGTTTCAATGGATGGATGGAAAAACTAGATATTGAAGTAGTCCACTATATAAATATTAAAGACCACAGGGGCTAGTATTCTACACTGTAGAACACCGTTCCACAGTCGTCTACTTCGGCTCTGTTCTCACTTCGGGTTAGTCAACACAAATGACCTATTTCTCAACAAAGCACTAATGAGCTCAACTAATTCAAGGTCCGAAATATATCTTAGCAGTTTGTTTTCAAGTAGCCAGACGATGTCTTAGGCCACGGTCAAGTCAACTAGGACAACACCAGTTTTCTTTCTTTGTCGGAAGCTGTCTTCTATTTGTGGAGTCATCTCTGTCGCC
Organism: Morbakka virulenta; assembly: GCA_003991215.1. Lineage (NCBI taxonomy): Eukaryota > Metazoa > Cnidaria > Cubozoa > Carybdeida > Carukiidae > Morbakka > Morbakka virulenta. Next base: position 1,318,662 of record RDPX01000189.1, read on the forward strand.
TGGTCTGCTGTACACTTGTTTGCTCTGAAGCCAGCCTGGGTCTTTGGTAGATGGGGCCCCACAATTGGGCTGATTCGGTTAAGGATGAGTCTTTCCAGAAGTATGTATGTGACCGAGAGAAGCGATATGGGTCTGTAGCTCGCTGTCTCTTATGGGTCCTTTCCTGGTTTAGGGATAGCTATTAGGTGAGCTTCTCGGGGTCTTTTTATTAGACATGCAGGTGTTGAAGAACGTTCGGAGCCAGTCGAGGCACTTCTTTCTCATGTTTTGCAAGAATTTAAGATGTTATCAAAACCACAAGATTTTCTCAGTCTTAATTGTGCGCCCCTCAGTGACAAGGCTGGTATCCAAAAATGCGCCACTGTAACGGAAGAATGGCCGCGATAGAATGCCTGCATGTAACCGAAACCGAAAAAAACTTGCGCTGGTCCCTTAGACACAACACCAAAATAAGTTAAAATAAAAGAAAAAAGGATAAAATGCAAATGAGAGGAATATAGACAAGTATTACATGTCTACTATCATGTACTCGAAAAACCAGCGACAGCAAACTGTACAACTTAAACTTACTAATATATCGGGAAGGAACGACAAAGATACCAGGACATAAATTTTTGTGACCTCTACCTTACCTTAAGGGCCTCCAGTCTCTGGTGAGACACTGGGCAGCAAGATAACGCCACAGGTCACTGTCCTCGGCCAGGACCTGTACATTGCGAAAGTAAATTCGCCTAGCAAGAACGTGGCTTGCCAAGTTTTCACTGGTCTGCCTCTTTTTCGTTTTCCTTTTGGACTCCCTGTCAGAGCCTGGTGGGCCAGTCAATCTGAAAGTCTAAGCACGTGTCCAGCCAATCTCCACCTTCTCTCTCCTTTTAGCTTACACATTTCTCTTTGTCCTGTTCTCCTCAACATTTCTTCATTTGTTATGCTATCTCTCCACGGTTCTCCCATTTTTCTTAGCTTGTGCTGATGGAAAGCATTTGGTTTCTGATCGACCTTTTTGTTAAATTTCCATGTTTTGCTTGCATAAAGGCCTGTGAAGATAACTACAGCAGAATAAAGTTGTATAAATTTTATGAATAAATTTATGTGAACAAGCCAGTAAATGTTGGAAGGGATATTTTGAAAAATAAGACTCCTAGAAATCAACTGTATTAAAAAAGGAGTTTGAAAAAATTCCACAAATAAAAACAATGGAAACATTTTTGAAGAACCAATTAAGAGCAACGAATAACGAATAACATCATCATCATTATCATCATCATCATCATCATAATAATAATACCAGACTTAGTACTATTTCTAAGAAGTCTTTCTATGTATTGTCAATTATAGACCAGGAGTGATGAGTGCTGAAGTCATGAATTGTTGTCATCCAACTTGAAAGGTTGAAGTGATGTTGCCATTTTATTTTGGTTATCTAATTTATCTCACTCTTGCGGCTACAGTACATGTGCCTGCATTTAACTTTCTTGGCTTGTTGCTGGGCGCTTAATGTTGTATTTTCACCCATCCATCACTGGATGGTGTGTAACCGCTCGATAATTATATCACTGGGTCGACTTTTAAACAAAGATATAACACTATCGATGAAAGAAATGAAGTAAAAACTTGTCAAGTGACAACTGAGACAATAAAAAAGAAGAAACAGATGAGACTGAAAACATGACAGCACAAGATCCAAGCGGTGACATCGAGATTATAAGCCAGAAAATATTGAAGAAACTTGGAGCAATATAAAACGCAGAGATTAAAAGCAAAGACCTTCGCCTTAAGCTTAAAAACAACGAGAAAAAACAATTAGAAATAAAAATTGGAAACAAGGCTCCAAAAGAAATAACAAAAGTCAGCGAACTGAATCTCAGTCTATCTAATTATGCAATCAACACAACTGCGAAGGTAGTAACTGAAGATTCATCATCATCATCATATGCCATCTTCGTATCGAAGGTTGGCCACCATGGTTCTCCATCTTATTCGATTCTCCGCTGCTCTCTTCGCTTCCTCGTACGTCCTTGTTGCACTCCACTCTTTGATGTCATCAGTCTACTTTCTGCATTGTCGTCCTCTTGATCTTTTCCCTTCTATTGCGCCCTCTATGATGACATTGGATAGTTTACCTCCACTGCCACGGAGTATATGGCCATTTTCCTTTTCATGAGGTCCTTGACCAACTTTGTTTTCACATTAGCTCTATGTAATACCTCAGTGTTGGGAACTTTATCTTTCCAACTGATGTTTAACATTCTTCTCAAACACCATATTTAAAAATACTGTAGCTTCTTCTTATGGCTGTTTGTAAATTGCCAGGCTTCACAACCATAAGCAACAACTGAGAAGACGTAGCATCGTAGTAACCTTATTTTCAGATGCATGCTGAGGTTACGTCTGAGAAATTCTTTACAATCCCAGAATTTTGCTTTTGCTTTGCCGATCCTTCGTTTGATCTCCTCATCCATCTTTACATCATCCGTTACTGTGCTACCTAGGTATTGGTATTCTTGCACTTGTTCTAGTTGTTTAGCTTCGGCTGTGATGATGAACGACTCTTTTGCACTCTTGCTGATGCACATGATCTTGGTCTTTTTGGCGTTGAGTTACATGCCATATTCCTTACTTGTGGTACATAACGAGTCAATCATAGTTTGGAGTGATTGGATATCACTGGATAGCAAAACTGTGTCATCAGCATAACGAATATTGGTGATGTTCATTCCATTGATTTTGATACCTTTGCAGTTGTCCAAGGCTTCTTCAAGAAGGTATTCGCTGTACAAATTAAATAAAGATGGTGACAATATACAGTCTTGCCTTACACCTCTGCGAATGGTGATATTTTTTGAACATCCCGAAGTAGTGGTAACAGTTGCTGTCTGATTCCAGTAGAGGTATGCAATTAGCCGCCTTTCATGTTCAGCCACTCCAGCCTTCTCCATGATTTCCAATATCTTTTGGTGTTGTACGCGATCAAAAACCTTTGAATAATCTAAAAAGCACAGGTAAAGGTTCTGTTGTTTCTCTATCATTCACTCAATGACATTTCTCAGCAAGAAAATTCCATCTCTGGTGCCCTTTCCTTTTCCGAAACCTAGTTGAGTTTCACTCAGCTGCCTCTCTATGATTGGGTTGATGCGAGCAAGGATGATTTTTAGCAGTACTTTGGAAGCATGCGATATCAGGCTGATTATGCGAAAATCACTACAGTTGACTGCCTTTGACACTTTTGGTAGTGTAATGAAGTTGCTTACAAGGAAGTCCTCTGGCAATGTCTCTGTCCTGTAGATAAGATTTACCAGCTTAGTTAATTGCTGTGTGCCCGATGTTCCAAGCTCCTTTAGCAGCTCAGCGGGGAGATTGTCAACGCCTGGTGCTTTATTGCTTGGTAGTTGGTTTATCACATCTATGACTTCTTGTTCATCAATGTTAGGAGAACAATCAGTAGTTTTGATATCTGGCATCGCCCCTCTCACATCCTTAAACAACTCTTCTCCTATAAATTCTTCCTATCTTTTACTTATGTCATCGTCATTGTGCGGCAAAACTCCTTCTTTTGATTTAATGCCAAACTGTATCTGTGGTCTTCTGTCTTTAAATTTCTTTACCGTACTATTGAGTTTGACGCTGTTTAATCTGTCAGGTTCTTCTAATTCATCACACAAACGACTATAATAACCCTTCTTTTCTCGACGGCATTCCTTCTGGATGTTATTACACAATGCTCTATATTCTTGTTGGCTTGTTTCACCTTTCACCTTCCTCCTGTGCTCCATCATTTCAAGTATACCGGGTGTCATACATTGTTGTTTCATCTCTGAGGTTTTCTTTCCACAGATGTTATCTGCAACCCCCTCTACACATTTCTTGATTTCTTGCCACAGCTGGTTTGAGGTCAACAAACTTTTCTTTTCATCTAGTGTTTTCATTTTCTTCTCGGTTTCCTCCATGAATTTGTGGCTATCAGTAGACAGCTTGTCTAAATTCCATTTCGTAGCTCTTTGTTTCTTCATCACCTTTTTCAACTTAGTATTTGTTGTTATGATGACTGGCTGGTGATCCTAGGCACAGTCGACATCATGTATCACTTTTGCATTTCTGACGCTATTCCGGTACCTGGTATTTACAAGAATGTAATCAATCTGATTTTTTTGTCTTTCCATCAGGTGACATCCATGTGTGTCTGCATCTTTCTCTTTGTTCGTACCATTTATTTGTTTTGAACAGATGATGACGTTCCGCAAATTCTACTAATTTGTCACCACTAGGATTCCTCCGTCCACGTCTATAAGGGCCGACAGTTTTACCATGTTGCGCATTGCCAACTTTGGCGTTGAAGTCCCCGCAAATTATCAATTTATCTCTTGATGTGTAGTTTGCCTTTATAGCTTCTGTGAGTTGGTCATAAAAATCGTCTAGGACAGATTCATTTGCGTCTGCAGTAGGTGCATATGCCTGGATGATAATGGTATCCTGTTTTTTACCTCGAAGTTTCAAGAGCATAATTCTTTCCGAGATGGTAACATAATACATCAGTGTCTTAGATGCTTTTTCATTCAGGATGAACCCTACTCCTTTTCTACTCGTCGTACCGCCTGAGTGTATGACTCTGAATTTCTCATCTGCAGTTGGTATTTGTGTTGTGAATTCACCAACATCGGAAAAGACGGAAATGATCAAGAGAAGAGTTAAATGTTTTTCGAATCAAGAAAGTAATGCAGATAGTGATGAGGAAAATACTGAATTACTTGAAGTTGATACAGGTACTGTAAATGAGAGATCAGATAGGGTAAGCCCAAAGCTTTCGTTTGAGGGAATCTCAGATGGAGAAAGGATGATTGTTGATCATCTGCTTGAAATTTATAACTCTGGAGAAAATGCTGATGGGATAGTGGTTCAAAAAAATTGATTTCAAAAGAATAAAGTTTCGTCGAGTGAATAATGTCTTGATTTTCTTTAATACCAACAATATTACTGAAGCCAATAATTTGATTGTTGCGTGTTCGGTATGGGTATCAAAACAGCTAGGTCTCAAAAAGATCAGTTAAGATGGAAGATCCAAACGGGCACCGTGGCGGAAACGGCGAATCCAAAGCGATATTAAGGGTCTTAACAAGTGCATTAATTTACTTACAAGGTATAAGAACGGTGAGGTGAAAACATCGAAGAAAATTGAAAACATCTATACTAGGTTTAGGATCAAAGTAAAAGGACTTGGAACATTGATTGAAGAACTCAGACAGCGAGTATTAGCAAAAGTGGCCAAGTTGAAAAGGTATAATGAGAGAATAGAACAGTTTCGAGAAAATAGTTTGTTTAATTACGATTAGAAAAAACTGTTTGCAGAACGTAATGGTAGTAATTTTGGAAGTAGTGAAATACCAGATGCAGCAGAAAGTCAAGCCTTTTGGAGTGACATATGGAGTAAAGAAAAAGATCATAACAAGGATGCAGAATGGCTACAAAGATTGAAGGAGGAGAGTAACTACCCAAAACAAAATGAACTGGTAATTACAACAGAAATGATCTCAAAGCAAGCTAGAAAAATTCCTAATTGGAAGGCACCTGGAAAAGATGGTGTACAANGAATTATCTGAATGGTTGACTTTTGGTAGAACAGTGTTGTGCCAAAAAGATGCCAGTAAAGGTAATACAGTGGATAATTATCGCCCCATTTCTTGTCTTCCTTTGATGTGGAAATTACTAACAGGTATAATATCGGACTGTCTCTACAAATATCTTGATGAAGAAGATATAATACCTGATGAGCAGAAAAGATGTAAGAGAAATTGTAGAAGCACGAAAGATCAATTGCTTATCTACAAGGCAGTCCTTAGAGATTGCAAACGAAGAAGTACGAACCTTGCTACATGGATTGACTACCGCAAAGCATATGACATGATACCACATAGCTGGATTGGAGAATATTTAGAATTGTTTGGAGTGGCTGGGAACACCAAAACGTTTTTGTTAGGTAGCATGAGTAAGTGGAAGTTGTAGTTAACATCTAGTGGTACATTTCTTGGAGCTGTTTAAATTAAGATAGGGATATTTCAGGGGGACAGTTTGTCGCCACTTTCATTTGTACTTGCCCTAATCCCTTTAACCTTAATACTAAGGAAAGCTTGGTGATAAAGTCATGCGTTTGAACCATTTTTTATTCATGAACGATCTAAAACTCTTTGGAAAGTCGCTTAAGCAAATTGATTCACTCGTGAATACGGTATATATATGTTCAGCGAAGATATTGGGATGGAATTCGGGATAAAGAAGTGCAGTTGTTGGTTTTGAATAGAGGAAAAGTAGATAAGAGTAAGAGTAAAGGCTTGGTTCTCTCAGTTGGAAAGGTTTTGAAAACAGTTGATGAGGAAGGTTATCGATACTTGGGGATAATTGAGTATAAAAAAATCAAAGAGAAAGAGATGAAGGATCAATTTGTAAGAGAGAACCGCAGACGCACCAGACTAATATTGAAAATCCAAACTGAACGGAAAGAACAAAATACACGGCATAAATAGTTGGGCAATGGCAGTATTGCGGTATGGACCTGGAATAGTGGAATGGAAATGTGATGAGATGAGGGAACTGGACAGGAAAACCCGAATGCTACTAACAATGCACAACGCTTTTCACCCTAAAAGTGATGTAGACAGATTATACCTAGATAGGAATGCCAATGGAAGAGGACTTATGAATTGTGAAGATACAGTTAGAAGTGAAGAGAATAATCTTGGATGGTACCTAAAAAATTCCAATGATTTATTACTGCAAGCAGTGAAACATGTTGGTATAATTGAATACCAATCAACGGTTAAAAAGGAAGATCTTAAAAGGAGAAATAAGGAGAAAAGAAAACAAAAATGGCTGGGAAAGCAGATGTATGGGCAAATTATCAGGAATAAAAGTGAAAATACTGACGAGGAGAAATCGTGGGAAAATTATGGGACATGAACATCCAGCGTGACAATGTCATTGAGGCACGACCACCAGACCTTGTAATTATTGATAAAGTTGAAAAGTCTGCGATCGTCATCGATGTTTCCATCCCCGGAGACACCAGGATAAGTGAAAAAGAACAGGGAAAAATTGACATGTATCAGGAAATTAAAAGAGAAATCCAAAGACTTTGGAATCTACAAAAAGTTAGCGTTGTACCTGTTGTCTTGAGGGTTCTTGGGAGTGTGACGAAAAATTTTACCAAATACATGGGAAAGATTGGGATTGAGATCAACATTGCCGAAGTCCAGAAAACAACACTATTAAGAACAGC
>RDPX01000189.1:1347678-1415442 GCA_003991215.1 Morbakka virulenta
CCTGTGCATCCTTTCGTGAGCCTTTTCACAGCCATATTCTCCTTTATATTATTCCTCCATCTGCACTTGGGTTGTCCTTGTCTTCTCTGACCTGTGAGCTCCATTTCCATACACTTTCTTCCTATGTACTATTCATCTCTTCTTTCAACATGCCCAAGCTATCTAAGTCTAAACTCTTGTATCTTCTTAGAGGCTTCTTCAACACCAAGTTCTTTTCAGATATCTTCATTCCTGATCTTGTTCCGTCTGGTTGCACTCTTTGCCCAGTGCAGCATTTGCATCTCTGCAACATCAAAGTGGCTTTCTTGGCACGTCATGAGAGACACTGTCTCCATTTCACACAACAATGCCAGTCGAACCAAGGTCTTGAACACCTTGCCCTTCAGTTTGACTGGTTCATGTTTGCTATATAGCGCACCAGTCGCTTTTCTCCAGTTGCCCCAGCCAGCCTGAATTCGCTTCTTCCCCTCCTTCTCAGTCACACCATCACTCTGGATTGTCAAACAAAGGTATTTAAATTCTTTGACTTAAGGCATGTCTTCACCGGCAATCTTGACTGGTAGTAGATCTTCTTTCTTGTTGATGCACAGGTACTCAGTCTTAGTTCTGTTAATCTTCTATCTCACCAGCTCTCCAACTCCCTTTCTGCCACATCCTTTTCCTTGTTTTCCAACACCACATCATCTGCGAACATCATCATTACTATACCGAAAAGTAATGGACTCAGTGCAGAAGCTTGGTGCAAGCCAACTTTGACCTTGAATGGCTCTGTTACCCCAACTGCACTACGGACCACAGTTTGTCATTACCTGTATTGCCTTTACTTACAGCTCATTGACTACTTTGCTGCGTAGACAGTACCATAATTCTTCTCTCGGTACTCTGACATACGCTTTTCGAGATCGATAAAGATACAGTGCAGCTCTTCTTGCCCTTCTCTGAACTTCTCTGCAAAGATGGGGTCAACTGTGCTTCTTCTGGACATAAAGCTGAATTGCTGATCACTGAATTGCACTTCTTCCCTGATCCTACTCTCGATCACTCGTTCCCAGAGCTTCGTCGTGTGGCTCAGTAGCTTGATTCCTCGATAGTTTGAACTGTTCTGTACATCACCTCTGTTTTTGAAGATTAACACAAGGATGCTCTTTCTTCACTCGTCTGGCATTCTACTTGTCACATGGGGTGTCAGTGAATTTAGATATCTTTTTGCCAACGATGAGCTCGTGCAGCTTTAATAATTGTTGGTAGAAGTAGCATACTGCAGTTTGTCTGTGTATGTGCCCCTCTTTTTGTGATACAGTAACTCATTCACTTCTTTCCTTCCTTTAGAATCATTAAAGCCTGTTGATATCCAGTTATCAATAATTGTTCTTAGTAAACAGAAAAATTCACCTGTTTTAGGCAAAAAAAAAGAGAAGAGAATATGATGGATTGATCTGGATTCTTTTTTCTTTCCCATAATAAACAGAGCATTTAATGTCTGTATCCCGAATTTCTAAATCATTTTAAAGAATATTTTAGTAATAAGAAAGCTTTTTTTTGTTGGAGATGTTATGCTCTGACTTCTTTTTCGATTATTTACAGATTACCTTCGAAAGCTTCTGGAAAAAATTGGCAAGGCTTCGAGCAATGATGACCGAGAAAATTACTTTGACCAATTATACGAAATAGTAACATTGATTCAGTTTGCAAACGACGAATGTGATTATGGAATGGGATTAGAATTTGGCATTGATTTATTCATTCACGGCCTAGATGTATTGCACAAGACTATATTAAACGTGCTCCCATTGGCGTATGAGTTACTTAACCGTGGATCATATGCCAATATCGTTAGAGCCCATTTGGAAAACCGATGTAAAAAACCAGTTAACTACTTGTAACATGATGTATTATAAACTAAGGCCCTTTTTGAACCAGTTTCTTTGGAGATCACAGGTTCACTTTAAACATTGTTTCTACCTTTATAAAAGTTATTGACAAATTAACAGCCACATGGGTATGTCGTTGGTTGGTCTTTTTGACAGTTATACAGTTGTTTACGATGTTAATATGTGACATAAAAACACATCATTTGGTAGAGCAAGTTTGTCTATTTATTATTTCAACAACTATTGTGTAAATTATGTAATGAATAGGGCGATTGTTTTGCAACTTTGCAACTTTAAGTATATAAAATACGCATACCGAGAAACGTCTAAATACGAAGTTTGAGCACCCTGGGGTACCTAATAAAAAAGTTATAAATGCAACTTTTTGCAACTTTTGCAGGTTAGCGCAACTTTTGGTATTTTTGGTTGCATTTATAATTTTTTCCTACCTTTGTCAAATACATCTATTTTTTTTCTACTTTTTACCTGTTTTCTCCTAATAGGGAATTGAAAATATAGTCATCGCTTGAACAATGAATGATTCTTAATTGAATAATGAGATCTCAGTTATTTTTATCAGTGACCTTGTAGGTCAGACGCTGTGCATAACACTTCCGCTAATTTATACACACGGTGACCCATCTAAGTGTCAATATTTTTGTTCTAGTTCAATTAAGTTGCGTAAACATGCCTATTGGTATTGAGGAGCCAGAAGAATGAATAAATTTCAGTAAAATTGATTCAAATGAAGACCTGAATATGTACTATTCAAGGTTCCCTTGGTAAAGTATTTCCTCGTTATCCAAAGAGTGACAAGAATTATGCATGTACTGGTAACAAGTCGACACGCACTCTGCAATGCTATCTTTTTCATTACGACCTCAATATGCCAAAAGTATCTACGACTTCACATAGTAAGATTGCATCATATGTAGCAGAATTTGCAGATGAATTCCAGAAGGCAGCGAAAGGGGAACTGTTCTGCAAGCTGTGTGGTACAACTGTGAGCTATGATCGGAGATCAAGCGTAATGTGTCATATGACTCATATCTTTGATTAAGAAAAATGGTTTAGGTTATTGATTCCTTTATCTGTGTACAATTGTTTTTGACCAAAGATACAATGTAGCTGTAAAANTTCAAATGAAGACCTGAATATGTACTAGTCAAGGTTCCCTTGGTAAAGTATTTCCTCGTTATCCAAAGAGTGACAAGAATTATGCATGTACTGGTAACAAGTCGACACGCACTCTGCAATGCTATCTTTTTCATCACGACCTCAATATGCCAAAAGTATCTACGACTTCACATAGTAAGATTGCATCATATGTAGCAGAATTTGCAGATGGATTCCAGAAGACAGCTAAAGGGGAACTGTTCTGCAAGTTGTGTGGTACAACTGTGAGCTATGATCGGAGATCAACCGTAATGTGTCATATGACTCATATCTTTGATTAAGAAAAATGGTTTAGGTTATTGATTCCTTTATCTGTGTACAATTGTTTTTGACCAAAGATACAATGTAGCTGTAAAAATGTAAAATGTGAAGAAACATTGTGAATTTGTAGATAATTAAGGAACATTTTGTAAAGAAAATAAATGCAACTTTTTAGCGCAACTTTTGGAAAAATAAATGCAACTTTATACTTTTTTATTGCAACTTTTAAATCGCCCTAGTAATGAAGTTTCTCAAAGGGCCCAAAGGAACAGCAACTGATTAGGATGTCGAATAAAATGTGAACTTTGAACAAAAAGAGGTCTTTAGTTTTTTCATAACGACATTGGAATTACATTTCTTTCACGTTAATCTGTTAAAAAGCTCAGGTGCGTACTGAATCATGGAATATTTGTAAATATTGATAAAAGAAATTTCCTGAATATTTAAACCCATAAGCCATTTCCGCTCATATTTTCCTTATTAGAGCTCAAAGGGCCTTGAAAATCCTGGAAGATGTTCTTGAATTCATGTAACAAAAAGTGCACCCAGGCACATAAATATGTGTTAACATTCGTCGTTTTATTGGTTTCACTCGACTTTGCTATTTGTCACTTTTTGTATAGACCTATTTTGTGTGACTGGGAGGAAGCTATGGTGAAAGAAAAAGAGCCCTTTGTGGCATGAAATGTAATGGAAACCATTCTCACTGGCTGCTTGTGTGTTGATCAAACATTGTACCGTCATCTTTTTTCATCTGAGATAGTTAACCTGTCACAAAGTCCAACCAAATAATAAAAGTAGTGATATATCTATCTGAGTAAGCAAATCTGTAACCGTAATTGATGATCTTCCATCCAGCGAAATGTACTTTTGACCTAGATCGCACTAGAACGTCATGATGGTAAATCAAAAATCCGGCTTTATAATGTCTGCTTCGCCAGGATTCGAGGGTTTTGAAAAATGATTTATGTTTTTAAATAACGTTTTTGCTTCGATAATTTTTCTCTTTCGAATACTTATGTTAATCCGAGTATTGATGTTCACAAATTTGTAGTTTCGAAATCTTTTTTTCCTTTTAATAAGCGTCCCCTACTCGCATGGGTGGTCTTAAAGTCTGTGATTGAAGTATTTTTATATGCTATGCATGTTCACAAAGCTTATTTTGGAGTTCTTTGTAGCCCATTAATTTTTTGTGCTCAGCAAGGTTTCTCACATAATTCATATCCACCCAAAGATTGCGATGTGATAAACGATTTTTTTTCACTCTGGATTTTGCCCCCAAAAAGTACCATCCCTGAAATATTTTTGAGTCTAGTGATTCAAATGCTCAAATTAATAAATCCAAAGTATTGTTACAAACGCAAGAGAAACAGACTTGGTTGGCGATAACTACCACAGTTTTGTCGTTTTGAATAGTCTTTATCAAATGCTTTTTTGATTAGTATTCAAAACAAAAATTGCAATGGTTTTCATTTTCTCGCCACATTTCTTGCTACTAATCAAGAAATCGGTTTTGTAAGGGTACTGACCCCGTGATAGATTCAGTCGTCTAATTGTATGTCGGTCGAATTCAAAACAACTGATCTGAGAGTGATTTTCTTTAGCTGGAAAATTTCATTTAAAGTAAGGTTGATTTTAACAGACTTCTTATTTTCCACTTCTTTCAGAGTATCTACAAATGCATCGCATGTTATAGGTTGGGTTTGAGCTCTCGTTTCTCATAACTAATTTGTTGCTGAGTTTTTTACTTGTTCATCCTTCACCCCAGCAGACAGAGTTCATAAAATATACTCCTGTTATTGATGTTGTGGAAAATATGCTTTGTTACCTTTCTCACTTATCCTGCCGTAGTTCTGTTACAGTGCCCCTTATGTAGGACTACAAATTCTACCAGAGTGCGGTCCTATCCGGCCTTGAACATCTCCTTCGAGTGCGCCTTCTGATCTTGGGTTTTGTTTTTACATTATCTTTGCTTTGGGCGCCCTCGCTTTCTTTTATCAGCAATTTTCGTTTCTGCAACGTTTCTGATATCTTCATTTTTAACACTTTATCATACATACCCATAACATACAAGTATTCGCTTTCCCATATCTGCGGATATCGGCTTTACTTTTGATTCCTTTCTAATGTCCTGATAATGCCCTAAGAAGATTCTTACATTATTCATGGATACTTCGCAATATTCTTATCTTTGTCAGTTCAATCTTATCTTTCTCGGCGCCACTGACCAGGGTTTGTTTCCATACAGGTGTAAGATTGTTTGGTGTCTTTTACAAGAGATTCTTAATTTTTGTTGAAATCCTTTTGTCACCTAGTACTCGTGCTAAGTTATTCCATCAGTCCCACACAGCTCCTATTTTCCTGGCTACTTCAGCGCTACAACCTCCATTTCTATCCATTACAGTTACCAAATATTTTAAAGTTGATAATGCTGGCAGTTCCGTTAGATCTTTCTGGTTATAGTTTTCATCTCTATATTTTTACAATTTTCTGTATGCTGCATGTAATTTGTCTTCGTTCTACTCCGATTGGGCCTAGTACCTTCCAGATGTTCTGTCTACAACTTTAACCTTTGTGAGACTCTCTCATCTTACATGTCAGCTCAGGGTCTTCTGCAAAAAGAATGGGCCAAAAAGATTCTTCTTCTATGCCATACATAATGTTAGCCCTGTTGGTAAGAAACAACAATGGGCTCAATGCTGACCCCTGGTGTAACCCAAACTCTATGCTGAATTCCTCCATTTCTCCAGGTGTTGTTGTGACTGATATTGTGCATTCTCGATACACATCATTCTTATGTACTTCTCAGGTTATCTGCTTCTTCCCAGGGCAGTGACAGATGATCTCTCGGGGCACTGTGTCATGCTTATTCCACGTCAACAAATACTTTATAGAGATATGCCTGATACCCTCCCTTCTTTTCCTGAAGCATTTTTAGAGAGAACATCGACTGTACTGTCGACCTGCTACCCTGAAAACCATATTGGCTGTCCGAGATCTTTACTAACCCTCTGAGCTGTGCTGTCACTCCCCTCCCAAATAGTTTGAGGCAGTCACTTATAAGCATTATTCCCATGTAGGTATTGCAGCCTATGGGATCCCTTTTTTCCTAACGGATTGGTGTGATGAAATTGTTCCTCCAAACCAATGGTACACCTTTCTTCTGAATGGCTTGTAGAACAACAATCATCCATTTTGGTCCTGTGCCTTCTAGCATTTTCATCACCCCGATTGGAAACTCCTCTGATCCAATAGCTTTAACTTTTTTTATCTTTTCAACCTGTACTTTTACTTCGTTCGTACTAAACTCTCCCTGTACAAACTGCATTTGACCAATATCCAATGATCTTCGCCTTTATGTCTTTGCTACCTTGTGTAGACCAGTGGCTTCGTTTTCTTCTTGTTCTTCATTTGCCCGTTCCTTCTCCTTCCATACTTCCACTTTTGCTTTCTTATTACATTTTCGGTATTCCTAAATCTTCTGTCTATGATCCCTATCTTCCTGGAACCCAATTGTTATTCATTTCTGAACTGCATGCCTTTAAGGTCTGCTGCACTTTCGCGTTCCACTACCACGATTCGTTCTCTAATTATTTACCAGGATTCAATATACCAAGCTCTTTTTTGGCTGGCTCAACCACGCTCGAATATGTGTTTTTCTATGTTGCCTCTTTCGTATCAGTTTTCGTCATGATTATCTTGGTCAGCTTCTACAGGTACTTTCAACTGTCTGCCTCGTTCTACTTCATCATCTTATCATCGCCGGTCGATTTCGTCTTTTTGCTCTTATACTTTTATCCTCCAATTAAGCCACTAGAAGCCTATACTATGTAACTATAGACTCGCTGGGGACCACTTTGCTTCTTTTAACGTGACTATATATCTCTCCTCACTAGTATACAGTCGATCACAATCTATGGATTCCATGCCCTAATGTTAACAGATACCCAACCTATTGGAAATAAGTATTGGAAATTGTTAACACCGTCATACATTCAGGTAATGCAGAGGACACTTAGTCCCTCTTCATTTTGATTACCCAGTGCTACTCTGTAATGCTAACTGTCATATCCTATTTGTCCCTTCATACATGGCCATTCAGATTTCCTGCTAATATCAACTACTGAGAAGATGCCTACTCCTATTACCTGTCTGTTTTCCTCATTATAATAGAGCTTGCAGCCATGTCCAATATTCATAGCTTTACCTCTATTTAAACATTCTTCCTGTGACTTGAATGTCATGACTGCTACAATCTCGCAGGTGTTTCCAGTTAGTGCCCCTATATTGAAAGTTGCTATTCTAACATGTTGAATTCGCCCATTTTTATACTTTTCAAAGCGTTGGAAATCAATCAATCAGTCTATCTATCTATCTATCTATCTATCTATGTATCTATGTATCTATCTATCTATCTATCTATCTATCTATCTATCTATCTATCTATCTATCTATCTATCTATCTATCTATCCATCTATCTATCTATCTATCTATCTATCCATCTATCTATCTATCTATCTATCTATCTATCTATCTATCTATCTATCTATCTATCTATCTATCTATAAATTCGTCAGGAGGCATCAGCTGTCTTTAGCCGTCACCTTTCTCTCTCGCCTGTGCCACTCTAAATAATGATGTTCTTTTTCTGTCTGTTGTTTAAGACATACTATGTTTGTTTTTCTTTGCATTTCCCTCGCTCTCTTGTTATGGATTTTTCCCTTTAGATATAAGTTTTTTATTTGTAGTCCTCGCAGAACATACTTCAAAAAATTCCATCCATGTTTTAATGATTTTTCTCATTAGTAATCTTTCTGTACTAGCATTTATTGATACCCTCTTTTTTTCTCAATTTGGCTGGCCATCGACTTTTGACTTGTTTAAAAAAAATCACATTTTCGTTGCTTTCAGCATTGCTAACGTTTTGGTACCTGTTGTTTAGGTCTCACATCCACATCGAAGAATCGAGCAGCCTTGTCTTAAAAAAGATTAGCCTCCTATAAATACTTATCTGGGGGTTTTTTTGGTTAGATTTAGGGTGTCCTTAAAATACATTTCGGTTATTACGATTCTTTAGTTATGTCGGTACCGCATTTAGCACCAGCAGCCATCTTGCTCCCAAGTTATCCCAAAACGTTGATCTGCTGGATTGTACACTCCTTTCCCTAATTTGAATTTTATAGCTTGAACATTGTATTTGTTTTGAGAAGGTCATTTTAAATCATTTTTGCAGTTGATCGTTAGTCCCAGTCTCTGCCATTTTTCTAAAATAGTGTTCAAACTTTTCCTCTGAATTTTCTATTAGGGCGAACCAATCTACATATCTGATGTTGTTGACAATCGTCCCTCCATATCTTTTGACGGATCTCATAATTTTAACATTTTTATGACTAAAAGATATGGTAAGAGTACGCATCCCTGGCTAAAAACTATTTGGTGCTTTACCATCATTCCTTTCTCCATTGTGTCTCGATGTTATCTGTATCGGACAGGCGTCTTGTTTTTCTTACCTATATTTTAATTACGTAGAATAACAAACACTTCATCATAAGTTGTTAAGAAATCTTAAAGTAATATTATTAATTAATAGAGGTCTAGAACATGACCATTTATACAGTCCTTCTTCTACTTCTTCTTCTTCTTCTTCTTCTTTTTCTTCTGAGTTCCTTATCCTTTCAGGACGTTGGAGATCACGTCTTCCATCTCTTTCCCTCTTTTGTCAGTGCTAAAATTTCACAGTCACTCCTCTTGAATTGGAAATACTTGTTCAAGCTGGTAATGAATTTCAGTCTCTGTCTTCCTCTACTTTTCTTTAGTTCAATCTTCCCTGTTAACACCAAGTTTTCCATTCCTTCACATCTCATTACATGACCCAGAAACTGCCGTTGTCTTATTCTAATTATCTTCATCAACTTTCTTTTCATTCCTGCTCTCTTTAATGCCACTTCATTGCTCACTTTGTCAGTCCAAGATATTCTAAGAATTTTTCTCAGGAACCACATTTCCACTGCTTCTATTCGTTTCTTCATGCTTTCATTGATGGTTCAAGCATCACACCCATAAAGTAAAACAGACGACACATAACATTCTAGGACTCGAATCTTAGATTTTACTTGCAGCTGCCCGTTCTTGAAAACAAAACTAATTTTACTAAAAGCATATTTCGCTAAAGTGATTCGTTTCTTTATTTCGTTCACACATCTTCCATCTGATGTTATCAAACTATCAAGATAAGTAAACTACAATACAATCCTGCTCTAACAAAAAAAGGTTAATTTTAATCTTTTAAATTGCTTTTTAACTGATAATGAAATAATAGAATAGAAAAGAACAGCACCCCTGTTTGTACAATAAAAAGACTTTTGATATTTTACACGAAATGATTACATGGCTAATTCCACCACACAAGCTATCACGTATTTGGTTACTACTTTTTGATAGGTCCTAATCTTACTGCTACGCATTAATCTTTGTCTCCGACGGATTGTGCCTTCACTTAGTCTCTTCAATAGATATTATCTTGGAAAGTTGTTTTGATGAGATTGCCTCTTTGGTACCACCTTAGTATGTTCCATCTGCTCTGATCCATTTCTATCATTGCTTTATCCTTATTCACCTCCGTAATATGTCTTTTTATGATGTGTACTTTTTTTCCGTAAGGCTGAGAGATTCCCCATCTCTCCCGGTTCTCAATGCTTTCCTACCACATATCACCTGAATTCTATTTTTCATAGTTCTATACATTTAGTGGCTTTATGCTTTGTTTGGTTCTTAACCATACAAAAAGGTCCAAAAACAACAATTTAAGCACTATTTGAAAACGGGTAAACCTTATCAACATGCAGTGATTGTTAGCTTTCATTTCTAAAAAAGATATAAGTTTTAGCTTAATTTACTTCTCCTTTCCCTCATCCCACCATAACTCAAATAGGCTCATTCCTCGATTGCCTGTATTTTCTTTCAAATTTAGTTTTCCTTTAGTTCTCTTTTCTGCCATGTGTGTTTATGAACCCTGTATTTTATTTTAGCATTTCCTTTTACCACTCATATTGTAATTTGTTAAATAGACACATTAAAATGTCACTATTCTCTCATTTATCTTTCTAAGGTAATGAAACAGTTCCTTTACCATCTTCATATCCAGCTCACTGTGGTGAAATCCCTTTCTGTAGCCGATACAGTGTTAATTCTGACTATCAATTGTAGGAATAGGTTTCACAGATCCTCTTAGTGCTAGTTTGATTCAGTTTTTCCTTTTCGAAACAAATGTAAACAGAATTTAGCACTTATTTGAAGTATGATTAAGCAATAAAAGGGAAAGTTCTCCCACGGGAACAATTACTTTCATATAAGAATAATTTCAGCTACCTTCTCCATTTGATTTCAAAATCAAATCAAATTAGACACTGGGAGTCAGATTTCCTAGCCACGTGAGAAGTTGAGTTATTATTAGAGAAAAGTCAAGTGTCTATTCGTTGACTGATCTGGGATTTATTTTCGGATATCAGATTATTTTCTGTTTGCCAAAATATAACCGTTCACTCTCCATAGATCCTTCAAAATACGACGGCTTTGGTTATGAGTTACCCACCGTGAATCGGAAGTAGATTTATAGTCATAACACAATGACATTTGGCTTTGAGAGCCACTAAATCCAAAGAACGACGTCAGTTGTAACAGAATCTTGTCAATTAAAGAGATTTGTTGGATGTAACGATAAGATTATATTCTTATATGTCCATATCTGCTTAAAAGTCGTCCTTTACTGTCAAGTTTATCTTACTGCTTATACTATTTTCCAAAAGCAATATGAAATAATAATATATCAAGTACATTGATATCATGGATATGACTGAGACTCAGGTTTGATTAGCCAGCAGGAGTCTTAAAAGGAATAAATGAACATGGCAATTCAACCCCTTTAATAAACTTTGAATGAAAAGCTATTTCAGCAAATAGCAGTCTGTAATGTACAATGCATATCTGGCCGCTGTTTGAAACGAATAACACATGGAGAGACCATCACCATACGAAGGATGTGTTATTAGGCTGAGCCACTGTACCATCCCAAACACAGTCTCAAGTCTTTTATGTACTTTAATTTCTGCTACTGTTTTCCATTAGTATTTTTATGGTGCCCAGTATCGTACACAGCCTGTTCATTGGAATTGGTGTCACTGTCACTATATGCTTCACATGTTAAACATGCGACTGATGGTGTACCTAGTAAGAACTCTCAATTGCGAAAAAAAACCACCCTTGTTCACGTACCGCTCCCCAGCACAATCAACTTAAACTGACTATCCACTTTTCAAGCTGCAGCATTTCGAGAAAAGAGATTAGTTCTGGGGCATGAAATTCCTAAATTCCACCTGGAAGTCCAAAGCGAATGAGTTGTCACGGTCAACTATTACACGAACAAGGAATGTAAACTGTAACAAATTCAAAGATTATTTCAAAATTTCAAATCATGAGAAGAATATTAGGAACAATAGTCATCTTGCCAAGATTTAGAAGCCACAAAACCTGGATTCTTTATCCTAGGGGTTAGTTTGTACAATTCATTCCCCCCACAAACGAGAAAAATTAAAAACACGAACGTCTTTACCACGATACTTAAATGCTACCCATTTGAATTTTATTTGTACTAAGATTTTATAGTTTTTATTTCTATTATACTAAATCGCTTTTATACTGTACTTATTATTATTAATATTGTACTTATTATTTTTAAACGCACAGGACAAACAGTAAAAGCAGTTGCAATATATATAATACATAATGTACATAAAGTCTGTCCTGATCCTCTGTAATATTAATTTTTAATAGTAATAATAATAAGTTAGTATAAACCTGATTCCTTGTTTTTATTTCTATAAACAGTTTGGTTGATTGTTGTACCTTGGACTATAAGCCCTCCGAGAGGCAGAATTTTTTTGAGGGTTAATGCATAAATTTGGCAAAGATGGTTACGAAAGAGGAAGTCCTGCAGTGAATAGGGAGAGGAGGAAGATTGATGAAGAAACTTCGAAAGCTACAACTGGAATTCTTTGGCCACATTATGAGGTCATGTCCTACGCATGAATATCAACTTTCCCGCCCAGAAAGCCCTTTAATTCGACATATTAGGAGCAACAACGTATAAGGCCAGAATAGGACGCCACTCTACAAATCTTCTTAGCACCATCCATGAAGACATTAAAAACTCCGGACCAGAAAACAGCTCCAGAGTCTAAGGGGAAAAGCAAGAGAGAAGAAGAACTGGAAACGTTTCAACGAAGGTCTGATTGCATCCATGGGATATCCTCGACTACCAACGAAGCAGAACACAGATTATAAGTAAGTAAGTACATTATGAGAAAAGAAAAATTAGAGAATCTCACCATCACGTAAAAAATGAAGGCAGCAGAAGTAGAGGGCGTCACAGAACAACATTCTTAAATAGCGTAAGCAGCTGGATGAAGAAGGAGGTGCCGGTGGGGAGGGGAACCGAGACTACCGAAGTAGAACTGCTGAAACCGCAAAAGACAGAAAACGTTGGAAAGCCATGATTGCTAACGTCATAAAAAGACAGGGTACCAATATAGACAGAATGCATAAATTTACCATTATGAAGGTACAGAATAATCTAATGGGTACTAGCAAATGTTATAATCAGAGCATAGTAAATAAAGGACTATGGGCTGGAAACAGACCAGCTGGACAACGCAGCCTTTATTTTACTGTATATTTTAAAACCAAAATAGTTCGGTCACATGATCAGACATCGTCCACGGTGAAGTCGCTAAACTAAGGTGTATGAGTTTTCGCTTGTTGACTTGGTGCGACGATGGAAATACAAAAGTTTCTCACCTTTGCTCCCTTTGTCTTTTGCAACTGTTTATTTTGAAGAACATACTACTTTAACCACGAAATCAGGAAACAGCCTTGAAAAATCTATCTATCTATCTATCTATCTATCTATCTATCTATCTATCTATCTATCTATCTATTTTTCTATCCATCTATCTCTCAATCTCTCTCTCTCTCCCCCCCTCTCTCTATCCACCTATCTATTTTTCTATTCATCTATCTATCTATCTAACTATCTATCTATCTATCTATCTATCTATCTATCTATTTATCAAAAATTTCTGTACATATTTTTTTCTCTTTTTGGAAACGTAATAGTCTTTTACATATAAAAAATAAATCAATTTTTATTTCATCTAAGCTGATAACATTAGATTTTTTTTAAACTCTAGTATAAAACGTAAATATGACCACATATATATTTATATATATATATAAATATATATATATATATGTGTGTGTTTGTACCTGTACTGAAAAATTGGTACGTGGCACATAAAAGTGGAGCACACGTTTGTAATCAGCATGACTAATTAGTACAACTAGATACATTTTTGTATCTGATGAAGAAGAGAAAGTCAAATTTTCTTGACCATTGTTATTTTTAAACATTAAGCTCTGCTACGTATTTACAGACAGAGGTCATATTTTGTTGCCCAGTGAAATTAGATGCAATGAAACAACCTTTTAAATCAATCAAAATATCAACTTTGATTGGTAAAAACAACACCAGTTTTAAAACATGATAAATAACTTAGATAACGTAACAAATAAACTAACTTTGCTGTATCAGTGAAGGTACTTAACAATGCCTTTTTCAGTAAAAAGTTAGAAACATTAGGCACATTAGTGGATGATAGTGTGCTCTGAGTTTTATCCATTCTTTGTTGCAATAGCATCAGGCAAGAACATTTTTAATAGTTAACATTTTACCACTGGAACTGACACATGCACACATGTGGAAAAACACACAGAGGGACAGACAGACCCAAACACAAACACAAACAGAAAGACGAAAAACACATGGGTACAAAATTCCAGACACTGAGGAATATCTTGGCCGGATGCCCTTCCTGACACCAAGCAATGGCTTTTTTCCCTTGTAAAATTCCAAGTTTTTTACGCCCGCTCGGGGAATCGAATCAGGAACCTCTTGGTTACAGGACAACTGTGCTAATCATTAAGCCACGGTTCCTATTTGTTTTCAGAAATGCAAGGAATACATAGAAAAAACAGAGATAGATTAAATTAAAGACTAGGCAAGTAACCACAAAAGTTTCTTCACTAGAACTCTCAGTTACACAGACATTTTTAGAATTCTGCTTTCATGTTTTCATACATCCATCATTTCTCACTGGTAACCGGTATCTACATGCTGACAAACGAGAAAGAATCAGAAAGTTGTGTTCAAATCGTCTCCCAATTTCTTAAAGACTGACAATTTACCACTTTGATTGAGTAATCTGAGGACAGTTACATTTATTACATTGGGTTTTGATGTACATCACTACTCTATAACTATGTCTATGAAAGTTTCTAGGATCACAGAGATGCCTACCATGTTTACTGGCAACAGTGCAAATAGTGGAGGACATGAGACAACCCCCCTCGTGGTGTCCTCTGCGAAGCCGAACTTGCTAATTGTGTCAACCACTCCAACTACAGCTACGTGCTCACTTCAGCGATATATATCAACACTATGACTACTCTCCCAGCAACAGAACATCATCAAAACTATGGGTTCTTTTCAGAACCGACGTGCTCCATACTCTCCTTTAACATTGAAGGTTTTTCTGACCGGAGAGCTAAAATACTGGCCTAAACATAGGCAAATTATGATATCGTTTGCGTACAAGAGACACATCGAGACAAAAACAGTAAGCAACCCTATTTAAAGGGAAAACTCTGGCCGTGGAAATCCCACAAAAACAATATGGGAGTGTAGTATTTACCAAACCCGCCTTACCCATTTAGGAAATCTATACCAACAGCAGTGATAATAAATTGAAACAATTACTGTGTGCCTCAAAGATCTGGCAGTCACATCGGTCTACAAACCACTCAACAGCTGCTCCTACCTCAATGAGCTTCCGGCAATCTGTAAACGGAAATACCACCTAACTATCGGTGACTTTAATTCGCATAGCACATTATGGGGTTATGGAGAGACCAACAATGATGGCGCTGCAGTAGAGGCGTGGGCAGAGGCCAAGGGACTAACACTTGTTCATGATTAGAAACAACCATTTTCATTTAACATCTCTCATTGGAAAAGAGGTTATAACCCAGACATCGGGTTCATCAGTTGTAACATCAGCCCAATGTGTACAAAGAAATTTTTGAGCCAATGCCCCACAGTCAACATCGATCTATTGCCCTATCCATCAGTGCCCCAATTAAAGTACGAGACACTCCATTCTGCAGACGCTTCAATCTAACAAAGGCAGATTGGCCAAGTTTTGCAAAGCAAGTGGATATGCAACTCTCCGATATTCCACGTACATTGGAGAACTACAGCACCTTTGTCGATGTAGTTAAAAAGTCTGCACGAAAAACTTTCCCAGAGGATGTCGGACTGAATAAATACCAGGCTGTCAGGAGAACTGTCCGACTTGTTTAACACCTACAAGTCTTCATACCAGCAAGACCCCTTCTCAAACAAAACCATCAGTCAAGGAGAGGAACTACTTGAAAGTATAGCAGAACAACGCAGAGAAAGCTGGCAACGAATGATAGAATCAATGAATCTGACTCATAACAGCAAAAAAGCCTGAACTACCATCAAGAGGCTTGGGAATGACACCACCACAGTAAAACCAACATCCACTGTTACAGCCAACCAGATTGCTACTCAACTTTTACTGAATGGAAAACCCGCACACAGACGACTAGTAGGGGATTATCAGAGATACAAATCCCATCCAGTACCACCAACCCAGATGGAGCTCTCACTAAACCATTTGATTTGGATGAACTGGAGAAGGCTCTGAAATTACTGAAGAATGGCAAAGCAGCGTGCACTGATAGCAATCTTGCAGAGGTTTTGAAGGATATCGGCCCCACTACTAAAGGGTGGCTAGTGGATCTATTCCAAGACTGTGCGAGCCGCAAGAGAATCCCTAAACAATGGAGGGGGTCGAAAATCATTGCTCCCATCAAATCGGAAAAAGACCCAGAAAACCCCCAAGAGCTTTAGACCAATCCCCTACTACGTATTACATACACACTATTTGAACGTATGATACTTGGAAGGATTAGCACCATCATTGGTGAGAAACTCATACCAGAGCAGGCCAGCTTTCTCCCAGGGCATTCCTGCTCAACACAACTCACGAACCTGACGCAGCATATTTACGATGGTTACCAAGAAAAACGCATTACCGGAGCAACATTTGTCAATTTAACAGCTGCATAGGACACTGTACAACATCAACATCTCATACACAAAATTTGGACCATCACAAATGACGTGGACCTGTGTCTTACAGTACGAAGTATGCTGCAAAATAGGCGGTTCTTCGTTGAACGTAATGGTCAGAAAAGCAGATGGCGCACACAACTCAATGACCTGCCACAAGGAGGTGTCTTATCACCTCTTCTCCTTAACATCTATACAAATGATTTACAATTACCAAGTGAATGCAGGCGTTTCATCTATGCAGATGACATCTGTATAACAACTCAACAGCGGTCCTTCACTAAGATCGAAAACACCCTTGGGAACGCCCTGAACTAGCTTTCTGCTTATTACGAGTCTAGCGACTTGAAGCCAAACCCAGCTAAAACCCAAGTTTGCGCTTTTCACCTGAAAAATCAAGAGGCAAAACAAACTCTCAATATTACATGGAAACAACAACCACTGTAGCACCATACACATCCAAAGTATTTAAGCGTCACTTTGCTATCACATTGCTCTAATGTTCAGGCAAAGATTGCCACAAGGAATAATCTGTTGCGCAAGTTGGCAACCTCCAAGTGGGAAGCCAACCCATCAACACTGCGCACCACTGCTCTTGCATTATGTTTTTCAGTCTGCGAGTATGCATGCTTCACCTGAGGAAGGTCAACACATGCTAAGCAAGTAGATATTTCACTCAATAACACTTAATTACAGGGGCAATACGATAAACACCAGTCTATACTCTGTATTCTCTGTCAGGCATAGCCCCACCACATGTGAGAAGGACATCCGCCTCTAATCGGGAACGATTAATTCAAATCACCGATGAACGTCACCCGTTGCATAACCATGTTCCACCTCTAACTCGTCTGAAGTCAAGACATAGCTGCCTGTCTATACCAGATAAAAATATCTCATCTTCTCAATCTCAACGAGAAACCATGTGGAAGTTACTATGGGATGAATTACTAAACTCAACAGCTTTTGAGAACAAAGGTGTAGTTCCCAAAGAACAACTTGCTACTTGCCACGATCTTGGCTGGACAGCGTGGCGCAGTCTAAACCGGCTACGTACTGGTTCTGGTAGATGCAAATCTGTCATGAAACGAATGAGATTATCAACATCTGACCCCTGTAGCTGTAATGCCACACAGGCTATGGACTACCTCCTGCAATGCCCAGACGCCCCAAATTGCAACTTTGCTGACTTAGAGGAGCCCAAACCATCGGCAATATTATGTGCCCGCTACTGGGCAGAAACGCTGTAGCCGAGACGCGAAAACGAACAAACGAGAGCAAATAGTGTGAGCCTGACTGAATGAGACATTAACTGACAGTGTAGCAGAAAAACAACCAGCTCAGGTTTCCTTATATAATACACATATATGTCATATATAAATATTTTTTTTGTACATATATTTTATTAAAATATAACAAATGTGTCAACAAAATCTATTTTCTCTATATGTTTATTTATATAAAAGGACTGTGATTTACTTGTAATATTTCAAAGTCACAGACAGCTCGGAATAGTCTCTTTTTTTATCCAAGCTGCAAAAAAACCCCAATGTTCAAGCTGATAGGAAAGAGTTAACGGATGGTATTTTTAATGTGGGTAATGAAAATGTGTTACTTTTTACCCTCCACTGAAAGCATTAATACTTATGTGACTTGTATGGAAAACATTTAGTCAACACAACGACAAAAACAGATATGGTTGCACCGCAGCATAAGGAAAGAGGAGGGAAAACCCTAACAGGAAATACAGCTTAGAAACTCAAGAGTGAAATACTTGGAACATAAATAATTTCAAACTGTTTGCATTGGGATAGCAAGGCCAATACGTGAAGTATTCTTTAATCTTGCTATCCTTTTCTAGAACTTACATGTGAAGCAAAACAAAAAAGATCACAATTTGTTTAAAGAAAGTTCCATTTTTGGTCTACTGCTGAAGTTACTAATAGATCAGCCGGTGTTTAATGCCCCTGACCCCTCCAAATACGGTGGTACTTTGACGAAAGGCTAAAATCTCACTACTTTAATCACAAAGAATGAAAACATGACCCCAAGGATTAGCAAATGTTGGAAAATATCACCGCAATGCAATATGTCATATGTGGATATGATGTGAGATTTAATAAAAAAATATATTACAGGTCAGTTGTGAAGACAACTAAATTACAAAGTCATATTTTGTTTACGTTTGGTTTTGTAATGAAAATATTCCCCTGAAGCATCCAAATACATTTTTAACCCTCTCTAGAATGTCTGTAAAACAACAGAACTTAAAATTTAGTTTGTCTAGTAGTAGCGAAAAGACCAGATTTGATGACCAAATTGGGTGATAAGATTTGGGTGGGCTGTCCCTAAAGCTATGATTTTGAATGAAACACATCCTAAAAGTACCCAAAATAATTACATATTTCCAACGTATCTGGATTTACTATTGATCCACTTTATTTTCAGAATGTTTACAACCAAATATCCAGCCTAGCTCAGAGAAGTAATATAGGCAGATTTAACTAAAAAGTGTCAATATTTATATAAAATACTCTGTACATTAAAAAAGTGTAGGGCAAAGTCTTTGACCAATTCTACTTTTTAAACTAAGAGTGATGTCAAAACAATGTTTTATTAATTAGATTATGGAAGACTTACTATTAATATTAATAGCAAGAATAGAAGAAAATCCTGTTTTATCATCTGTAGGTTAGGTATAAACACTTATTAACATTATAGTTCAAGTACGTTGGGACTAAATGGTAAAGATCTAACTGAACTAAGAACAAAACATAAGGGCAATTTTTGTGGAAAAAAAGAAGTTTGTACATAATTTTAGAGAGGAAACATGGAGAAGAGAGGAACGAAGTGAAAGAGAGACAAACAAAAAGGGTCTAAAGAAAAAGTCCAAGAACAAATTTTTCTTTCCACTAAAGTGGTTTTTAGCCACTTTACATTATTTCACTCAGGGTCAATATCATGAAAAATGGAGCTAATTAAAACAATTCTAATTATTTTTTACTTCATTTTCAAGAATTGTAAAAAAACCATGATGAAAAAAATCTTATGTATCGGAAGGCATGTTTGCGTTACAAGCTTTTTCTTGAGCTATGAGATTATACTGGAAAATGAAGAATAGGTGTTTCTTCGCTTAATTATATACAGACAATGTACTAACACGTATTCTACCCCAGTGTTAATTCTTAGTAGATAAAGTAAAATATCTTTGCACTGAACGTATTCCCGGCTTTTCTTAAAAACACCATTGAATTTACAAGAGCCATTACGTTTGAGATAAATAGGAGGTAGATTTTGCAGGCAAGATTACCTTTATAAAACCACCCATTTGTCAGATCTGCTTTTCAAATAACTAAAGATTGATACGTTTCACAGCATTTTATGTCCAATGTTACTTAGTTAACATATCTCTTTTATCAAAGCTACACCCATTTTCTCCCTTCGGTATCCAAGGCATTTATTTTATCCAAGTACTAAACAAGCCCCAATTAAATTTACTTTGCTGTAAGTTTATCAAACCCTTTTAAAGCCGACCTTTGTTGTGTCTTTCAAAAATTTCATTGAGTCTTTCAGCTGTAGCCTCATTTAAATCTTCTATAGAAGTTTTAGATTTTCTGGTTAGGTCTTATAATCACTCTGACCACAATCGGCACTCACAGTTCATGCGATAAGCAGGCGCTGAAACCGAGGCAAAGTTGTAACAAGCAAAATATACCCATCATACTTTGTGGATTTGAAGCCGACGGATAGCCTTATACCTTGACAACTATTAGTTACTCATATTTTGGTTTCCAGCACCTTCTCGACAGTTAAAGCGAATAACTTCGCAAATCTTATCAGACTACAAGCAAATTTATCGGCAGGTTTCAAAGAGGAGAAGAAAAATGTGCGGTAAAGTTGTGGGCATTGACGTGATTGCTTCTTTGCTTTGAGCATTGTTTTACAGCGGTAAAAGAAACACATCACACAAAATTCTAATTATTAAAAATAAAGATTTCGTTTATTGCTTTGAATTACCAATCATGAGTGATTGACTTGATTTGAAGTGTAATGAGCATATTAACATTTTAGATGATCTTCTCAAATTTCTTTTTGTTGTTGCCCACGAAACTCATAGCAAGCTGAGACCAATGAGAAAAAGACTAAATGATGAATGCTCGAGGTTGTTTGAAAACAAAAATTCTTACGAAGTGGAAAAGGTAAAACTATAAATATTGTCATACTTGCACATATAGTAAGGTGATTATCTATTTCGGTGCATGCAATGCATATATAAATATATACTTGTATATTTTGTATTTCGACCTAAACTAACCAAACAGCAAGGAAACAAACCACTTAATTTGAGAAGCCCATTGGATTTAAATCATATTTTAATAGTCATTGGATCAGAAGCTTTTATCACCCTAGTGGTCAAGTGTCAGGTTCAGTTTCATTAAATCTCCATTGTGTTTCAGGTTTCAAGGCCTTCTTCAGTACCAAATAGCATTTAGAAAGTCACAAGACACACGCAATTGATAGTAGTTTGACTTTCTGCTTTTAGTTCGGTGGGTCCTACACCTCAGGCTGTATAAAACGCAATTATGGTAATGTTTCACTTCTGACTTCTAGAATACACTCATTCATATATTCATACGCTACTGCGTCACTAGGTAACCTAGAATAAGTATGTCTGCTTTCCAAGTTCGGACCAGGACATCAGAGGCGCAGAACACGGCGCAAAATTGATGCGGTGCCCAAAAGTGCTGAAATCTGAGCACTTGAAGCGATGTTAGGGATCTGCAATGTTTTGAATGCTTCGAATAGTCCAGGTGGTAATGTTTCCATGGCTCCAACTATCCGCGGCACAATGGTCACTTTGGCTTGGTACATGCGCTCAAGCTCCTCTAATAAACATATATATATATATAGATGAGGTAAAACAAGAACAATAAGAACTATGATTTAAACTAATAGTTTCACGATATTTCGATCATCAGGCAATAATGCTACAAATACTGTATAAGCTTTCTAAACAAAGAAAGTAGGCGGCTCATCAAGAAATAAAAATTACAGGTGGTAATGTATTACAATGCGTTAATATTCTGGGAAAGGAAGAAAGAAAGAAAGTCCCATGTGGATACGATTTGAAATTACTAAAGAATGACTTACTTTCAAATTGGGTATATATAGACATATGCAATAATATTTTTATACTCAAATATGCAGAAAGTGNGCTTCGAAGAGTCCAGGTGGTAATGTTTCCATGGCGCCAACTATCCGCGGCACAATGGTCACTTTGGCTTGGTACATGCGCTCAAGCTCCTCTAATAAACATATATATATATATATATATATATATATATATATAAACATGTATATCTACATATATACATAGACATTTATATATACATATATATACATATAAACATATATACATATATATATATATAGATGAGGTAAAACAAGAACAATAAGAACTATGATTTAAACTAATAGTTTCACGATATTTCGATCATCAGGCAATAATGCTACAAATACTGTATAAGCTTTCTAAACAAAGAAAGTAGGCGGCTCATCAAGAAATAAAAATTACAGGTGGTAATGTATTACAATGCGTTAATATTCTGGGAAAGGAAGAAAGAAAGAAAGTCCCATGTGGATACGATTTGAAATTACTAAAGAATGACTTACTTTCAAATTGGGTATATATAGACATATGCAATAATATTTTTATACTCAAATATGCAGAAAGTGGAATATAAGACAATACATTTAAATGAGGCCGAGAATTTATCTCACTACCGACAACAGAGAATTCAATTACTTCAGAAATAAGATCCAATTATTATATCTTCATCGATATGTTTCAAGTCATAAAAATTAAAATTGCAGCTCTTTAGCTCCATGATCAGCTATTTCAGTAATTATTTACTTTCTGGGCATATTTATAAAATATATATGTCAAAATATTCTCTTCTTACAGACCTACCTACCTACCCACCTACCCAATCAGCTTGTTTCTGTACGCCTATCTGTCTTTCTCTGTTTATCCCTCCATTTCTCCATTCCTCCATCACTCATCTATCAATCTAGCTAGTTATCTATCTATCTATCTATCTATCTATCTATCTATCTATCTATCTATCTATCTATCTATCTATCTATCGATCGATCGATCTATCAATCTATCTATCTATCTATCTATCTATCTATCTATCTATCGATCGATCGATCTATCAATCTATCTATCTATCTATCTATCTATCTATCTATCTATCTATAAATTAGTCAGATAATCTCTCTATCTACTTATTAATCTATTNTTATTATATCTTCATCGATATGTTTCAAGTCATAAAAAATTAAAATTGCAGCTCTTTAGCTCCATGATCAGCTATTTCAGTAATTATTTACTTTCTGGGCATATTCATAAAATATATATGTCAAAATATTCTCTTCTTACAGATCTACCTACCTACCCACCTACCCAATCAGCTTGTTTCTGTACGCCTATCTGTCTTTCTCTGTTTATCCCTCCATTTCTCCATTCCTCCATCACTCATCTATCAATCTAGCTAGTTATCTATCCATCTATCTATCTATCTATCTATCTATCTATCTATCGATCGATCTATCAATCTATCTATCTATCTATCTATAAATTCGTCAGAAGATCTATCTATCTACTTATTAATCTATTTATTATATTGTATATATATCTATATTTATTACTAACCTATTTAGACTTAACTTAGGTATTCTAAGTATAACAAGTCAATTGTGATACTGATCGCTTTAATATAGTGTGCAATACAAACCTAACCATAAAAAACACCTTTAGAAGCAATACTCATCTATTCCCTCCAAATCGATCTGCTCTGCAGCTGTCGTTTGAAATATTTCAATTTATTCAGTAACACTAGCTCTTCTACGTCATGTTTAACTTAAATGTTAGACATGCGTGTAATTTAAAGATCAAAACATACTTAGATCAGTCTATTACATTATAGTGAAAGCTAGGAAAAGAAATGTTGAAAAGTGGAAGGTATATTTTCTTCATTTCTCTTATTAGAAAAGTACCCTTTCCATCTGTTCAAAACCTCTTCTTCTTCATCTAGGACTCTTCCATCTTCATCCTTCATCATCTTGACCTGTTGAATGTCCTTGGATGACTTGTCCATCTATTCCGAAATTTTCTATTTCGCTATTCCGAAAATCTTCCTTTGTCCATCTGCAGTGTCCACGTTACCGTGCATTTCTTTGCATGCCTCCTGTTTAACCCTAGACACATTAGCTTTAGCCTCTTGCTTTGCTTTCAGGTACTCTGCTTTCCTTCTGTCACTCTTGTCTTTGTGCCAAGCTTTGTAGTTTTCCTTCTTCTTCTTGACAGCTTCCTAAACTTCCTCTGACCACCACCACGTTTCTTTATTTCTTTTCTTTCCCCCTGAGCTCTTTCCCAATACTGCTTCTGCTATGCTTCGAACGGCTTCGACTGTTCTTGTCCAGTTCTCATGTAATTCCTCCCCTCCTAACTCTTCTTGTACCTCTAACACAAACTGCACCTCCAAGTCCTTGTCTTGTAGCTTCCACCACATT
Source organism: Morbakka virulenta (assembly GCA_003991215.1). Classification (NCBI taxonomy): domain Eukaryota; kingdom Metazoa; phylum Cnidaria; class Cubozoa; order Carybdeida; family Carukiidae; genus Morbakka; species Morbakka virulenta. The sequence goes on from RDPX01000189.1 coordinate 1,371,836, forward strand.
ATCCTAGCTGTTTTTTTACATGTTCTCTTCACAACCGTCATCAGCGTCAATGTGAACACCACAGGTCGATGCTGAGTTGTTACACATTCGCCAGGTAGGGCTTTACAATCGATTACTTCCTTCAGATGACATCTTTTGTAAAGGATGTAGTCGATCTGGGCGATGGAGTTCCCACTGCAATATGTTGCCTTGTGCTGGCCTGCTTTCTGGAAGAACGTATTTGCTAGACCTGTCAACCAGGTCACCTGGTTGCAAGGTCTATGAAGGTATTGCCTGCACTATTCCTTCTCCCAAACCCATTCCTGCTTATTACTCTTTCATCTTCTGCATTTCTCTCGCCCACATGTCCGTTTATGTCTCCTCCCACAAACAACCGGTCTTGTGTCGGTAGCTGGGTGCTCGTTTCATCCATGTTTCTCCAGAACCCCTCTTTTTCAGCCTTCTCACATCCCACCTGCGGGGCGTACGCACTCACTACATAGAGGTTTTCGCCATTTACTTCCAACCTCAAGTACATCAGCCTATCAGATATCCTCTCCACTGCTACCACTCCCGGTACCAGTCTTTCCTCCAAGATGATGCCCACTCCATTTCGTGTTGTGCTTGAATCTTGATAGTATAATTTGTAGCCTCCTCCAAGCTGTCTAGCCCTAGATCCATTCCATCTAGTCTCCTGTATGCATAGCACCTGTATTTTTCTTCTTTCCATCACATCTGCTACCTCTCGGGTTCTTCCTGTAAGACTCCCCGCGTTCAGCCATCCCATTCTGACGTTTGTCTCCTTTCTTTGATTCTTATTCCTGACTCGTCTTCCAGCAGCCCTCTTTCCCCCTCTCCGCTTTCCTCTTGGTTGACCAGTAGCATAGTTTCCATTACTTCGCTGGTTCCCCAAAGAAAAGGCGGTCGTTGTTGACCCGGGTCACGACCGATCCGGTATGAAATTTTTTTGTCTTGTCATTCGCATTAATGGATTTGGCTGTGTTTCTACGGCCGGATGCCCTTCCTGACCCCAACCACAGTTATCGGCGATGTGCCTAGCCTTTGGTCAAAGCACCTGCTCACAAGGCAGTGAGGGGCCATCACTGGCCTGTGTCCTCATCAGCGAAGCTCCTACGCCCAAGGACCCACCATCCCTACTCGGGCAGGATGGGCCAACAGAATATGAAGGGTCCCTTACCCAAGGAGGGGTGGCTGACCGGGTGCTACGCCTTGCCAAAGGGCAACCCGGAGACTGTGCAGGCAGGGTTGTCCATTCCCTGAGGTCCAAATTGAACCCGCATACCCGTATGCCTGTACCTTAACAATCAAAACATATTTAGATCAGTCTATTATAAAATAGTGAAAGTTAGGAAAAGAAATGATGAAAAATGGAAGGCCTCTTTTTTCATTTCTCCTATTTAGCATGAATGTTAATATACAGTATCACACCAGAGAAAAAGAAGTCAACAAAGATAAGATGCGTTTTTGGTTTCTAGGCTGCAACATCCAAAAAAGCTTATGTTAATAATAGATTATAATATTTCAATACAAGACAAATTTTTACATTTTGATATCGAAAATTTCCCTTTTGCTTTAAGAATTCCTTTAATGTTAGATTTATCATGCTATTCACTTCCTTTCTTTTCTTGTATATATTTGTTCGCAAATTGCTGTATAATTGTATTTCTCTAATTTCTATATTATGTCCTTATTTGATAGAGGCAATAAAGAGAATGGAACCATATTTTTTATCCCCGATGGATACCATCCATGCGAGATCCAGAAGAAGGGTCAAAAATTGTAAATTTTAAGCAACAAAAACACAATGCAGTGTAGCAGTTGTGCTTCTCAGCCAACGTTTACTGCAAAAGGAAGTCTTCCTTGGTACGTACAGAGTCAGATGCAAGTTAAGCCGGTAAGGACCTGAAATTTCAGACCTGATTGGGCAGCTTAGGATTCTTCATTTGGTAGTACATGTTTACCCAATTAAAGCTATTGCAAACAGATGAAACGACTCCCGTGGGAACATATCGTGCTTCTTATACGCATGGGAATATCTTTATCCTTCATAAATTATTGTAAATAATTTCTTTCCCATTACGAGGTATCGACAGCTTTACTTCCTCTGCTAAAGCTATATATCATAAACTCTGCTATAAAACGTGCCTTTTGATTCACCAAAGCACTGGCGGTGTCTTTAAATAGAATTAACTGGGCAAGAGCCATTTGAGAGAATTATTCTTTTTTAGACTATGAAAACAAACATTCTCATAAGGACTAGAAATTTAATAAAGATTATAGTAATTCAAGTAAATCCGTAATATATCAAATGTTAGAGTACTTTCCTACCGATAAACCATCAGCGACCACTAAACAATACCCCAGGGGATGAAATTTTAATTTCCTGTGAGATGTGACAAGACATTTCTCCAACAAAAAAACAATCGTATTGGTCCAGATTTAGCCATACAGAGATATACTCAAGTATCTCACATTAACAGTTTGGAGTATCATTGTTTTGAAATTTTATCCTTAATAAATTGCTCCAAGTGAAAATAAATGTGCATTGTACAGGCCTAAATTATTTCAAGGCACGACAAGGGCTACACTTGAGAAGATTTTTAATGGAGTGTGTTTTAAAAAGCCTGTATCAAAAAATATGATGCACGTAAAAGCAGCAATCTGGGTGCCCATAGCACGCAATTTAACATATTAGTACAAATTACTTATTTGATTGCAGAAAATTAAAAGTCTTTCCTTTGATATTCCAAAAAATTGCACATCAAGGTAACATAATAAATCAAATCAATTGGAACTCAATAAAGCTTCTAATATGACGATAATATGCAGTGCAATAAAAATCATAATTAAACACTCTCTGCATGATAAGAAGTGTAAGAAGGAAATCAAAAGGTATAATTCAGGATTGGCCAACCGATTTTGCCCCAACGGCCTTATTTTGTTTACATTAAAATTAGAAATTAAATTTAACTCATACTTTTCAGTATTTAATTGAATGATTATTACTCATTTTTATTCCTTTCAAGGTAGTAGTAAAACTAACTGATTCTATGCTAAATTTGTACTTTGTTTTATTACCAAGGAGTATTAGTAGAATTTTGAAAATTGTTTCATTAAAATCAGTAGAATTCAATGAAGTAAAAATTTATAGGTGGATAGTACAAAAGACTTATGAGCGGCTCTTGAAAATTCTGAGCTTTATAGACTCAGAGGAAGCCATAAATGTAAGACCTTTATGGTGTCTTGAGTTGTGAGCTTTCTCTGAGTTACGTTTCGAGAGATACTTCTCCCATCGTCAAGTCTGACGATGGGAGAAAAATCTCTACCATATCAAAGAGGTTTTGGTGACTTTTATCTGCATCATGTTGCAACGTCGCAAAAATAACTTGAAGAACTATGTTTAAAATGTTTATCATTCTGGTAAAATTACTTCTGACCACATAAACAGATTCTACTTCAAAATTCTATATCAAAAAAAATATATCAGTGAAATATTTCACGAAACAAAAGTGAAAATATCTATGAGAGAAAATGCGAAATGTAAACAACATAAACTGGCAAGTTACATCTTACTGATCCACATACAAAATCCCTATTCAACACGGAAAAAATGTTATGGTCTGGTTTTGGCACCAAGCCATGTAAACAACACACGCTAGCAAATTATATCTTATTAATGTCCACATACAAGATTCTTATTCAACACAATTAAAGTTCTGAGGTCCGATTTTGGTACCAAGCAAGAAGAGCTAAAGTATGGTATAAATATTTTCAATTTCATTTTCATAAGAGCATCTTGGCGAGACAAAGTTCAACGTACAAGACCATAATTGCTCAGCTTTAGTGAATTATTTACAAAGACAACAACAAAATCTAGCTCTCCTTACGTTAGAATCGCATCTAAATTTTAGTCTTATTGTGTTGTTTGTAAATGAGTTCATCGCAAAGGGTATTAAATAGTGGAATCCTCTGTTAAAATACTCTTAAAAAAATTAAAAAAACAACAGTATGACATATTTTCATGTTTCTTAATGTACGTTTAAGAGTGTAATTGCGTTTCTTTGGCTTTACAGATTTTAGGTTATTTCTTTTACCAATGATGGGCTTGTACAATCAACAGGATACCTGGATTCACTCTGCCTTCTCCTTTTAAGGGTTGTTTTATTTAACTTTATGGCTTACCATCCATAACTGCTAAAACCAGTGTCAAAGTAAGCTTTACCTCATGTTTGAGAAATCTATATGAAAATGATACTCAAACACCATTAAATCTAGTGCTTCGTACGCTAAACAACATATTAAAGTGATTATAAATGGCATTTAAATGACAAGTTTTATTTATGAACAGCACACAGAATTGAAATTTATACCGACAAAATTAAAGAAAATGCGGGAGATTATATTATAGATAATATATTGTATCGTCAATGTCTTAATAGAAGTTCTTCCAAGGGCAGAAGATCTAACTTGCAGTAAGGGAGAGGAGGAATTTAAGCGATTGCCTGGAATGCCAACACGAGTAACGATGACGGCAGGTTTTACAACGTTTGCTTCTTGAAATCTTTAGAAAAGGTATTCTGGACATTAAATTTTGGTATTGGTGGAATTTGCAAATTTTAGGCTCTATTTGACACATAAAGTACCTGAACAAGAAAAAGGTTGGAGCTGCACCCTTTAAATATCCTATGAGATACAAATAACGCATGGTGATGCCTTATCTTTAATTACAAAGCTCGTTAAACAAAATACAGTTTTCATAGATGTTAAGAGCTTTATCATGTCATAAGTCGTAAGCTTACGATTTATGACATGATAAAGCTCTTACATCTATGACTTCCTCTGAGTCCATAAAGATTAGAATTTTCAAAATTATTCCTGTTGTTGTTGTATGATATTTACAAGACTGCGTTGTATTTGTAGATTGAGGAGCCGTGGCTTAGTGGTTAGTGCAGTTGCACAGTAATCAAGAGGTTTCTGATTTTATTCCTCGAACGGGCAAAAGAAATTTGGACCTTTACATTAAATAAAAAGCCATTGATTGGCGTCAAGAAGGGAATCTGGCCAAGAAATTCCTCAATGCCAAAACAAAGTCCCTTTGAAGGGCACGGTCTGAGCCTCAATTACTGGGAAAAAATGACGTTAAAATAAACAAATAATAATATATCTTCATCAGACATACACCAAGTAGAGGAATCAAATGTTTATGGTTTTAATCACATGGCAAATGCGAATTTTGCTAAACGAATCCTAATGAAAACACTATAAAAGATAAAAATATAGCATGTATGACAGGATCAAACTTTGGATATCTGGTGTCAAAGCGTTCTTATTGATATCCAGGAACAATTAAATTATGAGAAAGGATTTAAAGTAGGTGTCCATTATTATTATGGTACTTACACCTAAATTGCTAAGTGAGAGTATGTTATTAATTTGTCAGGTCGAATGTGAAATAATTTTGATTGCACCTTGGATTGTAACATTAATTATTTGCCAATATCATTTCAATATCTTATATGATTATAAACTACATTACTTTAACTCCCATTTGCAATACTTAAGCATTTTCGAAAAAGAATTTTTGCATTTTATGCAAGTCTGTTTAAGATATTTTAATTGTCTGCAAAAATAGCTTGATATTTCAGTGCGCTTTCTACATTGGTAACAAGTCTAGTCTACAGCACGTTTACTTTGTTTTCTTTAGTAGCACAACTACAACTGCACAACAAGACCCAGCCTAGATGCTCATCACGTTTGTCAGCTGACGGAGATGTCCTGTGGAATCGGGTAAGAAGAAGGCCCAATCTGATTTGGTCATGAGCCAAGGCGCTTTCGTTTTCTGGCAGGATTGTCCTCGACTTTAAGCCCTCTTTGTATGTAGACGGCCAGCTTATTTTAAGCTTGCCGCTTTCCCTTCGTCCTGTTGTTATATGCCAGCCGAGTGCTTGTCTTGCAAATCTGTCTTGTGGTAGGCGATTGATGTGCCCTGCTAGTTTCCAACGCCTCTCAGGTACTACTATGAGTAGGCTTTTGTGCCTTGGTCGTTCAAGGATTTCCTCATTTGTCATGAGGACTCTTCTTGTTATTCCTAATATACGCTGCAGATTACGTTAGTGCAACACATCTAATTTCTTTGCAATGTTCCTGGTGGACTTCCATGTCTCGCAGGCATATGTGGCAGTGGTCACCACTGTCGACATAAATAGTTAAATACAAGGTTGGAAGAAATAATGTTAGTCTTAAGTCACCCGACAATGAAATAGCTGGTGACGACAATAATACTTATATAGCTTAAAAAAAAGGATTTAAACCTAAATTAATTGATTGTTATCTTTTTTTTTCAACATGACTTCTTGCAGGGGAAACATTTTAGTCCCAGATAATATAGAAAGTAATAAAGTAGTTAACGGATACAAAACATCAATCAAATTTTGTTGCCTGATGTTAAACGAAGCATATACAGGTGCCATTACTGTAAAGGAAACAGAAGTTAAAATGTTTTGTAACTGAAATCTATAACGGTATCAACAAAATGTTTACAAAATAAACAATGTAAAGTAACAAGATAATGACTATTGCTGAAAATAATTTATTTGTTAAAAGAGTTAAAATGTAGTTACAAAATAAACAAAAATAAACAATCATAATTATAATTAAAATTGATAAAAAGTCAAGACAACATAAAATGCAAAACATACGGATCGCCTTTCCAGGACCCTCCATGGGAAAGCCCTTCCTCTTGTGTTGGTCTTCAGCCAAGGCTCAAGCATCTCGAGACCACCTGTCCTGCATGGTTGGGCGCTATAGTTAAAGCCCCGACCAAGGAAAGACTAGAGCTCTACGCTTGATCTTAGCCAAAAGCCTGAGAAGTGAACTTATTTTCATCATACTGATACTCAGCAATATCCATTGCCTACGTTTCTTGTAAAATGTATTTAAAAGTTTTAAAAGTTCACAAAAGTGACGAACCAGTTAATGTGATTTATTGCGATTTTTTAATCCGGAACAATGACTGTTAGGACGTCTACATATTACTGTTTATGCTTGATACATTTAGCAACGTATATCTCGTTCACATGGAAACAGTACCTTCTCTTAACTGTGTTCTATAAATTGTCAACTTGACTCATGTAATGACATGTCTGATAAGAGCGATGCTTGGAAGCCACTTGGTGTTTCCTACAAGTTTTATCTATAATATCAATCTAAATAAGAATGCTGTAAGGCTATTTTATACTGATTTAATATGGGCAGAAAGTTCAGTTCACCAGATTCGTAGCCCTAATTATTCATTGATAGTATTTTAGTACCAGTTATGTTATTTTATTGTAGCAACCTGCCAGTTTATTTTAGTTTACCAGATTTACTTAGTTGTTCAGATTACAAGTGTAACATTAAACACTGTTTCTATTTTGCAATTTAATCAAACTCTTATTGACTCTTTTCATGATAAAACGAACCTGATGCCTTATTTAGCTAAAGTTTAAGAATTACTTTAACAGTTATTATATGCGATGATGAGGAAACAGCCCCTCTCTCGTACGGAACCACTCATATAAAATAATGAGTGTATTATATAATCAACAACTGAAATGTTATAATCTATGAGTAAAACAAATAATAAGACACCAATTGAAGAATGTGACATTTCACTATTTACTGCATGCAGCCTTTGTTTTGTGAGTAACCTATAAATTTAGATTGGCATCAAACAGCCAATCCTAATCACATCCAATTGCATTCAATGTCTAGATTTTGTGTCTGCTTGTATCATCGTCATAATTATTAGGTCATAAAAATACTTTGTAGGAAAGAACAACGCTAGAGTAGACCAATAACAAAGCATTGTCTGCAGCGACTCGAACATGTATTAGCATAAAGGCATCTTTATATTTAAGCCAATGAGAGGATAATTTCATTTAGGTTTTACTGAGAACTCTTTTGGTATGTAATTATTTATGATGCCTCGTTTCCTTTTACAAACACTGCTTTACCTGTGCACAATTTTTCTTTTACAGGTTAATTAATAGGCATCCTGCTTCTGAATGAACTAGAAAATTAAAAGAAATCAAGTCCATTATTATAATATTATAGAGGTAATGCCTTTTATTAATAGCCCATTACGATTTTCCGACCAGACACAGACTGGGGACCATAGTTTCCTTCTTTTCCCTTCACGTAAACATTGTTGTTTGTAATCAGTCAATTTGTTCATCAAATTCTTTTGCAGAGTCTTATAATTAAGGCATAACAATTGAAAAAAATTCCTATGTACTATGAAAACAATGTTGAAAAATAAATTGTCTTAAAAATAAAAGGTGAAATAGCAACAGGAGCAGGAAATTACGTGATGTACAGGAGTGGGCCAGTTCAATGACGCAATTCCTTTAATGAGAAATGGAGCGACGGCGGGAGATAAGCGCCGATATCTAAACAATAGCAAAGGAGGGGCTCTGGACGGTTGCAAATTAAAAGCATTTGGATTGGAATTATACTACAAAAAATGCCCTGTTATTTATGGTGAGTCAGGATATTGGCTTTCGAGCAGGAGAACAGGTGGAACGCCATGACTGCCAATCCGTAAGGCACGAGACTGAATAAATAAACCATCGAGTTTGAAAAGGGGATACAACGTCCGGTTTTATAAAACACACTATCCTCTTTTCTAATCTGAAATTTAGTGACAAACTGGGGTACAATTTTTTAGTGGTACATCTTTATAAATAATTTCATTTTCAAAACTACTTTGGTATCCTTTACCTTACTGAAATGAAATACAAAATACTACGTGACTCTGTTGCTTAATTTTGCATATAATTTAATATATCTGAAAGCTCCAAAGAGTATTGAAGGCAAAACCAAGAAACAAAACAGATGTGAACCTTGTAGTGCCATCACGTGAGGTTTTTTTGCTCGACGAGCACCAAGACACTATATTTTCACCTCTCGTAAAAATGGAAAGATCATTCATAACAAATGCAATTGGATCTCCAGATGAGGTAATTTTAGAATGTTGAAGAAGGTCTGACATACTGAATTAGGAATCATGTTTTTCAACCATAGTACATAGGTGTTACACATCACAGGACCCCAGTAACCAAGAGAAAAAGGGATACCCTCAAGCTGTTTTTAAAAGTATAATTGTTTGTCAGATTGTTGACCTTGGTTTATTTTAATTCTCACCCTCTCAACCTAAACTGTTTTTAGAATACTTGTTGTTATTATTATGGAAAACCAGGATCCGTCTGTTAAAATGCTATGTATGGTCAATCCTCACCTGTGGCTGTGAAACTTGGATGACAGAGAAAAGTACTGAAACAAGAATAGAAGCCTTTGAAATGTGGTGTTCCTGTAGGATGAATAGAGTGTCCTGGAAAGAAACAAAGACAAATGAAAGGGTCTTGAATGATGTAGGAATAAGTAAACAGCCCTACTAGACGGAATAAAAAGATGAAAAATTACAATTTATGGGCACATAAGGCGACACAATTCCCTTCAAAAACTGATAATGGAAGGCACTGTTGAAGGTAAGCGAGGAAGAGGAAGAAAAAGGACAACATGGAAAAGCAACATTGCTGATTTGATAAAGAAAGACATCAATAAGTGTGCTAAACTGGCATTAGATAGACAAGTGTGGAGGACTATGACAGCCGATCTTTTTAAGATGGTAACCCGTTAAGATAGTTAAGTTAAGTTGTTATTTCCGTCCTTTTTTTGTTCTTCTCCTCTTTTTGTCGTTTATTAATTATTTACAGCAATTCCAATACAGCTCAATGAAATGCCAAATAATATAGGCTCTTTTTTCTTACTTGGTTTAGGAACTAAATATTTTGAAAATCGTCATGTTTAATGGCTCATATTTACAACATTTGGTTCACTTCTCTGTCCAGCTTCTTCTGGAATTCGACAGCTCTTCTTATTGGTACCTTGAAACTACGGTGCGTTGAGTATCTGGGATATAGGACAAGTGAAAAACTGGTGGCCTTTTGTTAACATTTTCGCCGATGAATATAATTTTCAGATATTTAACATCGCTAATTTCAAAAAGCAAATTTGGTTCACTTCTCTGTCCAGCTTCTTCTGGAATTCGACAGCTCTTCTCATTGGTACCTTGAAACTACGGTCAGTTGAGTATCTGGGATATAGGACAAGCGAAAAACTGGTGGCCTTTTGTTAACATTTTCGCCGATGAATATAATTTTCAGATATTTAACATCGCTAACTTCAAAAAGCAAATTTTGCTGCAGCACGTGACTAAAGTTGAAAAATGTCACTTTTTTGAACTTCATGTCTTGACCCCTATGTTTTCGCAATCATTTTTTCTCGACTTGTTGTAAGGCTTGATTTCTTCAAAAATCTTTCATTTAGGTCATCAGCTGAAGTCCCTGTTTTGAAGTTAGTGTCTTGAACCCGATGTCTTGGCAATCATTTTTTCCCTGGTGTTGTTTGATTTGGCCTCCCAAAGTCCAACCCTACGTCCCCGTCGTGGGAGGTGGAAACAGGTAATGCTGGCTAACAGGGCTCTGGTGAAGCTGGGGGGCCAATCCCCATCAGTGGATAAAACAGATTACAAAAACGCAAACAATCAAGAACACTATTGGCAACCGTCGTTGAGGAGCTCCTGCAAGAGGAAATATGATGTCAGCTAGTGAAAGCCTTAGGAAAGCTAGAATGTCCTTTCGACTAGGAAGCAAATCCAATTTGGAACATGGAATGTGCGAACTATGTACGAAGGAGGAAAGATTGGGAATGTAGCAAAGGAGATGAGGAGCTATAAATTGCAAGTGCTAGGTCTATGTGAGACCAGGTGGACAAACTCTGGGGAAACCAGAGTGAGCACAGGGGAGACCTTGCTCTATGCAGGTCATGAACAAGAAAATGCACCACACACAGAAGGCGTCGGAATCATGTTGTCAAGAGAAGCAGCACAAGACATTAGAGGATGGGAGCCAATTAACTCAAGGATGCAAGCTGCTAAATTCAAGACATCAAACAAGAGAATCACACNCAAATTTGGAACATGGAATGTGCGAACTATGTACGAAGGAGGAAAGAGTGGGAATGTAGCAAAGGAGATGAGGAGCTATAAATTGCAAGTGCTAGGTCTATGTGAGACCAGGTGGACAAACTCTGGGGAAACCAGAGTGAGCACAGGGGAGACCTTGCTCTATGCAGGTCATGAACAAGAAAATGCACCACACACAGAAGGCGTCGGAATCATGTTGTCAAGAGAAGCAGCACAAGACCTTAGAGGATGGGAGCCAATTAACTCAAGGATGCTAGCTGCTAAATTCAAGACATCAAACAAGAGAATCACACCTAAAATCATAATGTGTTATGCCCCAACAACTGCTGCAGATGTAGATGTCAAGGTGGAATTTTTTGACAGGCTTCAGACAGTAGTAAATGGTGTCCATGAGAGAGAAACGGTTATCCTTATGGGGGATATCAACAGAAGGATTGGACAGGACAACCACGGCTACACAGCAGTTATGGGGAGACATGGACCGGGTAGCATGAATGAGAACGGCCAGATGTTTGCAGACTTTTTCACTGAAAACAACCTAGCCATCGGTGGATCAGTCTTCCCTCACAAGGATGTCCACAACATAACATGGGTGTCACCGGACAGAAATACTGAAACCCAGATTGACCACATATGTGTAAGCAAAAAATTTAGAAGATCTCTCCTTGACGTTCGTAGTAAGAGAGGAGCAGATGCAGTTGAAGGAAAGCTACAACTGAAGCTTAAACGGTGCAAAAAAATTCATTCAGAAGAGTGAAATTCAACACAGAGAAATTAAAGGAGCAGGAGCATGTGCAACAATACCGGGTGACTTTGAGAAACAGATTTGAGGTTCTGCAGGAGGTGGTTACAGAAGAGGAAACTATAGAGGGAAATTGGAGCATGGTCAAGGAGAAATGGAAGGCAACATGCGAAGAAGAACTGGGTAGGAGAAAGAAGCAGCACAAACCGTGGATATCACAGGCAACTTTAGATAAGATGGATGAGCGGAAGAAGGTGAAGAACTTACAAAATAGTGCCCAGACAAGAGCAACAAAGGCGAGGCTTGAAGAAGAATATCGACAAAAGCACCAAGAAGTGAAACAGAGTGTTGGGCAGGACAGGAGGGCTTGTTTTTATTGACGACTTGGCAACCAGAGTAGAGACAGCAGCAGGACAGAGAAATATGAAAGTTATATGACATCACCAGAATCCTAGCAGGAAACAGGAAAGCCCCAGAGAGTCAATAAAAGACAAGAATAGTGTCAATATAACAACATTGGAACGACAAACAGACCAATGGAAAGAACAATTCAGTGAACTGCTGAGCAGACCAGCACCCGAAGAGAGACTAAATGTCGCTCCAGCGGAAGAAATGTTGCAAATGCCACTAAACAGCCCCACCAGGGAGGAAATCAAGAAGGTCATCATGTCACAGAAAAATGGCAAATCAACAGGACCAGATGGAATTCCAGCTGAAGCACTGAAGGCAGATGTGAACACTTCAGCAGACATTCTGCAGCCTCTGTTTGAAGACCTGTGGGAAGAAGAAGACGTACCTCAAGATTGCAAAGATGGGTATATAGTGAAGTTACCAAAGAAGGGAGACCTGCGTCAGTGTAAGAATTACAGAGGAATAATGTTGCTATCTGTTCCAGGTAAGGTCTTCAACAGAGTTCTACTAGACAGAATGAAAAGGGCTGTTGACAATTGGCTCAGAGATGAGCAGGCAGGTTACAGGAACGAAAGATCTTGCACTGACTTGATCGCCACTCTTCGAATCATCATAGAGCAGTCTCTTGAGTGGAACAACTCACTGTATGTAAACTTTATAGACTTCGGAAAAGCTTTTGATAGTTTAGACAAACAGACACTATGGGGGTTAATGGGGCTTTATGGGATTTCACAGAAATACATAGCTATCATAAGGAACACTTACGAGGATATGGCATGTCAGGTCCTTCATAGAGGTACTGCAACAGAGAAATTCAGCATCAATACTGGAGTTAGACAGGGATGTCCCCTCTCACCATTCCTCTTCCTTTTGGCAATTGACTGGATAATGAAGGAGTCAGCGAAGGACAAAAGGAATGGGTTTCAGTGGACCCTTTGGTGTCAGCTAGGCGACCTAGATTTTGCGGAAAACATTTCTCTACTATCACACACACACATCCACAGATGCAAGACAAGACTTCAACCTTGGAAGCCAATGCATCAAACGTTGTACTGCGAATAAACAAGGACAAGACAAGGGTCATGAGAATAAATGCAAAGAAGGATGACAGCATTAGGTTAACAAACGGGGATATAAAAGAGGTTAGGTCNAAGGAGTCAGCGAAGGACAAAAGGAATGGGTTTCAGTGGACCCTTTGGTGTCAGCTAGGCGACCTAGATTTTGCGGAAAACATTCCTCTACTATCACACACACACATCCACAGATGCAAGACAAGACTTCAACCTTGGAAGCCAATGCATCAAACGTTGTACTGCGAATAAACAAGGACAAGACAAGGGTCATGAGAATAAATGCAAAGAAGGATGACAGCATTAGGTTAACAAACGGGGATATAAAAGAGGTTAGGTCATATACGTATCTGGGAAGCATAGTAGATAAGACCGACGGGGCCCAACAAGACTTTAAGACAAGAATAGCCAAAGCAAGGACCTCCTCAACTAAGTGTGGCGGTCAAGAGAGATAGCTACTGAAACAAAGCTCAGGATCTTCAACAATATACTGGATAAGTAATAAAAGACTGTGTACAAAGCCCCACTAAATAAAAATACAACAACACTTGTTTATCAATTTTGATTATCAGAAATAAAAACAGTACAAGGAGTTTTTAACAAGAAGAGGATATTTATTTGACGTCATCTGCCTGTTTTTCATACAATATTCTGTTTTAACTATTCTATTTCCATAACAACATTTCACATCTCCTATCCAAATTGGGTTGTCGTTATGTGAGGGGCTGAGCTTTATATTCCTTATGGAGGTGAAATTTCTAACCATTTAGAAATTTCATTTTAGAAACTTTAGAAAATGGGATACTTAAATAAAAGGTGTGTTTTTAAAACTACCTAATTAGGAACTTAGCGTCAATAGTTTAGTTTGTAGAGTATATGGTCGAATTAAGAGCATTGGTTGTTAGCCAGTTTACTGCGCAAATATTTTTCATTTCTTCATAATCACTGTATTTTCTGTGAACCACCTGTCTTTTGCAATAATAACTGTCATTCTCTGCTTGTTTTATTTCTAATATTCACAACAGCAAAAAAACTTCGTGAAACATTTTTAGTCCTTTATTGGTCCTTTGATCCTCTGGAAAAAGAAAAAAAAAGAAAGTTCACTTGACATTATTGATCTTTGCAATATTACAATTTTATTTTACGCTCTATAAATGCAATTTTTAAAAAATAGCCGAAAAACCTGAAAAAAAAACATATATTAAAAATCAAAATTATGTTGTCGTTAGATGAAATTGGCCTGTAACCACCATAAAAATTACCAAACCAACTCACCAACCAAAAATTCTGTTCATCAAGATTTCTATTTCTTGGTGAAATTATTCGGCAAGACTAAAATAACCAAATATGATAGTTTGGGGCCTATTTTGCCTTGGCTATCAGAATAAAGAGTTAACACGAATGAGAAATGTTTTGTGAATCTATTCTATGATTATTTAAGCATTGTTATCTCTTTTTATATTATTTTAGAAATCCCTTTTAAATCTAGATTTCATTATATAGAAGTAAAATGTGCCAGACTTTGCTACATGTCACTGATCCAAGTTTGTAATTCCTCTTAAGCTCTTGGTGATGCACGTGTTATGGTGTTTGACCAAAGAAACTTGATCTGTTTTTCCTTCCATTGAGCTCACTATATTGAGTTTATAAAGCCTATCTGCAGCTGAACAAATAACAAATGATTTCTTCTAATTTTATTGGGTATAATACTTATCAATAAGCCTTCTGAAATGACAGCCAAAAACGGAAAAAAGGAAAGCCTTATATAAGGTTGTTGCTCTAATCATACTTACCAAACGCAATGATTGCTCACGATTTTAGTTTTCTTAAAGAGAGTTTGAATCAACACAATACTTTGTGTTGATTCAAATCTGGTAAAGCGGACTTGTTTAATTGCCCACACTAATCATCCTGAGTCTAACCATATTATATTCTTTATTTCGATTTGTCAGTTTGACCTAGTTTTATGGGTCACACATAGATTTCCGTTCTGTCTTACACTCGCAACCACACTTCAAAGCAACTCTGCCGAATAATGTCGTCAAATTCTTAACTTAAGTACTTTTGAATAGAATTTGATTATCCTTGTTAATGTGAATTATTCTGGATCTAATCAGAATACCCATCTTTCATTATCATTACAAATAGGTCATCTATGACGAAGGGCATACCCGAAAACTTGGCTGTTTTGTATCATGTCATTGGTTAGGATGAACAACCCAAAGGAAAAGAAATAGAAGAAATTAAGGAAAAATATTTTAGGAAACTGGCTTACAAAATAACATAATACAAGCTAGGTCTAGTTTTTGAATTCTTGAAAGAAGCAACTTAAAACGTGTGAATAGGAAAATCAGTGGTGGAATGAGGTGAATAGTGGCAGCTCTTTTTCTTTAGAACCAGTGATAATGAAGACCACTATGTAGATGGTTAACTGTGAAAACATTTTTGTCGTACACTAATAACATTCGGGTTTACTATAGGTACATCAAACTGGTAGATATTAACCACTTGTAGAAGGGGTCATTAAATGCTTTGGAATAAAACAATGAAAAAACCCAGTCTTTTCTCTGCTCTTCTTGTGGTTCTTTTCTCTGCTTTATTTCCTCCTACATACTATTTATTATACAGTATTTAATCGTAATTATGTAAATATGAACACTTATTTGAAAACCAAACATAATATTCTATATTTTGTGCATTTCATTTGATATCAGAACTTGTTTGTCTTAACGGGTGTCTCTTGTGCTTTTCCCAGTTATCAAAAAATGGATTTTCAGCAAAGGAAATCCAAAAAGGTTTAAGAGTTCCTAGCACTAAAGTATAAAGAAACAATGAGTCTTCGTAACTATTCTTCTTGTTAAGTTTGAAGGTGGACATGGATTACGCATTCAATGAAATGATTTATTGCTTTTTCTTATTCTTGCCCTAGACTAAATGTCGTTCCTCCAGTGGGAAGCACAATTTAGGGACGCTTCAGTGGGTTCCGCCTAATCGGCAAGTGCACAGTTTGGTGTCATGTTGCAGACTAGTTGATGTTCCATTGTCTGTGCTTCCCCACATGGGCATTGGTCAGATCTTGCAAGCCCCCATTGTTTTTGCGAAGCCAAAATCGGCAATAGCCAACCCTGAGCCGGTTGAGCGACTTCTAGAGCGGCCATGCTAGACCTGCGCCTCCCTCCAATTGTTCGTTTGAAATGATACTTCTTTCTATCCATACAGTCGCGCGTCAAAAGTGGTATTTGTTTATTTGATTTGTTTGATGTTTAAATTTCACACGCATGAGTTTCATTATCTAATTTGAGATTCACTTCGATTTTTTTAATAATTAACATTTGCTTTCCTTGAGGACCTGGAACTTCCTGCAGTAAGTCAAATTTATTTTTGTAGTGTCATTGGATCCCCATGGTAACAGGCTTTCAAGAAAACAAAGTCATCGATTCTTCTTTTCCTGTGATGTCTCTTAGATTCTACATTTCATGTAGAATTTTACATCTTAAACATAATTTTTCATTTCTTATTTCTTTTATGAAAATCACCAAATGCAGCATAAAAAAATAAGATAACAAAGTTCAAATTTAATAAAAAACACGATAGTTTTTATCCTTATCATCATTTACATGTTTCGGTATTCACATACCTTCTTCAGAATGGATATAAGAATGTACAAGAATTATCAAGGGTTTATATATCCAGAAAACATCATCAAAACATCACAATTAAATGTTACAAAACGTATGTACCAATACACAAAAGATAACGTAGAGTAAAGACATTAAATAAGTAATTGTCCTATGTAACAATTTTATTGTTTATTTAATGCCGGTTGTTTCCATTTGATATTTAATATTTACATATAACAATATGTTTTCATATACATTCTGAAGAAGGTATGTGAATACCGAAACATGTAAATGATGATAAGGTTAAAAACTTTTTTGCGATAGGTATTCCACAGAGCTTTGAGGACGGAAATCACGTTAGAATGGATGACAACTCTGGTGTATCTCCAGGTATTATTGTCAAAGACCGTTCTGGGTGCTGTCCGACTTACCTCGGTCTTGTACTTTGTCGAAATCTTTCCATTTAGTTTGGATTGCTGGGTGGGTATTTACCTCCTTTCATTGCTTTTTGCTTTCTCTACCAAGTCAGTAAGGCAGGCATGAGCCCCTTGATTTGGGCGTAAGGCTTGCTTCATGTATTTAGGTGTCACTGTCTTTTTCTCTGAGTCTGCTTGAATGGTTTTTGTGAGAGAGAGAGAAAGAAGTATGGGTCCGATCTGTGGAAACTGATTTCTTTTCAGGGTGGTATTGTACAGTATATGAGAAGTTTCATATGTGCTCGCTACAACAGTTCTTGGTCCTGTCTCTTTAGTTCTGTGGGCCTCGTGCACAAAGTTGAAGTGTTTTGACCAACAAAAAGCGACTCTGACATTCTCTTGTGCATTAAATGGTTTTTTATTCCTTTGTAATTGGTAGCTTGTGGCAGGACTTTGGGGGTACGTAGGGCTTGAAGATTTTACAAGTCTGTCAGACTGTTCATAGCCTGGATAGGAGTTGATTTGATTGCATTATTGATGATTCTTAATGCTTGTATTTGAAATCTGAAGACTTGGTCAAAGCTGGTCTTCGACGTTGCTTCCATAGCAGCTACGCCATGTTAAAGGAGTGATCTTACTCGTTTAAGTTAGAGCTTTTTTCTGGATATTGTAGTCTGCTGTCCAAGATGTTCCTGACAACTTTATAGCAGGATTGTTTGGGGTTGATTTCTTAATGTGCTTGCATCAGACTGGTGTTTTTAGGTAATTCTTTGGTCAAAAGTGATTTTTTTGCTAATGTCTCAAGGCTTCGTAAAATCTCATTTGAAATGAAATCAGTCCCAGGTGCATGTTTTTGTCAGTCACTTTTTTCTCTCTGTATTTTAGGATGTTCATATTGCTGACTGTTCCAAAACAGTTGATAAGATGACCTGCAGCTTGTCTACCTGTGGGAATTTGTTTGTTCTCCTCTACAATAACTGGAGCTGTTCTTAGGTTTCCATCATTCATACCCTCATAAGATTCTTTAAGGTCCTACCAACCTTGTTTATGGTCAGGGCTTCTCTTCCACTTAAATATTCCTGCATGAGTGAGGTTTCTCTTGTATGCTGCCGTCTTTCCTTTCAAGTTGATGTTGTCCTTTTTCAACTTCTGTTCTTGCATCATTCACTTCATCTTTAAGATACTAACAATTTTAAATCCAGTAAATTCTGCCGTTATTTATGAACTCTTATTAGACAGATTTTACAGCAGCTATTACAATTAATGCAATGAATGCCCTTCACCTGCTGCTGGCATATTTTTGCCGAATGTTGGATTTGATCCTGCATTTATCAGTCAATATCAAGTAATCGTCCTACCTGACTTTCCTATTATTTCAGTTGGAAAGTGAACTGAAGTTCTCCGATCTGGGAGCAAGCTTAAAGGAGAGTTTTCCTGGCTTGTGGTCAGTGCTAGTTGGTTTAAGGCTGCTCTTTATGCACTCTTGAAAATTTTTAGTGACAAAGGCCACATATGCTGTAAATGTTGTCATCCAATCTCTCTAAGATCTTAAAATACCAGGTTGACGTCTGATGGGATTGCGTTCCTCACAGTAAGAGCGACTTCTTTGATCTTGGTTAACAACAGATACAAACACCGGTATTAATGTCATCCTATCATCATCCATCTTTTATATAGGCAAATGTATGGTAGACTGAATACTGTCGCTCCGTTTAGTACTACTTCCTTCCCCATAGGTTTAATTTAATACATTTGCTAATGGTCTACGTTTGGGTGATGGTTCAAACACCATTTCCTATATTTATCTTTTTTTTACAGTTTTAAGCAAATACCCCTAATATCTTGCAGACCTTTAATGGTCAGGAGGTGCAACGAACCTCCAGACTTAAGACTGACTCTTCATCCGAGTACGTAGACTCGTGATACTGTAGTCTTCTTCTTCCTTCTTCTAGCTTTATCCCACTTTCAACGTGGGGTAGTTGGGACAGTCAATCCCCTCCACGATCTTCGATTCAGAGCGTCTTCCTCTTCTGTTCCAACTCCCTTCATACTTTTTCGGATGCATTCCAGCTATCTTAGATTGGGGCATCCTATTCTTCTCCTATCAGGTGGTCCCATCTTCATCATTCTGTGGCAGAAATAGTTCTTCTCCTGATTTTTAACTTGCCCGAACCATCCCAACCTTGCTATTCTGGATCTCTTTGTAATGTTCTCGACACCCATCTTCTCTCTAATATCATAAGTACTCGTAATATTATAGAACTTAATCAATTTAGACCCAGAAAACCTGCTATCTTTTTTTAAGTGCTCCCTCCTTAGTTTCCAGTTATGCCAGAGCTCTTCGTTGTAATTTTTCTTATGTGAAAGCTTCATTTCATTCTCTTCATATTTTTGTCCTTTGAAAGGGCAGTCTCTACTACACTTAACTAATAAAGGTCATAACTTTGACACTTATTACCCTTGTTTCAAGTAGACTGTATCACTCACCTTCATAGTTTTAATATATATCTTGACAAGATCAGAACAGCTGTTTCATTACAACAAATCGAATCTAAAGGTGGATACTTAATGTGCTTTAGATTGTCCCTTTTTAGGGCTCTTTTAAACTATTTTTCTTTTTATTGATCTTCGTCTTTTAACTCTTGCTCCGTTATTGAGACAAATAAAAATTTTGTCGTTAGTGGCTTCAATACTCAGCGTATGACCAAGTTATTTCATTCTAATAAGAGGGACAGATATGGAGAAGCTTTTCACAACTTTGCTCTTACCCATGTTCCTATTTATTTATTTACAAATATTTATACCGGATTTATACTTTTCAATTAATGTATAATCAAAAAAGTAATATATACAAATACTGTTACCAACAAGTGTCCTGTCACAAGCTGTTGCATTTTCTACATGATCTCCTGATTCAGAATCTCAATGGCCTTCTTTTTTAGATATTAATTTTGAACTCTGTTTCTGAGCATTTTAAAGCTCCACGCTTTGAAATGCTACTTCTGACCTTGTTGTTTTTACTGTAGGTTTTAAAGTAGTAGTTTTAAATCTTGTTGAGAAGGGATAAAATAGTGAAAATTTTATACTTGATAAGGCCAAGTAGGATGGATTTTGCCAATTTCTTTATGGTAATTCCTGAGACTTGGTCTTTAGCAAACTGGATTCTGGTGCTGCAACTGAATTTACACAAATGGATTCAGATCAGTATTAAGACGTTTGTACCCTATTCTTCTTTATGGTTTAATGCTCAATGTCCTTTTGTCATATTTCTTTACAATCATTTCTATATTAAGTTGAGTTATGATGGAGCTGACTAATCAATCTTTTTCCCAGACTTATCAACAATGGTTGCAAAAGTGTGGTTACTAATGTATCTATTTCTTTCCAACCACTTAAAATTAGAGGTTTGTTAAAGATTTAAAATAGCATTTTGTAACCTGGCAATCTATTGGGTTTTCCATTGTTTTATCTTCTTTGGATTTCGTTATCCTCTCGGATGGTCCTCTGTCAATTCTTCTCTAACTGACGCTGGTGTTCTTTGCTGAAGTTCGCTTCTCAAACAGCCGAGACTTTAGGTTCATTTATAATAATGCCAAGCTTGGCTGCAAATATTAATCATTGGCTTGATCAATGTAAAGCTCTCAATCTAGATATGATTTCTGTACTTATGCTAGCAACTGTTTTTCTGAGCTATCTTCTTTGTTACCAAAACTTTTAAATTTTTGTCTGAAGGAGTTTTGCTTTACATCTTCCTGGAAAGTTTCCAGTGTTTTTTCCATCTTCAAGAATGCAAATGATCCATTTGATCCTATCAAATATTTACATCTAAGTTTTCTTCCGCCATTAGTTTTAAAAAGTAGTAACCACTTATCAAGAATGGTTTGCCTGAATTGTTACAGAGCTTAGATCTCTTTGTTGATCTCCAGTACGAATTTAAGGGATTTTGCTAAGCTTTTGAACTTGTGACGGTAATCATAGCACTTTCTAATAGATTTATTGATAAGTCTGGTAAAAAACCTGCTGTACCTAATTTTTCTAAATTGATATTTCTTATTTGATAATGTGTGTCACTCAGGTATGTCTCATAAACTTTGTGGTTATATAGCTTGTAGAAGGATCTTTAATATAATTTAGCAGTTTTCCCAGATCGTAAAATGCATGCGACACTGGTTAAAATTGCAAACTGGAATGAGTATATTAGTAATGTTGGTGTTCCTCGAGATAATATTCTTGATGTCAGTCTTTTTCTTCTTTACTTCATGACAATGATTTTTATTGAAACTTGTTTCTGTTCATCAGCATCTATGTTACCATTATTATTATTATTTCTATCTTTACAGAGGATGATACAATTCAGTTGTTTACAATAAAAATATAATAAACACTGCTGTCAACATGTGTCCTCTTATGAGAGAGAAAAAGTATATAATATTAAAAACTAAAAATCAATTAACTTAAAAACCTCGTCTCCAGGGCCAGGAACGAGGATGAAAAATTAGTTAACTGAAAATAAAAGAAAAAGAAAAAAGCTATTAAAAATAAATTTATTTCTACATATATACAAGTTAAAAAGTTTCATTAAAATAAATGTTAAAAGAGATCTGATAGACAATCATTCATATGTTAACTCTGTTAAATTTTTTTCTTCTTAGAGGGAATCCTCATTAATGAGAATGCTTGGTTTGATATTCTTCCTAGATCTTTCTTGGGAGTTTGATTTGTGTGGTTCTTTGTATAACACTAAATAATATCTTACGCTTTAGGTAATTATTTATCCTTGTACATCTATCATCCATACTTGTATCGATTACTGCTGTCACATCTGGAAAGGTACTCTTTTTCTCACCTTGATGTTATCCATGGAGTTCAGAGGCGTATTGGTAACTTGAGTGACCCAAATCTTGCTGCTACTACTCTTTAAGCTTTGTTTCATTGAGAGAACATTGCTTGTCTAAGTCTCGGTATAAGCATTCTAATGATCTTATCTCGCTGATAATAACTCATTATGTAACATCTTGTCTGATTGTTTGTTATTAACTTTATAAAAAAATCTTTTAATAAATGTGCTTTTTCTCCACAGACAGATGGATTATGGGATACTTTGGCAACTGATTTCCTTTCTTCATCATATGACGTATGATTTTGCGTCTGACGTCAACCCATATCTTGGCCTCACCATTTTCTCTCCTTTTTTTCTTACATAGTTTAATGCACTTAATGGCTGTATGTCTTGTATAGAACTTGTCACTTTAAAAATATGTGTATAATATGTTTTGTTTGTTATCAGGGCGGTTCAGTAGCTGCAGCTTTTGTTCTATTATCTATTATATATTATCTTGAATCTGTTTCTTCATTTCTCACCTAGATCAGTTTACCCGATTTGTACCTACCTTTCCTTTCCTGATTGTCTGTAATTCTAAGGTGCAGATTCTCAGTAAGGTGTGCCTTCCGAATGCAAGTAATGCTAATATTCTTCTTGTGAAGTCTTTTGACTAGCGCAGTGGATGTAGAATCGAAATTCAACATCTTTAGGTTGAATTTAGTGGGGAAAATGATTTATATGAAGCCCTGTTTTTGAAGAAAGGCTTGACATTGATATGGAACCAGAAAATCTTTTTGACCAGTATGTCATAAAAGTAGTGAAAAATGACGCTGTTCTTGGTATGTCCACGTGGTATCTCTAAGTGGAAGGTTTACGCTACAGTAACGATCTGTTGTATAAAAGTGGACCTCATTGAAAACCAAATCATTAACGTAACAATATGATAAAAGTACCCTAGAAATATACAATGAAAGAACCACTCGAAAGTGTAGTTGGTTTGAAAACCACTGTTGGCCAATAGATTGGGTATGTGCTCAACTAAAAAGAATTCATTTAATCAAAAAATGCGTTTTTCCTTAATATTACTTACTTAATAGTTTTCCCGTAATCAGTTTGTATATATAGGAACACATGTTGCCTTTTATATAGATGCATGCAACTATATCAAGGGTGCAAACCTATGCCGGCTATCATGATAACAATGTGCAGGGAAAGAAATTAATCTTACATGCGGGAGTAAATCCTAAGAAGTTTATATGTTTATTTTTAAAAACTGAAAAATGCACTTGAATAGGCAAAATTAATAAAAGTATTAAAAAAAAAGCATATAGGTAATTTTTCATGTGCAGATTGAATTTTCAAATGAAATGTTGACCACATTGAGTTTTGCTGCATTCTGCACCATATGGATGATTAAAATCACCAATGGAGTACCACTAACTTCAAATTACAGGAATAGTCTTAAAATAACGGAATAGGTAAGACGGATATACTAATACGCTTAACACAATATATTGTATAATCTAATCTAATCTACTCTAATCTAATAATATAATAATGTAATATAATATAATATAATATAATATAATATAATATAATATAATATAATATAATATAATATAATATAATATAATATAATATAATATAATATAATATAATATAATATAATATAATATAATATAATAATATAATATAATATAATATATTATAATATAATATAATATAGTATAATATAAACGTATTATAGAAAGCAATTTATAATGGTAATATTACTGTAATTGAAAATTAATGTGATGTTAATGTTGCAGATTCAGAGTTTCTTTATGGAACAGCGCAAGCAATGTCCAAGCCCGAAAATATCCTCAGGCGGATATGTGTATAACAGAAGCTGTAACTGCATAAGGAAACGTTGGTTTGGCCATACGTTCAGAGGGTAAAAACTAGTCTGCTAATAAAAAGCCCCAAAAGAAACTATACAAACTCTCAACAAATTGGATTTGGGGAGTTAGAGGAGATCAACTAATAACCTGTGTTCATAGGGTCTTAGGTCGTTATGATCAGAATGTATACAGTTGAACCTCGATTATCCGAGCACCGATTGTTCCGATTTTCGGATTATCTGAACAAGAACTTCCGGTCTGAGTAAATATTTGTAAACGTGTGTTTTAACTAAATACATGTAAATATATATCGAATAAGGCTGTTGTTTGTTTACGGATACGGATACAATTTCCATTGTATAATAGAACGTAGTTTTTACCTTTCTTAACAACAAGGCAGAAAGTGGTTCTATAGAACATTGCATTTTTTGGCGTTTGTTTGCATTCTTGCGTTTTAGTATACCGTATTCAAGTTTCATGATTATCAAGGAGTAGAAATATAGCATAGTAAGCAGTATACGATATCCGAGGCAGTAGATGGGATGCAGAACTTGTTATGCAATAGAGTTGAAAGTACTCAAATGCATAAGTGCAAGTGACAACAGGCAATAATAACGATTAAAATTACCGTTTCATTGAACATTTTATTTTGGTGTGACGTAAACTAATGACTTATTAAAGCGAGCCCATTGCTGTAAAGTAGAGATCCTCATATCAACGTTAGTGTTTTTTGAATTAATTTATGTTTGTAATGATCTGACTTCAGGGCAAGTAGAAATATTATTATTATATTTCAATGCATTCATCTAGATAAAGACGAAATAGTACATATTTAGATATAATACATAATATAATTAAGGGATATATACATCTAACCACGCTGGCTAAGAAAGCAGGAGTTCAATTAATGATGTAGTAGAGTTAGTTTCCTTCTTCAAAAAGAAGGAAACTTCAAACCAATAATTTAAATAATATAAATAAATAGATCCATTAAGGGAATTTAAAAAGAGGCATGTTCTTTGATGCCAAAATGTGACGAAAATCTCAAAACAGTATTCCTGAACAAAAGTTTTAACCTAAAAGCAAAAAGAAGACAGAGAAACAAATACATTACTAAAATACACAAAACCCAAATTTTGGAAAGGTATTTCCTTTTTATTATGGTAAAGTGAAAATTTACTCAGGGCATACTTGGCCTCAGGGTAAAAATAATTAAAGACATGGCCTAATTCAGTCATTAAATCAAGCTGAGAAATATACTGGTTTTTGTAACGTTTTTACTTCTTTTCCTGTTGTATACATGTATTTTTAGACTTCAAGAAACCAAATATAAGCCACTCTAATATAGTCACAACCTATTGGCGTCAGATTCAGACAAACTTCACAGAAATTATTATGTAACATATATGTTTGTATACCGGAAGTTATGTCGTTAGATACACATTATGTAAAGTTTTTTCATTACATGCACAAATAAAATAACATTAAAGGATTCTGGAGTGTTGTTCTTTTCTAAAACATTTTCCATTTACCCTATAAAAATTGCAAGGAATTTCAATGCCTCTGCCAAATGTCCTTATAGCTTCCGGAGTGTTTCCTGGAATTCCGTAGAGAAAAGATTGATTGACATGTTTCTGGAAGGTACCATTAGAGTTAGCACAAGCACAAGGGGTTGCTGTTTGTGCTCTACCTTGTTATTACCATCAATAGTTGTTACAACATTCTGCATTTGCACCATGAAAGTTTTTTTCAAGTTGCGTTTAAACTCTTTTATCAATATGCCTTTTGCAGATGAGAAATCCTTTTCTGGAGTACCCATCTGCACCGTGTGTAAATACCTCGGCCTTTATTAGATTTTAAGCACAATTTTGCAACGTTTATTAGAGGGAAAGCTTTACTGGCCAAAATAAATTTGTAATATGTAAAAAATAACTACAACAAAACCAGTCCATTATATTTCTACATCAATGTCTTAATTGCTGTCTTCATCCAAAAAATGAAATGCCACAACTGCATCTCCTTTGCCGTTGCGGCAGATTCTCTGTCTGTGCTCTTTTCCCTGCAACTCGAAGCTGACCTTTTACCAAAGGAAAACCACTTGAACAAGGTGCGTCTTCTTTGAAATAATGAATGGATTAAATTAAAAGCAATGAATTGTTTTCTCTATTATTAAGATATATCCTTTTTATGGTATTGTTGAAGAATAAAAGAAGAGACTTCGCAGCTGTGAGTCATTTTGAGTCTTTTTTTGCTAGTAAATACCGCTTTTTATGCTGCGGGGATTATTAAAAGGCTGCTTATTAGAGAGCGGCTTTTATTTGAGGCTAGGCTTCTATTAGAGAAAATACGGAATTTTTTCAGTCGGATTAAAGAAGATAAAGAAATGTTTATGATGCTATGGGTCGAACATTGTGGAAGAGATTTATTGCCGCAGGGCCCCAGCGCTGAAAGTGGGATAAAGCTAGACGTAGGAAGGAAGAAAGTAATATTTGTGCATATTTGGTAACGTATGTTAAGTAGAGTGATTGATCAGCCATTAAGTCATTAGTAGTAAATTTAATGCTTGTCTGTTCATATTAAGGAAAAGTTAGTTTGTTTTATAGGATATGTATCAAAAATTGCATCTAAGAGGAAAGCTCTGCTAACGGGTACGGTGAATGGGAAACCCACATGAAACAAAAAAAATCGCTTTGCAGATAACACAGAGGTCTTTGAAAAATGTCTAGATTTCTTTTACTTTTGTGAAAACAGCAAGTGGTGGTAAGGCACCCCAGATATACCTTCTTTGTTTTCTGGTAACTTTAGGGCTACAAATGAGAATCTTTTATTCAGGCCTTTTTAAAAAAAATTATTATTTTTTGTACTTCGACAATTTTCTAATATCATCAAAAAATTTCATTTCTTCAAGGTATACTTTCAAATTTCAGTTTAAAGTTTTATAAGAATATAGAATAGGGAATATAATAATATATAATATGCATAATGTATATAATATATAATATCATAGGGAATGTTATTTTCTGAAATAAAAAAAGTGTTGCCTCTGAATATCATCGGTAAATCCAGCACTTTTAAGCTAGAGGTTTGGGGTTAAGGAGAATAAAAAATATTCAGTACTCAGAACGATTAAGACCCATGGAGGACCTTCTAACTACTTTTCAAATTAAGAAAAATTTAAACACTTATATCCCATTTAAATTTTGTACCCTCAAGAAAATTAAATATCTCCTATTTGACGCAAAAATAAATAACAGTTATTGGATAATAAATAAACCCTAAACACTAAAAAGTTACAGATAGAACCTAGATTAACAATATCACTTTTTGTCGCTTTGGTGTACGTTATTTTACAGTCATTGGCATTTCACTATTTTAGTACAAAGTGTCTCTTTTAAAGGTGATTACTGGTAAATAGTTAAGAACTTCTTCATTTACTGCCTACGTCTGGGATTTTGATAATCCAAGTGACCACTTATCTAAAACGTGAGAGGAACATAATCCAAGAGACCACTTGAATCCAAAAGACCACGTGAGAGGAACAAAGTAAGGATTTTTTTGTACGAAATATTTGCTCTCAGATATCGATATCAAAATGCACACGTCTGTACACTGCAGGATTTTACTTTTTTTTGAGATAAACTCCACTATAAAGAGTAAATGCAGTCAATCGAAATGCACTTACTCCTTCTGGCCTTTTACAATTATCAAGAATATCAGTGACGATGATGTAATTGATTTTTTATCATCATATTACCTCATGCCCTGGTATCACATACAACGACCTCGAGTAGGAAATGCCTAGTGAAAACTTTAATATTAAAAAAATTGCGGCAACCCTTTGTAGACACTAATCTCTGAATACTCACAGCCTTCTGTTTCTGAAATGTAATGTAGTTAATTAAAACACACAACACGTTTAGATGTACAAAGGTTCAAATACCGAGAAAACTATGGGTGGATACATCCTTGAATGCTTCTATTATTTGGTTCAAATTAAGATGGAAAGACGTCTTGAATTATATTAGATTACATCTTTCCTTTTTCCAGTTTTCACAGGAACCTAGAATGGCATTTATCATCTATTTTTCAAAACAGAACAGGCTAAAGGTTAAAAATTCTTTCATCTTAATTGAATTTTACACCATACCTATATTAAGGAAAAGCCTACGTGATCGAAGCTAAACTGGCATCATATCTTAATTAAAAGGCATCTTTTTTCAAAGCTGTTTTACTACCTTTAACTTCAGTTCTGTCACTAACTGTATTTTCTTGGGATCTTATAACTTTTCAAGACCTTTTTATTTCTACTTTGCATTCCCATGATCTCTTATTTAACTGTTTAACCAAATTTGAATTTATAAGCTTTCTGATTTTGCCTTCATATTTCTTTAGGTGTTTTTGAGGAGCCGTGGCTTCATGGTTAGTGCAACTGCATCACAATCAAGAATTCCGTGCTCGGTTCCCCGAGCTGGCGACTTTGGAACTTTACAAAAGAAAAAGCCATTGGTTGGCGTCAGGAAGGGCACCCGGTTATGAAATTCCTCACGTGCAGATCGAAGTTCCTGTGAAGGGGACCGTCTGACATTCAGTTACTGCGGAAAAGTGACATTAAAACCAAAAAGAAAAGAGTTCCTTTAGGTGTTTTGACCGAACGTATTCATAGTTACCAAATTCAATACTCCTCAAACTCAGTCACCAAAAAACACCCAGAACAGGTGTCTCATCATTTCACTGAGACTCGAATTTTGAGGAACGGTAAAAGTCTTGTGAATAAAACCAACCCAAAATTGTTAGTGTTGCCAGGAAATTGAAATCAATGGGGACAGAGCTAGTGAAAAAAGAAATTGTCAATTTGTGATAAATAATAAGCTGGAGTCATCCTGCATTGTATGAAAAATCTCATTCAGATATTCATCTAAAGTCATAAATAAAGTCAAGGTAAATTTCGCTTTCAAAAGGAACTGCTGATGTGATTTTCAAAATTGTTTATATATTGACTCAGTGAAAGGCAACATTACAGGAGTTTTTATGTCTTGAGGCGCAAGCCTCTTCTAAGGTACGTTTTGAAAGATAATTCTCCCAATTTCAGACTAAATACATGACAAGGTAAAGCTCTTTATTCCTCAAAAGTGCAAACATTTGTGGTGGCAGCTATCAAAGTATTTTCAGAAGTAGCTAAGTAGCTATATACCTATGTTGTGTTTAGTCTGCCACATTATTTAGTTCCCTAAGCCATTTGTCTAGAAGAGGTCAAGATAGATTCTTGATTTGATCGCTATACTAGTTCTCCAAGCCGTATTTTTACGAGGGTAAGATACATTGTTTTTGTGATCGCGGTGCAAGTTTTCTAAATCATCTATGTAAATCATCTGAAAGAGAGTAAGATACACTGTCAATGTGATCGTTGTGCTAGTTTTTCAACCTATTTTTCTAAAATAGTGTAGGATACACTTTTGATGTGATCGCTGTGCTAGTTTTCAATGCCATATTTTTGAAAGAATGTAAGATATACAGTTGATATGGTCACTGTGCTAGTTTTCCATGCCACATTTTCAAAAGGATCTAAGATATACAGTTGATATGATCGCTGTGCTAGTTGTCCATGGCATATTTTTGAAAGAGTGTAAAATACACTATTGATGTGATCGCTGTGCTAGTTTTCCATGTCATATTTCTGAAAGAGTAAGATACAGCGTTGATGGGATAGCAGTGCCAGTTTTCCAAGCCATATTTATAAAAGACACATTACTGATGTAACCACTGTGCTAGTTTTTCATGTTATATTTTTAAAAGATTGTAAGATATATAGTTGATGCGATATCTGTGGTAGTTTGCCGAGCCGTATTTCTGAAAGAGTGTAATGTACACTGTTGATTGGATAGCTGTGCCAGTTTTCCAAGTCATATTTGTAAAAGAAAGAGGGGGCGAGAGACTTCTACACTTCTGTTATATGCACGATCTATGACTAATAACATTTACTTTTTAAAAATAGTTGTTGTATGGCATGATGTAAAAACTATCAATAAACAAAAATCTACTTTTCACTTCACAAACGAAAGAATTAATCTCTTAAAGGTCTCTACCCAACGCTCGTCCAACCATGTTGGATTTTACTTTAAAAGTTAATGGAGCTTTTTTTTCAAATAAATCCCAGTGCAGTTAACACCATTTCTTTTTCTATTAGTTTCTTGTTGTTATGTTGTTGTTGCTGGACCTCGTATGGATAATTTCTCTTAATATCTTCATCTTGATGCAGTTGTTGTACCTCTCTAATCTTTCTATCAATGTAGTTTCATTCCTCTGACATGGATATTACAATCGAAGCGTCAAGGACTCTAAAAGAGGAAGGGATAGCTTGGCTACTAAAAAAGCTGGACAGAAAAACCCACCTCAACAGACTGGGAAGATCATATTGGTCTTCAAGAACAAAAGAACTGCTATTAAGAGTAAAAATTACTGAGCTATTAAGCTTTTGGACCACAATATATAAATGAGTGAATAATTGAAAATATATGAAAATATATGAAAATATATGGGTGAATAATTGAAAATATATGAAAATATATGAGTGGATAATTGAAAATATATGAAAATATATGAGTGAAAAATTGAAAAGAAAATAATATAAGTTTATTTTCATTCCTGGAAAAGGCAGGTTAAGCACTTTTCATCTTAAAACAAAAGTAACAAAAATTTTAAAGGGAAACCAAGGGAAGACCTGTATTGGTTCTTAAGAACCAGGTGTGTTAAATAGAAACCAGTAAGAGTTACTACCAGCCTCTACAATTATTTTCACATCACTTTCCAAAGCAGCGCAGGCTTGTCCTCTAAATTCTAGATCGATAGGACAACCACAGCATTAATGGTTTAGGAATATGGAGGCTGCAGAGAGGAAATTAAAGCTAGAGTAAGCAAGTCATGTAGAAAATGGATGTAAGGTAGTGGAGTGGCGTGGGACAAGAGAGTGGCACTCAAGCTGAAAACAAAAATCTACAGGAGTGCAATCCCATCAGTATTCTTGTACGGTTTAGAGGTGACCAAATTAAGAAGAGCACAGAAGAAAATGTTGGAAAGAACAGAAGAAAGAATATTGAGATGGCTTAGCAACATATTCCTACATGACTACAGGATCAACGTTGACACGATTTTTTAAAGTAACATGCATCTGTGAAAATCTTTGCAAGACCTCGTTGCTTTTGCCTTGGTACGAGAAGAAAAAGTACACATGTTCTGAAAACAAGTTGGGAAGCACCTGTAATAGGGAAGTTGAATTAGAAGAAAACGGAGGCATTGGTAGAAGGACGTTTTTAATAAAGATACAGATGTTGGATGTGTAAAGAAGGGCGACTGAATAGAAGGAGAAAATAGAGAAAACTAAGTCAAGCGGCTGAATCTGACCTGAACGTTGGAGTAAGGCCTAAAAGAAGAAGAAGATAAAATTTGTAGACATTGCCAGAGTAATGAAATAATCCACAGAATACTACTCTGAGGACCATCTTATTGAAAGCACTCTTCTAGACGACAATGATGCATCGTCATTTTCTATTAAAGAAAATACGGTATATTTTCAGTCAGATTAAAGAAGATAAAGAAATGTTTATGATGCTATGGATCGAACATTTTAGAAGAGAGTTATTGCCGCAGGGCCCCAACACCGAAAGTGGGATAAAGCTATAGCTTTATCCCGTAAGAAGGAAGAAGGTAATATTTGTGGACATTTGGTAACGTATATTAAGTAGAGGGGTGGATCAGCGATTAAGTCATTAGTAGTGAATTTAATGCTTGTCTGTTCATAGATTTTAACGAAAAGTTAGTTTGTTTTGTAGGATATGTGGAAAAAATTGATAAGGTGGTGATACGGGAAACATCCGATATCAGGAGACTTGGAAACAAAATGAGGATGTCAAGACTTCGCTGGTATGGGCACATAGCAAGGCATGATGCAGATTATATAGGAAAGAGGGTACTGAGGTATAAAGTTTCCAGTGGGAGGCGAAGAGGGAGGGCAAGAAAAAGGTTGAAGAAAGTGATTGGCAGAGAAATGGAGGTTGTTGATTCGAGAGATGATGATGTAACGAACAGAACAGGCTGGAGACGGCTGATCCGCTGTGGCGGCCCTTAACGGGAAATAGCAAAAGACAAAAGAAAAAGAAGGTACCATTTTAAAACATGACTTTAAAAATGATATTTCATATTTGGGGAAAATAATCGACAAGTGCCAACAATTCCTTTGTCTTCACTGATACATATGCTAAATCTACGATTGCTGTGAGGTTGCCAAGTAACATCATAGTTAGTCTTGTTTTGGAGTAAATTGGCCACTACCTATGTTTCCACGTGCTATAAGGAATAAAAAAGGATATCAAACACTTTTAATGAGCCTAGCATTTCAATATCACATATCGCTCTGTGCTAACGAAACATTGGAGTCACGCAGACCTCATCGAAAAGTTGACTTTCTTCTTTATAACGCAAAGCAGAATGTAAAAACAAGCCTATGTATTATATTCCTTCAAAAGCCTGTTTTTACATACAGTCTGTATCTAAGTGGTGTTAACTGATAACCGATATTGCTTGGATAATGCTATTTGATCGTTTGTCAGTAACAATTTATTTCTTAGTTTTATTGCTACATGAAGTGGTTTATTACTGTGTCGACATTCATTGAAAAGCAAGCCACAACAAACTGGTATGCATAGCGCAAAAATCTGTTAATAAGTATCGTTGCCAATAGGTATCATAGCTTTAACTGAGAATATTAAGAAGCTCCCTTATGACTGAGTATAAGAGCACTTTCACAAAAGTAACAGAACTTTTAAATTTTGATCAAAATAGCGAAAGCAATAATGATTTAGTTATTCTTAAGCATAACAAAATAATATGAAAAATCAATATATCAAAGGAGTTTAAATACAAAAGAATGAATTAAGATGGCATAAGCATGTTCAGAGAACATGCTAGAGAGAAAGGGAAAAGGAAGGGCATACATTGACATGATAAAAGAGGAAATCAATGCTGTTGGAGTAAGAGAGTAGGAGTGAGAGAGGGAGATTTGAGACACCACGTGAAGTGAAAAGCTAATTAACTCTTGCGGCACCTAATAAATACAACCCAAAGGAAATGAAGACGAATAATGAAAATGGATGGGAAACCTGCTGTGTTTGTTTCTTTTTAATGTCATATTTTTAAAAGCTACTAAGCACATAAAAAATATGCCAATACAAAAATAATGTTTCCAAGGTTTTGATTTGCTATATCACGGCATATATGTACATATATATGCGGTGTATATATATATATATATATATATATATTTATTACGCTCTGCATTTATGTATCGAGCACTCTAATACGGTCAACCGAATCGAAAGCACCATATATACATATATATATATATACATATATATATATATATATATATATATATATATATATATATATATATATATATATACTACAAGCTACAGACAGTACTGTTTCGCTCTTTGTGGGTTCCTCAGTGCCGCACAGAGTTTCTGAGACATAACTCTCAGGCCATGTTGGCCGAGCAAGCACAGCGTGAGAAGNACAAAAAGAATTCTATTTTCAATGAAAACACACTTCTCAACGGACACAAGGCACGTGAGATAAAAAATGACGTGACAGTGACAGAAAGAGAGAAAAATGTTTTAAAAACTACCAGTCTCCGATTTTAAATTTCTGTACCCGTTTAGTACGTCTCCAATCATGAAAACCGTTAAGTCCCTTGTGGATAGTGCAAATGGAGCCAATCCAAAACTTTTCTTTTTCAAGCATAATATATATATATATATATATATATATATATATATATCCTTTTACCCTTTTTTGTTCTACGTTTATTGGTCAATACCTATCATCTTGGGGAGGTATTGCTCCTGGGACACAAATGTTTAGTTTGCATCACGATTGCTTCTATTAAAATTTTCAAGGCAAGGTTTGAAGCCTCATGAGGAAGACGGTTCCCACAGTAAGAACCAAATTTGGCAATATTTCAGGTGCCAGTTAGATCACACATCATCAAACATCTTACACCTTCTTCGTAACATTACTACAAAGCAAAATATTTTATTTTCTGACATAATTTTATGAAGACCAATAAAAGATTTATAGTTTCTTTTTTCAGATTTCAGACTTAGTAAATGCGATTGCAAAACCAGTGAGGGTTGGCAGAAAGTTGTTTCCGGAGTATTGGCAACGGGAGATATTTAGGTATCTTCAAAGATCAATAAATCTAAAGATCACTTATGTATCAACTTATACATTATATATGCTTTTAAAAACTTTTGTTTGCTGTTACAAAAAATGATATATATATGTATATATATATATATATATATATAAATCATACGTATGTTATGTCTTAGTAAAAATACACGAATATCCAGAATTTAGTTTTATTGAAACTTCTCCATTTCTGCTCTTGTAAACTGTGTTATTTACTCCAGATAGGTTACCAACAATGAGTCATTCTTTTATATAAAGAATATATTTCGGATTTGCATCCATCTTCAGATAAAACATATAATGAAAATTAAACATTAATTACAATTTATAACGAAAAATACTAAAAAGAAAAAGCATATAAAAACTTTATCTACAATGTTAAAATGTTTACAAATAATATATATATATATATATATATATCTAAGTTAAAATTATATTTCAATATTTCTGATAAAAGTACATAACTCTGAGCTTCTTGCTCTTTTTATCTATAAAGTTTGTATAACGATAACTGTGATTTATACAGTTATAGTTTTGTTGCTAGGGTCCTGCTTCGATATTCGACTCTTGTATTGAGTTCAGGCTTTAT
Source organism: Morbakka virulenta (assembly GCA_003991215.1). Taxonomy (NCBI): domain Eukaryota; kingdom Metazoa; phylum Cnidaria; class Cubozoa; order Carybdeida; family Carukiidae; genus Morbakka; species Morbakka virulenta. The sequence continues at coordinate 1,406,657 of RDPX01000189.1, forward strand.
CTCGTCGATCCATAATACTTCAAGAGTGATGAGATGACTTACGTTTGTTGACAAGTCCAGAATTTCTGCCTTATCGAAGTTTAAAGTTGACTTTCACCAAGTGTAATTTACCTTTGACTATTGATTGTAAGTTCCAAAAACATCTACCTTCTGATTTATAGTATGTCAAAGGTAAAGAAATTTACCAGTCACCTTTTCCTCCACAAAATATTTTTACTACACAATTTTGTATAGACACTTTGGTGGTACATTCAAGTACAATTTAGATAATAAATCCTTTTCTTTTCCCAGCTAAATCAAACATATATAAAAATGAAGGGATGAGTTAGAATACGTTTAATCCACTCAAGATAACAAGAAATCATTTCAATTCATTATAATTAATCACAAAATACTTTTGTTTTCTTATACTTTATAGTTGGCTGCCTGGAAAAGTAAGATGTCCATGGCATATGCAACGCAATTCTCAAATAATTGGTAGATCTAAAAAATAGGCCTTGAGAAAGAAGCCACTTAAAGGACCGGTATGTTGCTTGATAACAAATGTAGTTTCCTGAAAATCTCCTACTTTAAAGCAAGCACTGATAATAATAATTTGATATGGAACTGGTTTAATTTAATCAAGTAAATAGAGAGTTAAATACTGAAAATTGGATCTAAAACTTTTAGAATTAGACTCTACTTGGACATTGGTCCTCCCATTTTGTTCCTTAACGTCAAGATAGTATTGTCGGATTTTAAAGCGTCTTCCGTCCATTCATTTACGATTTGTAACAGAACATCTGCCTGTTATTAATCGTATACTTGAATAACACTGTTTTCTGCACCTCCCAGAGTCCAGGTCAAAGCAACAACAAAGTAACGTCGTTTTCATGTTGTGTGACCTCCCTTTGATATTTAGGTGTTGAACGTTATTAAACCAAAGATGATTAAAGTTAGGGAACGTATTGGCAGATTTTTTCGTAACATATAAAAGCATAAAATACTTCTCACCAGTTTATTCTTTCCCATTTGAGATTTATGCTTGAAGACTGAACGCTTATTGGTGAATAGATATTGAAAAAAATTTGAGTTGAACGACTTTGCTAAGTCATACAATACTTCGGATTTAGAATATATTTTATTTGACTTTGATCCTTGGAATGCATAGACATATATCACACATCTCTAATTTGTTGTGATGACTAGCAAATGTTAGACTTTGAGGGAGTCTTATAAATTGTACTAGCCCAAAACGTTTTGAAAATCGAGGGCTGTCTGGTACTTACGGGTAAATTGTTTGCGGGTACTTACTAGATACGGTGAACCCATTATCGTCTTATATCTGTCTGTGAGTCGGCTTTGCACCAATTAGCAGATAAAGAGATTGAATCGTAGCAATTATCAGGGCTGAGCTTCTTTTCTTTTACTTTGTTTTCACTGGAGTTGAAATGTTAATTTCTTGATTTGAAGGCTTAAAGTCCTCGAATACATCCACAGTTTATTGTTTAGATAACAGATAAATCTGACTAATTTATGTGAGGAATAAAGGATGCTATAAAGAGTATCATATCCTTGCTTTTAATTCAGCTACTAATGGTATTTGTTCTGTGAGTGACATTTCTTTTACGAAAGGACACCCTCTTATGCTTTTTAAAAACGCATACAATTTGGAGGCTATACGACAGATAGGAAAGAAAAAAGACAGAGTAGGACTGAATTTTTCAAGACATCGGTAACATTAGAAACTCGAGATACACTGTGATGGAGGATAATTTAACAACAAAGAGACTCTATTGGTACCGTCAGCAATGTTTGGGTCATCCAATTTATCCAAATGGACAAAATAATCATGGTCTTGCTTTTAATCCTTCGACAGATATCTATCGAAGTGAGACTTTGCCTCATAATACAGGAGTACAGGAAAGACAATATCAAAATACAAGTACAGTTTATAACTCAAATTCCAGTATAGAGGAGAAACCTCTTACATCTTGTCGATTTGATAAGCTGGGACACCACTCGAGTCTGTCAACATTGTCGTGTAATGAGGAAATTAGGAACAGCAAAGGGAACAGTGTCAAAGTAACAGCAGGGAGAAAGGATTTAGCGAACTTGCCACCACTTGACATTGCTGAGGTTATAGAGACACTTTCCTCTTTGTCAAATGATGGGAAAATTGGGAACAAGAAAGAAACCATTAAAAGAAATGAAGATAAATCAAAAGAAGGTACGTTATTGTAAAATATAGTCTTACAAACTGATGTCTTTTTGTGTATACAAACCAATGACATGGGCTAATAAAAAGGGTGCTTTTGACAGATTCTGGGTGTTTGATCATGACGATCATGTTTAGAATAGCACTGGAAAGGAATAGTGGATTTTGTACCCACCGGCAAAGATCTCTGATCTATTCTATGATAAATGCATAACGACAGCATGCATGATCCTGTATAGAAAATTTTTCTGGTAATTTAGAGAATGAAAAGTTAACTGATAAACAGTTTAGTGTAATAGTTGAAATCCAATTAGCCATGTCAAATAATTGTAGTTAGTGATTAATTAGATCATTTCGTAGCTCCACGGATCAATCAGTCACATCCTATAGGGTCTTCCAATAGGTAGTTTGTATCTCAGAGAAATGGGTTGAAAAGCATGCATTTCCTTACATCATTCTTAAATCAAACTTATGCTATCTTTTAAGTAGCGATGTAGGCTTTGATATTGATTTTTGAAAACAAGAACCAATAAATTATTACCTTTTTATGAAGCTTGATGTTCAGTTAAATTTGAAGTGAAAATTTAAATTTTGAATGAGATTTGCTCTTTTGACGGAATTTTCCTTTACTTGCCATTGTTCACTCTCTCTTTTTTCAGCAAGAACACAATCAGGGGTATATAACGTCCCATTTTTGACACTTAAAGTTGTAATCCCTAAAATTGTAAAAACCTTTCTATTTTTGTTCTCTTGATATCTTTTATTAAACATTATCAATATTTAATAAAACTAATTTATTTTCTGTTAGTGTGGATAGTGATATTGGTTTCTTGACTTTTTTGTGTTATAATATTTGAAAGGAAGGTTACAGTCGAGAAAAGTAGAAAAGAGAAACAAATAATAAAAGTAAATTTTAAGTATATTTTGTTGTAGACGTTATTTGAGGAAAAGAAATACCCCTGTTTATCCTAATTAGTGGTTGCACAATTTAACAATTATCGCATATCTTATTTGACATTTAAGTCATAATTTTTGAGAAATGCTTATGTTAACTAGTCTTTTTATGGGACAAAGTCAAGCAAACAGGAAAAGAGAGCAAAATTCTCTAACTTTACCGTCCTTCAGAAAAACATTTATCGCAAGTGGAGTTTTAGCTACACCCTGCAGCTCCTAAAAAAAACCACGGAAAGTTTCATTCTCTGTATTCAAAAAAATATAATAGATTAAAATCTACTCAGAATTTTTCAAAATTGTCTGAAATAAATTAGGAGAAATCGTCCTATATTTGATACTTACTGTAAAACATTTAGTTGTTCTTTAACCAGAAATATTTTTAATATTTTGATGTACTAAAATGCATGTACTTTCTCGGGAGTTTGGTGCTAATTATTGCAGTTGGTCAAGACCACGGAGCCTGTTTGCTCAGACAGTTTCGTTTATGTCATTTGAATTATTAGTTACTTTCGTATGGATTCAGTAAATTAAGGATTGATTAAGCTTAAAGCTACATTTTTCTTCGAAAGAGTGTAATCACAATAGTTTTTCATCAGATTATGACACTCTCTATCCAGAGATTATAAATTAATCTTATTTTGGGTGTTAGAAGAGTGCTCTACATACGATCAGCAATAAAACTATTTTTGCATACAGCCATGCCTAGCAATGTTATAATCTTACTTGACAAAGAATGTATTGACCTTAAATTCTTCCAAAGATTAAAAGAATCAAATGGCTCCATTTTCGTAATAAAGTTAATTAAACAGCACACTCCATATCACGACAAGCAGGTTTTCTAAGGGCCATATTGTATAGTTTAAAAAGATAAAGAAATTGGTCCTGCAGTCTAGATCTTTTATTTTTTGAAGGCACGTACTCTGTAGCTATAGTGATTTTCTTTCTAGTATACCCTCACCTTCACATTGATGAGCATTGATTAATAGGATTATTTTCTTTACAAGCAGACAACTTTTATTTTTATGAACAACAATGAACTATGTTGTAAGTATTTTGATGGTCATTGTACAAATAGTGTTGAATAAAACCTTATTATGTTTTACACTTTAGTGCCTTTTCTTGCCAGTGCACTTTCCAGCATTTAATTCTATGACAGCAATAAAGCATTGCCTGTCTAAACGTTTCCCTTTATTTTTAAATATGAATTTATGATTTCAAGGTAGGGCTTCAAAAGCTTATTTGAGAAGATTCTTCTTAACATAACCTTGATTTTTCATTTGATATAAACAACTTCAAGTTAAAAATCAAATGCTAAAAATTAATTGTTGATTTTTTTTCCAATTTTGGCATTGGACAATTTGTTTCCAAAGTGCGTTTTATTCACAGTTTTTGTCTGTTCAAAAAGCAATATCTTTGGAAGCACATTGTGTAACCTTTCATGTCGTTAGATTCACCATTTGAGAAGAAAATGTTGAAAGACCTACATTATTATTTAGACTAACGGAAAAACACCTGATTAGCATGCTTGAAGTTGTCATAAAGTTATGGACTTTCTAGAATATCTTTTGCAAATTTCAAATTGATAAATCATTTCACAAAAGGATCTTCTGGGCTAAACGATACTTTGTACTTCATTGAAATAATAATCATTAAGATTTTGCCTTCAAAATGATTTCTCTATAGTTTCCATAGTTTTTGACTGATAAAGTAGATAAAACTAAAGGAAATAAGAATTTAAAAACAAGAAGCAGGTTTAAGAATGTCTTTATCTTAGTTATATAGTTTAAGCCAAAATTAGACTTATGGCCTGTCGAGATTGAAATGCAAACTCACAGTATGAAAAATATTGGGTCAGAATATATCCTTGATGACAATTTTTTTCATGTCAGTTATTACTTCTTAAAAAGTGTTTTATTTTATATAATCTTTTAGATTCCTCCATTCCTCTTGTTTTTAATTCAAGCCTTCTCTCTCACGAACATGTGCTATCTAGAGTGATATAAAGGCCGAATTTCTTTCCCTGAAGAATAGAGAGTTAAAGTTGATATTCCGTAACCGAGTTAAGTGGAAAAGTGAAGGGAAATGTAGCCGAGTAAAATGTAAAAGCCGATTTTATTGCCTTAAGAGTACGAGGAAATTTTTTCCCCTCTACTGTTCATCTGCTTTTAATATTATTTATCCCTGTTTCAATCCTCAGAAAGTAAAAATTAATTCAATTATTTCAGATTGCATTGCAGAGTCAAAAGATTAAGCAGTACTTGTTCTCTTAGATATTGAACAGCACGGAAACCTAATTACTCAAACAGCTTTTTAGGGTACAAAATTTAGTAAATATACTCATCTCTGTTAGCAAAGAATATACATCTTACCACATGGAGGAATTTTTATTAGGCACCTTAAAAAACCCTCAAGAAACAAGTTTTTTCCTTGAAATCTAAATGTTATTATTTCGGAAGGGGATTGCATGAAGTACCCCATCATTTTTTGTCTAATATCTACTCAGGTTTTACCTCTAGTTTTAATTCATGTTGAAATACGCCATATGAAGCATAAGCCTTTGTACATGTTTATTTGTGTACGTAAAGATTTTTTGTTAACAGAACTGAATGTTTTCAGATGGCATTTTGCTGATGTCATTTCACAGACTAAAGACACACATTGCTTTGCTATAATGAAGTTGATGCAGAACCTTTGGCGGAATTGAATCTTTTAAATGCATTTTTAATTTTTTAATTAGTCATTTGTATTTATTCTTTCCCTGTCTCTCTCTCCCCTCGCTCTGCCCCTTTCTCCCCTCTCTCTCCCCCCCTCTCTCTCTCCCCCAAGAGAGTCCAACAATGAATCCAGTAAGGTGGTGCGGTATTGATCTAACACGTGGCTATTTCTGATAGTCATTAAAGATAACAGTATTTTTTCATTAAAAGTTACAGTAAGAAGTGAAAAAAGAAATCTCACAAGCTGCACTGTGCCTTTTTCTAAAAAAGATTGAAGTAATAGGGCAGTTTAATCAAAATGATCTAATGGTGTAATTTCGATTTCTGTCGTCATTGCTTATACACTAAATTGATTATTCAAAATAAAAATGTAAACAGAAAAGTTTAATATTAATTTTAATGAAATACTTTGAGTTAAATTATTATTTAACACACAGAATTTCATTAATATTTCGTAGTTTACTTTAAGTTGGGATAAGAATAGATCATAATTTGACTTTCCAAACAAAGAGTGTTTATTATCTAAACTGACTTCTTAGTCTAAGACAAAGACATACTAACTGCCGCAAATTAAGGTATAAATGGGAATGCTATATGGGAATACAAAATCTGAAATACGATGAAAAGTATATCAACAATTTGTCCAGACAAGTAGAAAATACTCTTTATGAGATAAATATTAACCATCGTCACGAAAATTTGTCTAAATAATTGTATCAATATTTAGAAAAACATAAATATTACTAAGAAAGATAGCGAGATCGTCCTCAAAAAATTTATTTCATTGATATGATTACAGTCCTAGAAAAGTTTTCACCTAGATCAAGACACTGTATTGTACTGAATTGGCTTTCTAGTATCATAGTTCCTTTGCAAATTAAAAGTCGCTTGGTGTATTGCTAACTCATTTCACAAAACCGTGAAAATCAAAATCCTGCTGCTATTTAAATCATGTGTCATTTAGCATTCCTTTCTTAAAAGAAGCATTCAGTGCGTTATTTTAGTGGGAGTTACTACTTTTCCAAGCCTTTTTTTGTGCACAGGCTTCGTTGATCATTGGTTACCTTAAACATTAACATAAATTGCTTCAATCATCATCTTCTGAAGCAATGCGACATGCATACGATAAGATACAAAAGTCTATAAAAAACAAAAGCAACAACTATGAATTCATTTGAAAAGATGCTAAAAAGTCAGAGTTTTATTATATGTTAACCTTTTACGCACAGAATAGGAGATCATAGTTGTTAAAACAACCCATGAGATCTTAAACCTAAAGCAATGCAGTTGTTAACAAAGAAACAATGATAAGGGTAGAAAATATCACTTAAAACTAACAAAAATGGAACCAGAGTCTATGTCTTCAATAGCTATTCTCTTCGGAGCTATATTCATGATTAGGAATTATTTTGGAATCTGATTTTACATTTCAGGCATTATTTTTGAACCCAAGTTATTCTACATGTTTGATGAAAAGCTGCTGATTTAGCCTGAAGGTATTTGTCGTGTCATGAAGAATTTGGAAATCTTTAATTTTTACAAAATAAGGTCTGAAGCCAAGTTTTAACCGAGATTCAATCCTTTTTTGTTTGGCACGGTTATTTGTTAACCAAAGGCATATAAAAAGCTTAACTCTCTATCGTTTTAACTCAGTGGAACAGTTACGTTGTATTTCAACTAACTGACTTCTTCCTCTCTACCAACTCTAATTCATTGACTGATAAAATAAACTTGAAGGAAATAAATTGCCTAAATCTATCAAGCGATGATTTCAAAATAAGCTTGACTCAATAAACTTTCAAAAGATTTAGGATTTCAAACATATCCACTTTGCATCAGCCACCCCAATTCCCCCAAATCGATTTGTTGTGACCTAACGTATCGTTCAGAAAATGTGCCTAGTTATTTGCTGATTTGGATTAGAATTTCACAAATTAGCTTCAAATAAATAATATCAAAACTCCAATTGTACTCTCTTTATTTTCATGACATTTTTTATATGAGTTTATCAACTGATTCATTAGAATCTCCAGGATTGTTTTCTGATATAAATATACCAGCTCTCTGTATACTTAATTCAGAGTTTAAGTACATGAATTTTCTAGTTGCTCAGTTCACTGCATGAATAATATGGGTGATTTCCCTGAGACGATATACGTAATGAGTTAAAGCAAGGAAGTATGGTTAGCTTTCATGTTCATTAAGGGAGCGTTAGACTTGTGTTAGATTTTAATAACAAATCAACATAAAAAAGATGGAAATATACTATATTTATGTCATAGATATTACATAGACTACCCAGGTACAATATTATTTGACGAAAGTATCCTGGAATTAATAAATAATGTTCATTTTATTAAAAGTGTGAAGATTTGACTCATCACTGTAGTTACTGAGAATACTTTGGAAAAAGAAGCCAAAAAAAAGTCGATATCTTACTTATATAACATTTAAAGACAACAAGAGAATACTCCAAAAACAATAGTCATTAAATTGGCTAATAGAAAATAGTATTTTTTTATAATCAAGCTTTTTAGTTCACAGAGTAAACTTATTTATACGTGATGTGAGGAACGCAAAATCCAATTAATTTTTAGAAGTTTTTATCAATACTAGTTTGCGAATAGTTCTTAGAAGTGGTCCAGTAAATGTTTGACCTGGTTTTAAAAACGAAAATTAAACTAGATTTCAATTGTAATTTTGTTTTTTTCCTGAAAGTTGAAATTATTACTTTGCTTTTTCCTGCTCATTGATAAGAATGTAGTGGCATTTCAATTTTTTCAGTCCTTTAGAAGAAAAGTGAGTTGAAAAAGTGAGCTGAAGAAGTGAGCTGAAAAAGTCCTTTAACAACTGTACTATTACACTGCAGATTTTCATATATCATTTATGGCCTCCCCCCCCCCCCAAAAAAAAAAAAAAAA
>RDPX01000189.1:1436418-1451558 GCA_003991215.1 Morbakka virulenta
GCCCAAGATCAGAGTCTGTTCACCAAGAACTACCAAGCTAATGTTTTACATAACGGTGCCAATCAAGAATGTAGGTTCTGTGAGGACAAAACCGAAACTATTGATCACCTTGTCTCCTGCTGCTCGGTTTTAACACCAAACAAATATAAAAACCGTCATGATCGATTTGGCCAATATCTACATTGGAAAATTTGTCAGCACTTTTCCATTAAAACGCAAGCTAGCTGGTATGAACATCATCCAGCACCTGTAACTGAAAGTAAGGATATTACAATCTTGTGGTATTTTCCCATACAAACGGATCGTACCATACAAGCAAACCGCCCAGACCTTGTCATCAAGAACAGGAAAAAGTACACTTGCCTCTTGATGGACACGAGTGTCCCTTCGGACAGGAATGTCTCTGCTAAGACTTTTGAAAAGCTTGCTAAATATAAGGATTTAGAAATAGAGGTGGAAAAGATGTGGCATCTAAAAACAAAGACAATACCTGTTATTGTGGGTGCACTAGGCCTCATCAAGAAAAGAACAGATAACTTTTTGAAACAAATCCCAGGGGAACCTTCTTTGCAAGAAGTACAGAAAATTGTTTTGAACGCAACTGCTCATTTGCTTAGAAAAGCTCTCTTTATTTAATTTTATTACCAAAACTTCCTTCACCCTAGGTCACTGGTAGTGACCCGGTGCTGGATTTCAATAAAACAATTCAAAGAAAATGTGTAAATAATAATAATAATAATTAGTCTGCCTTACTGGAAATTGCACAAATTTTGCTAAAAGTTTTCAGTATCTGAAATACGTTCAGTGTCTCAAATCCAATGAAACGGACCTGATGCTGGGGATGACAATACCGGAAGTTAACACCCATACTGTGAGAATCAGAAAAATAATAAGAATGATAATAAGTGGCCGTGTAGCCTAATGGATAAGGCATCTGACTTCGGATCAGGAGATTGGGGGGTTCGAGTTCTTCGCGGTCGAGCTAAACGTTTGTGAGACCTATGGAGTGTTAAGGTGATACCTGTGGTTGTTTTGAGCACCAGGATTAGTCAGTAAAAATATTGGACAATACTTGGGATTGATATTAGAATTGGATTATCACAGAAGACAGCTTTGTTGGGAACAGCAAGAATTTTACGAAATGTGAAAGAGAATTAAGGAGAACTTTGGCCATAGGGAATGCCCACTCTTTTGACTATATTCGGTATAAGATCTGGCTGAACTGGAAGGGTAATACATTAATAATAATAATAATAATAATAATATCAAAAGTAAGAGATGTTGGGACAGTAAATATTGCAGAAGCAGTAGCATCAAATGAATATATGAATAAACTAAAAAGGAAATTGCAAAGTCAATGGTCGGAAGAGTAAATGCATGGGCAATTCACTTGGAATGCAGATGGGATTGATTAGGGAAAAAGATGGTCATGGTTAGGGAATTGAGACCTTAAAGGGTTCACGTAAGCATTTGTGTCTAGTGCACAGGAACAGTCTCTGCAGACTAATTACATGAACCAATATACTGATGAAACAAGCGATACATCGTTATGCAGAATGTGTTGTGACAAGGGAGATACAATTAGTCATCTTGTAAACGAGCATACTGGGTCTTTCATTGATAGAACCCATGGTAAACAGTGGGCCCATTTTTGTCTTTCACAGATATCTACCTATGAAAGACCCGAAAGGAAGGAACAGATCAAGAAGTGGGACGGAAAGCACGCAAGACACCATAAAATGCAAGACATACGGATCGCACTCCAGAGCCCTCCGTGGGAAGGTCCTTCCTCTTGAATTTGTCATCAAACGAGCATACTAAACTTGCACAGAGAGAATACAAGAGGCGACATGATAATCCAGTGAAGTATATTCATTGGTTATTAGGGGAAAAGTACGGATTTGAAAAAGTCATAAAACGGCTTTTGTAATTCGCACTGAAGCCAAAATGAAGACTTTAAGCTATTATGGAATTTATAATTTAGTGAGATAGGATTATTCATGCAAGAAAGGCAGACACTATTATGGTTGACAAGAAAGAGAAGGAAGGAAGGATAATTGATATTGCCATTCAGAGTAATTGTAGAATTAAGGGCGAAAACAAGAAATGGTGGAGAAATATCAACTATTAAGTGGAATATGAAGAACGTTTTATTAAACACTTTAGATAAGCATTTCCCCCACCCATCTGCCAACTTTAGATTCTGGTATACAACATTTTCAACGACCTATGTAATAAAGAAATGGATATAAGTTTCTGAAAACTTAAGGCTTTAATCAAGATTAGATTTTGTTTGTTTTAGTCAATATTATCTTGCATACCACTGATTAAATACCGGAACAAGTAATAGAATATGCTAATACTCTTTGGATATTTTGTTGTTGTTGTTTTGTTTTTAACGTCATTTTCCCCCAGCAATTGTGGCTCAGACGGTGCCCTTCAAAAGGACTTTTGATTTTGCTGTGAGGGATTTCTTGGTCGGATGCTCTTCCTAAGGCCAACCAATGGCTTTTTCTTTTGTGAAGTTCCGAATTCTTCCCGCCAGCTCGAGGAATCGAACCCGGAACCTCTTGGTTACTGTGCAACAGCACTAACCATTAAGCCACGGCTCTTCACTTTAGAGATATTTAGAGCAAATTTTTATCTTTAATTTCTCTAAGAACAAATGAATCCTCATGAAAAGAACTTTTCTTGTCCGTAACCTTTTCCTTTTGCTTAAAAACAGTGCTTTGATAATATCATCTACTTTCTTTATTTTTAATTATTTATTTTTTATTTTACTTTTTATTTTTATACAGTTGTTTAAAAATCTACATTTTGCTACTTCATTCTGCATTTAGTAAAAAACAAGTGAGAAACCACCCACAGGAAGAAAAAAAAAGACTTAAAAGATATGGCTTCTAAACACAGGGAATATAGCAAAAAAGGAATTTATAAGTCAAAATATAGCAAAAAGGAATTTATAAGTCAAAATATAGCAAAAAAGGAATTTATAAGTCAAAATATAGCAAGAAAGCAATTTATAAGTCAAAATATAGCAAAAAAGGAATTTACAAGTGAAAATATAGCAAAAAAGGAATTTATAAGTCAAAATATAGCAAAAAAGGAATTTATAAGTCAAAATATAGCAAAAAAGGAATTTATAAGTCAAAATATAGCAAAAAAGCAATTTATAAGTCAAAATATAGCAAAATAGGAATTTATAAGTCAAAATATAGCAAAATAGGAATTTGTAAGTCAAAATATAGGAAACAGATACAAGCAATTAATAAAAAGTGGGACTTGGAGGCGTGTGAGCGGAGTTCCTTTCACTGAACAGCAAAAAATCAAGAGCACCCTACAGCGGTCAAACACAACAAATACCGGTAGAATTTTTACTGGTGGCTGGAAATATATTGATCACTTAGATTATTTTAATTTCTAATTCCTAGTTAAGGAATTTTTACAAGGGCATGGCTCTGTGTAGGATGTGCGCGGTGCTGACGAGAGCATAATTTTGGATTCCTTTTAAGAGTTAACAAATTCATTCTCACTTTACAGTATACGATGTTGCTATTTTAACGATGAACGATGATCATTTTTAAAAATTCGTTATTAAATTTGATATAAAATAATTGTTGACTGGTAGGTGAATTATCTTGAATTCTGTGAAGACCTTGCCGCATTGAATGGGATGGTAAATTACAACAAGAGACACCAGAAACACGATGTTTCGCACAAATAAATAAACAAACATATCTCGCTGGTGTTACATATTTTGTAATTCAGTATGTAATTGAGTATTGTTTCAGTGTGACACTTTTGATCTTGGGGGGGGAGGGGCGTGGGTGGAATAATAAACAAGTACCCAATAAAGCTACGACTCCTTGGTGGTGGCAAGTTCTAAGATATTTGATAATGAACTATCTTGTCATGCCGGTTTTAATATTCACTTGGAGCAAAATAAGTCAGCTCGATATCAGGTATTCTATAGTTTTAGAGTATATATCACAAGTTCTGCTCTTGGGGTTATAAATTAGTCTTTGCAATATTAGTCTGAAAATGCTTTGTTGAGAGGTGCTGATTTTGTGCTGCAACTGATAAACTTTCAGTTTGACCTTGAACCGACACTACACAAAAGTTGATATGTGTGTGCTTTATTCACACATTAATTTTTATATCATTATGGTCTTCTCTTCATGCCTTATGTAAAAATTACTGGTTCAATTCACAGAGGACTGTATAAACATAGTAAAACAGAGAAATATTGCTAAAAGAATTTTCTCGTCGTGAAAAGCTTTCTTCGTGTGCATAGAAATTCTCATACTATTACAATAACAACATTCTCACATGGAACGCAAGCGTATGATGTCACGTGACGTGAAAAACCCCAATAAGAATCGGCAGATTCCGTTACACCTATGCTTGTTTGGCGAGTTTTATCTTGGCAATGGATTGAATCGCTCAATCCTAGGTTTCCAGACTCCTTCAAATAATCTTTCCTGTTCCACGCACATCATTCTTTCCATGTGACCAAGGTCACGCCTTCAGCAGACATGCAAGCTCAGTTGTTATCACCTCTATTTTGACCCTTTGTATTGTTTTTGTTCTTCATGACTTTTACCATTTCTTTATTATTAATGAGATTTTTAACCTCTACCCCCCCCCACCCCGCTTCATCCTTCCCTAAATTACGTCTTTCTTCTGGACTTGATGTCTTGGTTTAAAGAGATCAAGTTACTTAACTAGAAATTTTTTTGATAACCCTTACTTGGGTACATATCTTGCTCATTACCAGTATTTTATTAAGTGAATGTCTACCAGAACAGGATAAGGTTTGGTTAGCAGTCAAGAAAGAACAACAGTTCCTTTGAAATATACCAGACTTTAACCAGTCTAGTGTGGCTCAATATTTTTCCTTGCTGTTTGTAACAAACAAAATATGGAAATAATGGGTAATTTATTTTTCCTCGTCGAAAAAATAGATATAATCTCTTTTTTGTTTTCCCCAGACAATAGCGGCAGAGTTTTAATGACTTCTTTTACATGGCGCCAATAAAAGAGTAGCCTATGCTATGTTTAATTGCAAAAATTACAAAAATTAGGAAAGGAAATTGCTTTTTCTTCCTTTAAATAATTTCTTTCTGTTTACATTTTATTATAGAGTCCCCAACTGGAGAGAAGGCACCAAAGTCGTGGAGGTCAGCAAAAGTAAAGAAACGCACTCGAACGACATACACACGGGCCCAACAAGTTGAACTTGAAAAAGAATATCATTATAGCCGATATATTTCGAGAGCACGTAGAATCGAACTTGCGAACGGTCTTAATTTAACTGAAAAGCATATCAAAATTTGGTTCCAGAATAGGCGAATGAAAGAGAAGAGAGATGAAGATGAACTTAAAGAAGACAATTTTGATGTTGCATGTTTTTGAAAATATTACTCTTTGGATAATTTGGAGCCATATTAATAATACATGTCACAGGAATTCGTACTCAGATCTTCAAATTTCCTAGATATTGCCAAAGCAGAATAACATAAAATAATATAGATGGAGAGGATTAGGAATTGTAAAAATTATGAAAAACATGTGTACACCGAACTGGATTGGGATCAGTAGCTGGTGGCTTTCGTTCACAACCAGGGCATATTTTGCAAACTTTTCTTTTACTTAAACGGACAATTCTCTCCCTAGGTCCCTTAACACTGGGATTGTAGAAATAAACATTTGCACAATTTCAAATCCTTTCCATTTATGATACACTATTTCTATAATTTTCTTGCCCTTTACGTATGTTGTGATCAGTTTAACAGACCTTTGGATGGGGCGTCGTGGTTCTGTTAGGTCCCAGCCCTATAAGCGGCATTGAGATAAAAATTCCAACTGTAGGAAGCTGGATAGAAAACGGCATTCCAACTGATATATTTAGTTAAGAAAATGATCTGTTTAGAATTGAGCGCTGATGGCTCAGATGGTAGGGCATGTGATCTTAATAGCCAAAGACACTGGTTTTAATCCATTTCGGTACACATATATTTTTCACATTCCTACAAATCTTATGAATTGTCAACATAATAAAGCACTTGCAATATCGGTTTAACTGTCATGCAGCCGACCCTCACATGACGAACCCAATGCATGTATAGATCAGGAACAGTTGGAAAATTACTTTGAATGAAAAAGGAGATACCTCCGCACTCTAAAAATAAAGCATATATAAGTTTTTTCAACGAAAAGAAGCCGAGAAAGAAGAATAGAACACCAAATAAGAACTAGAAACCTTTAAGTAATTGACCATTTTCTTTTTTTACCAAAGTAAGAACTAAAGGGAACATGTAACAATCTTTTGATGTGTGGTATAAGCTGGGGCGCCTGAAGCAATTTTTTTCTGTCGGAGGCAGTTCCTGAAAAAGGGGAGCCTTATGAATTACATATTACGTTGTAAATGCAAAGCTGCTAAAAAGCAGGAGCTTTTTTAAGAGCAAAAAATACAATCAAAATTTATAGTTTGGCAGCTTTTTTCGCTACAAAACTCTCCTTTGTTTGCTTCTTTGTAAGCCAACCTCTTGAAAAAAACAGCGGAACTGCAATATTGGCCCCAGGATTTACTATTCCAGATCTGTCTTTGTAGCATAAAGGCAGAAGGAGAAGCTGTCTCTGTTCCTGCCTGTGGTGTCGTAGCGTATAATAAACATCAAACCTAACATATATATATATATATATGATTAATGTTGTATTAGCAGCAATGACAGATCTTCTTAGTTTATATTAGTAGGATCCAAGACAGAAGGCTATGTTTAGGTCTGTAAGGCTCCACCTTTTTTTAAATATAAGGCCTGATTACTTTTTAATCATCATTCATAGTCTGGTATGATCATTTTAGGCTTGCACAAATGCTTGATATGCTCTTCATTTGTCTTGCTTGTAAAACGTTAACTCGATTGCAAATGTTTCTTAATCATTCTTGTCATAAAAGCTGCCTTCTTTTCCCTTGTATAAAGACTTCGTTTTAAAGAGGAAATATACTTGACCTTTAAAATAACCTCTCTCTGAATATTAATTCTACTGTTCAGTAGTAAAGGGGGTAGTGGCGATTTTTCTATAAATGGGTACAAATCTACATCCCAATGTAATATACTTCCACATTTTACTTATTTACGTAATCCTCTTTGCATTATGTGGTACATAAGGCCACAGATCGCCACCCTTTTTTCATGACTTAAAACCTGATTTCGGGTGTTGCGTTCTGTGACGGGAGCTTTTTTACGAGGTAGGGTTACCGGCCACACGCTCAACTCTTCTCCTTTACCCTCACTTGGGAGCGACAGAAGAGTCATATGAGGTTTCAAACAGATACTCATAAGGCATCATAATATAGACAATAAGACTAATAAAATCGAATCTGGTATTGATTTATAAAAAAAATATTCAGAAAATTTCAGAACAATTCAGAAAAATTCAAAACAATTCTGAATAATTCAGAATAATTCAGAATAATTCTGAATAATTAAGAATAATTCAAAATAATTAAGAATATTCAGAATAATACAGAATAATTCAGAATGATTTAGAATATATATTCACCATTTTAACACGCGATAGAAGTAGTCATTTGCGAGAATTTTTTACGCTTGGACAAGATGATGATTACAGGAATATATTACCACAACTCTGACCGAACTAAATAGTCTGGAGAAAACTATATAACTTTAATCCCTAAACAAAAAACGGTCTCTTATCTTGTAAATAAAAGGATCCAGAGCTTGGTTATGATGCGTTTTATAGTTTTAGGTAGCATACCTACATGAACCTACTACAGAAATGTTNTCTCCTTTACCCTCGGTTGGGAGCGACAGAAGAGTCATATGGGGTTTCAAACAGATACTCATAAGGCATCATAATATAGACAATAAGACTAATAAAATCGAATCTGGTATTGATTTTTAAAAAAAATATTCAGAAAATTTCAGAACAATTCAGAAAAATTCAAAACAATTCTGAATAATTCAGAATAATTCTGAATAATTCTGAATAATTCTGAATAATTCAGAATAATTCTGAATAATTAAGAATAATTCAAAATAATTAAGAATATTCAGAATAATACAGAATAATTCAGAATGATTTAGAATATATATTCACCATTTTAACACGCGATAGAAGTAGTCATTTGCGAGAATTTTTTACGCTTGGACAAGATGATGATTACAGGAATATTTTACCACAACTCTGACCGAACTAAATAGTCTCTTATCTTGTAAATAAAAGGATCCAGAGCTTGGTTATGATGCGTTTTATAGTTTTAGGTAGCATACCTACATGAACCTACTACAGAAATGTTATGCTTCTAAATGGTTGGCTGTGAGCTAGCATTTTAGAGTTTTAGAGCTGATGTAATTTAGGCGTATGTAGATAAATATATTAAAAGCATTTATTCTTTAACAGATAAGAACGGTTTAGCGAAAGGCAAAACCTTTTTAAATACTTTATCTTTTGTACTGAGATTTCTTCGTAAAGTGTTACTTCCGTCACATTTGGTCCAAAACCTTTGCTGAGAAAACCGAAGGATGTTGTTATCCAGCGTAGAATATCAAACCCCAAATCACTCAACTTTCCTACCTAATCAATGTAATTTAAAACCATATTATAAGCATCTCTCGGCATTAATGCGTGTAGTATGTAACTCCTGTTCATTGTTCTCGTGTATATGTGTCTTTTGGTAATGTAGGAGGGTGTCTCAGAAACGAAAAAGAAAAATGGAGTTGGATAAAATAAATGAGTTGACCTGATTTTCTTCACCTCTTTCGTTATAGCCAAGGTCGGTTTCAACAATTAACATTCAGCGGTAGTGACATTGTGTATATGCATATGCATATTTACGCACACAAATACATACACACATGATCACACACACATTTTCTATTCTTCATTTTTAGAAGCTCTGTCCTGTTTTCAATAAAAAGGGAAAGCCACAAAAAAAATTATTTGAAATATACTAACATACTAAAATGGAGGCTCGATTGAAAATTATAATTTGAAAATGAGGAAAAAATTAAAAGGACTAGGCGGTAATAAGAATGATTGAAATTAATAAAAAATAGTTAGGATTGTGATACTAGTAGTGATAGTAAACAATTTGGAATGCAATTTATTTCTGTAGATGCATCCTACACTTTTTACTCAAAATAAAACTCCATCTACTAAAACCTACTTGAGGTACCGGAGTGGTCATTTGACTATCCTTCCAAAACTGCAAATTATTAGGAATTGTATTACCGTCCTTGTGTGAAATATATTTTCCGAAGTCTTGAACCCAATGGAGAGGTCAGTTTCCGAAACTGGCGCTTTTTCAAAGCCTACTCTAACATTCATGAACAAGAAATGGTTTGCCAATGTGAATTCGAATTAACCAGTTATATACGGACACTAAAGTTACTAAAATATTTCCACACGAATCGCTAAAATATCGATAATCAAAACGAACTTACACCTGGAAAACAATCGGTATGGTAAAGTTACTAACCCTATCTATTAGTTTCCAGACTGACATGGTCCAGACTGACATTGGTTTCCAGGTTGACATGGTCATCGACTGATGATCCATGATTGTAGTATTCACCGTCAGACCTATCTACTTTTCTCTTGTTCATCAACAAAAACTACCATCAAACTAACATTTTTCATCACTTTTTCCACTATATGTCTATTCATTTCTGTCCATCATCGTCCTTCATCAGACATACTCAGACATGCCCATCATCACCATCATGTGCCATGCAATCCTGCATAGGCGATCAGGGTCCTTAACTCTACTCTCTCATACATGGTCCTAATTGTCTGCGATTTGCTTTCCTTTCCCAGCCACTTTGATGTTCGATCCATCATTTTCTGCCTTCGTCTTCCATGAGCTCTTTTGCCTTTTATTTTTCCTGTTGTTGCCAAGCTCTCCAGGCCATTTCTTCTCATTACATGTTCCATATGTTTTTTCTGACGTTTCCTTATCTATTTAGCAATGAGAGCGTAGTCTCTGTCATTACTAGAACCTCTTCATTCGTCTTCCTTTCCGCCCATAGTTTTTTCAGCATTCTTCAAAGGAAGCACATTTCTGTTGCCTCAAGTTGCTTCTTTATTTTATTTGTTAACTTCCATATCTCACATGCGTACAATAATACTGGTTCTATATAACATTGTAATAACCTCGCTTTCAGTGTCTGGGATACGTTCTTGCTGGTAAGTACATATTTCATCTTTTGAAAGGTAGATTTTGCTTGTCCTATTTTGCATTTTATCTCCATTTCACATCGACCATCTGATGTTACCCTGGTACCCAGACATTTAATCTTTTGCACCTGTTGAAGTCTTTTTCCGTTTACATTTATGTAGTTTGTTGGTTTTATTTTCTTTCTTGAGATCACCATTGTTTCAGTTTTCATTTCATTCATACTTAGTCCCAATTTCTCACTTTTAACTGCAATCTTGTCAAGTAGATCTTGTAGGTCTTTTTCACATTCAGCTATGAGAGTAGTATCATCAGTGTATCGTTTGTTGTTTAGAACGTCTCCATTTACTTTCATTCCCGGCATGTTTCGTTTAGTTCTTATTATTTGCTAACTATAGATAGAAAAAAGTCAGGTGATAGTACACATTCTTGTCCTACACCTCTTTTTATTTGCTGATATTCTCCTATATCTTGCCCGATCCTTACTTGCTGCTGTTTGGCGCCAGTACATGTTCTTGATTATTCTTTGGTCTTTGCTGTCTAAATTTAATTATTGTAGTATGACACCTTGATGACATACTACGTTTCCGCAATTTCAGTCAAAGGTCGCCAGTGGAGCAAGATTCTCTAAATCTGTACGGAACGCCAGAAACAAGAACTAGTTTTTGCAAGAATTCTACCAGTTTATTTTTAACATATCATACAAAGACTTTTCAATGAGAAGAATATTTACAGATTCAAAATAAAAAAACTTCCCAGACGACAGAAAACAAGACAGGTAAAGTAAAACAGACTTTGGACAAATACAGGAATCAAATCTAGATCACGAGGTTTTGACTGTCCAATCAACCGTGGATTTACAATGACAGAGTTAAAAATCTGATTATTTGTGAAGGAACTCGCGGCAAAGAAACAGTAGTATTATTTAGAGAAGAATGTAGGGACAACAATATAGCAAAGAGATGAGTCTTTTTTCATGAGGACAGAAAACCTAACATTATCAAAGGTGGAGAAATACTTGACTTGTAAGAGTGCAAGGTACTATTGTAAACCTGCCAAAAATCTCCACTTCTAAGAATTGGAAAAAATAGATTCACACACTTGCTCAATGTGGCAAGATTTAGCATCCGAAATCACAGTTTAATACTCATTGCTAGCTGGTCTAAAGGAAACGCGAGAATCACGAGTTCCATTACTTCGAAACTGAACAATGAACATTGATTTAAGGCTGGGAAACAATATTCGTTGAACCATAGAAGGGAATGAAGTTTGACTTTTCAACCACGACTAGAAAAATATACTCATTAGAAAAAAATAAACTCCGTCAGCCAGTTATTTCAATGTCTCCAGCTTAATTTACTTAAAATTCATCTTCAGATAGCAATGTTTAAAGGGTAAATTTATCGAGACCAATATTTCAGGAGCAGTCTTCTCGGGAATCACTCTGTGGTGCAACTAAAAAGGGAAGTAAATTTAGCAAATGCGTTTAATAATATGTCAAGAGCAAACGCTGAAGTTAATTTAAAGACAATTATTTGACTCTACAATTGATAACACAGCAAAGTTCACCCAGAACACAATAAGGATAAAGAGGTAGTTTTAAAAGAAACGCTAAATGTAAAATTACCGATGTCTAAATTGGTTAATGGACCGACTTTATAGACTTGCTCTCTCGAAATATATACCAAATTAAAAGACAAAATCCTACATTTTTCTATTATTTTTTCAAGTAAGGGTGCACCTAGAGTAGCATTGGACTTAATATTTGAGGAATCGAGACGAATTTTATGATACTATGAAAAAAAAGGTAAAGGCTCGTGTGCTATTGTGTTTTGACTGGTACGAGAACTGGTAAATCTCATCTCAAACGTTTTGGGATGATACATAGGAAGCAACTGTCTTTTTTCATCAATCTCTTGTTTTGGCTGTTACAACTTTTGTTTTAGAACAACTGACTTCTAGTCACAAAACATTTACAAAAATGGACATATTTCGTTATTGTAAAAAAAGTTAAAATTTATAGAGTGAACCAAAGCTGATTTGAGCCATTATTTATGTATTTTATAGGCATCTGCTCTCCAGTTACACTCCAAGCACTACTTTTATGAACTGAGAATGTTCACAACCCATTCCTAACCTTTCGCTTGGTTGTATTAGTCTTTCTTTGAAACAAATAACCTGCTGTGTGTTGACTTCTCAGTCTTACGCTTGTTGAGTGCACTTCTCTGCTTGCAGACATTTTTCTTCTTCTTTTGTTCCCCGCCAATTATGGCGCTGTGATTACCCTTTACGTTCGCTATTACGCACCATATATATATATATATAATGAGGATAGTAATAGGATATAAAATTTATTCAAAATCTATAAAATTGCATAATATCGAAAGCTAACAATGATTACTAAACGTTTCGGTGTCTCTATTACACCATGTTCACTAGCTAAATGTGTTCAAAAATTTACATTTCTTCAAGCAAGAGGAAACGCCACATGGAAACGAGGTTTAACGAACATTGTCATGCAACAAACCCTACTACAGTTACAGAGCATTTATTTCAAACTAGACACAAAGCCCTAATGAGTGAGATTGAATTTTTAGCTGCTGCAAATAATGATAGAGAACTTCTTATTAAAGAGTCCTTGTTTGTTAAAAACTCTCTCCTGTGTTGAATTCCAATCTTTAATCATGTCCCCTTGAGCTCTTTTGAAACAGTCTTCTTTTTTTGTCTGATTGTTACCTTTGCACAAAACGTTGTTTTTAATATTGACTTTCATCGTTAAGTCTAATTGTCTGATTTGAAAAATGAAAGTGATTTATCAAGGTGTGTAGTCAATATCCTGTTGCATTGCGAAACATCCCTCAACACTTCAATCTCCTTAACTACCGGTCATATTACCTGTTATATCACCTTGGTGACTGTTGTCAAATACATGACTTTCCTACCCCGGTTATATTACTCAAAAGGACCACATTTATTGAACATCAGCTCCTAACAGGCATCTAGATAGGAAGATTACAACCTTTTCTTTGGCAGTGAAAAGGGATATGAAGGCTTTAATGTGTATGTTGTCAACATTTCTCTTCTTCATTACCTTTAGACATACAATTCAAGAGCAGTGACTGCAAGGACGTGGGCATACAATGTATTGTTGCTATATTTTTTGTACAAACGGGTTGGAAAAGTTTGCGTGAATAGTACTTTTGTTTTTGTTGTAATTCGGTTCATACAATAAGACTTCCTTTTGAAAATTACTCAAGATTATAACAACACTTTAGAAATCGTGTTTCCTAGCAACATGGTATATTGTATATTTAAAATAAAACTTAGGCCAGTTATCAACGAATGTTAAGAAGACTCCTACGTGGGTAATACTAAGCAGTTTTGCTACGAAGAGTTCTAAGAAATTGTGATTTGTTAAGGCATTAAGTTGCTACAATTTAAAGAAAGTGCTAAATAAATCGAGGTTAATCCAATCTATTTATTCAAGTAAAACCTGAAGGGATTCTGTTGGTCTGATTTTCTCTAAATAAAGGAAGAAAGACTCTAAAATTGCAATTTTGGCCTTGAGAATAATTACACAATCATAAAAGATCTGGATGAGGAGCCGTGGGTTTATGGTTAATGCAATTGCACCGTAACCAAGAATTCCGGGTTCGATTCCAAGAACGGGCGAAGTTGGAAATTTACAAAAGAAAAAGCCATTGGTTGGCGTCAGGAAGGGCATCCGGTCAAGAAATTTCTTACTGCCAAATCCAAATCCCTGTGAAGGGTACCGTCTGAGCCCCAGTTACTGGGGAAAAATGACGTGCATAAAAAAAAGAAAAAAAGACGAAGAAAAAAACCGGGATAAAACAGGCAGTTTCTGGATAAATGCTATTTTTCTGTACATCACAGTGATCATAGGTCTCTCTTAGGTATATTGTTCAGTTGTGGTGGTTTTTCTTATGTACTTTATTAATTATGAATGAAGGATCAATTTTATTTTGTGTAGTGTCTTTTATTTGAAGATGTTTCTTGACGGTAAATGTCTCAAATTTCACTCATCACTCAAATGCACATTTTCACTATTATCTGCAAAAATTGTTTGTTTATCATTATTATTGAGTGGTGGAGCAATGCGAGCCCATGGGGGACTCAGGGGTAGAAACCCCAGCAAACCCATCCGACTCCAAGCCAGACAAGGGTAAGCTGGTTGCATGCATCACACCCAAGTGTGTGCGATATTGATATTAATTAAAACAGCACATGACCTTGCAGGTATGGCCTGTTTAGGCTTCCCAGTTTAGGTGACCCATTCTTGTTAAAACTGTTTCCGTAGCGAGGCATCACCCAAGACCTCGGGACTAAGTAACAAGTACGAACTCGGTACTCAGCCCTTCAGAACCTGAGACCCACTCTCACGACATCCAGATATGTTGCTCCCCCACTACACCCGCCCGTTAAACAGAAATGCATGATGTGTCAGCCGGTTTCGGGTCATGCACAACTGGTTAATGTCAAGCAACTGACTGGCAAGCCTTGGGTTTGAGCGGGAATGTTTGATCTAGCCCATTCATATTTACCAGGCAAAACTAGTTCGTGTACCCCACCAATCAATTAAGATCCGAGTTCATACGTCTTACGTTCATACGACGCTACGCCACTGGTTGACAATATTAGTCAGTGCCTGGTGTAAATATCAGGTCAATCATTATTATTATTGTTATTATACAGTTTTCTTTGGATTTGCTAATTAAAATCAAGCACCGAGTCGCTACCAGCGACCTTGGGTGATTGAAGTTTGAGGTAATACATTTCAACAAAAATATCTACATTGAACAAAAGGCAATTGACGAACAGTATATGAGACAGTTACAAATTATACAAACCCTAAGACTAACAATAACAAAACAAATGTATATAAAAGTTTGGACTATATAAAAACGTTTTATTTTACATT
>RDPX01000189.1:1484957-1492457 GCA_003991215.1 Morbakka virulenta
ATCTGCTAAATGCTTATAATCCTTTTTAACTACTTCTAAATGCTCATTAGTCACCTTAGTGATCTGAGGAACAACAATGGTTTCTAATACAACACTACTATCATTTACTAGCGACTTAACTTCTATCTCAACTACTCTACGTTTACCTTTCTGTCCACTATCCTGTCCGAAAGTACTAATACTGATATTTTCTGTTCTCACTGTTTCTAAGCTTAACTTATTTGCTACATATTCTCTTATAAACGAACGGTGGCTGACCGAATCAAAAAGTATCCTCACTTTATGACCATTTACCTTTCCTATGGCGGTCTGTAATGCCACCCCTGTGCCCTTCTTAACATCCTTACAATGATTAATAGAACTTGCACTGGTTACATTAACATCACCTATCGGTAATTCACTAGGTAAAGCATTAACACGTGAAGTAGACGAATTCCTAGGCCTATCACACCTCATACTATGAAAATCAGATCTAAAATTACCAGAGCTATCATTAGATGGCGAAGTCGAGACCCTTTCACGCCTGGGCCTACTATCCTTAACAAATATGGATAATTCCCCAACAGTGTTCTCTTAACTTTTATTGGAAACACACCTACGCTGAGAAGCTTTAGCTGCAATCCTATTATTTTCAAATTAAAACTGAAAATTGTTCAACATATTTAACCAAAGCCATTGAAATAATGGGTTTGTGTCTATTGGCCGGGCTTGTCAAGACCTTTCTCAAGTGACTACAGCTACATATAATTGTTAGGAGTTTAAACTTTTATTAGTGCTAACATTAATAGACTAAAGCATGGTTCTGACCTCATTTATATAGTGACAACCAAAATCAGGGACTACGATAATTGTAATATGGCTAATGAACATTGAAAGCTTGACCGCTTGCTATTATTATTACTTCTTCTTCAACATAAATACTTAAATGGCCCCCAGTGCTCGGATCTTGATTCGAATTTCGAAGTTCATCCGAAAAATCGTCATCACTATCACTATCGTTAGTAATAACGTTATTGCGATCTGTTTCGGTAGAAGTTGTTGGCACTACAGGGTATATCTCAGTTAGCTTGAGAAGATATTTCTTATTTCGTATGTTCTATTTCAACAGTTTTTGGACAACATAACTCTCACCATCAATGGATACGACAATGTATCTGTCACAAGCTTTTGTTTTGTCGCGGGCACTTTTGATGTAAACTAGTGAACCCACTTCAATATTTGGTATATTAGCTGGTGGACCACCTCTGGCTTTATACTTTGCATTGTGGTTATAGTTGTTTTTACGAGATTCTGTTTTAAAGTTGTTGATGACTTTATCAGGAATTGATACAGGCTTTCCGGAGAATTGATCCCGTTGGTGGAAAATTTCCCATGCTGATAATCAGTAAAGTCTCAATCTTGAATTTAATTGGGACACAATGACTGCTAAAGAAGTTTTTTAGTGGGCTTGCTTCAGGATAAAGCCTGGTAACTTTTTTATGGAATTCAACGATGGCTTTATCAGCAATAGGATTTTTGTTGACGTTGTGAATTCGCCTAAAGTCTAACGAAATAGTGTGTTGTTTTGAAATGGAACTATCTTTCAGGACAATCAAGCCTGGAGCATTGTCAACTCGAATAATGACATGGGTTTGAGGAGTGGGTCGTAACTGTGATACTCAAGTGATAATGGAGTCAAGAATGTTATTCACGTCCTCACTGGAGCTACGTGTAGAGGGTGTATGAGGATAACGTGTCTCAAATGATTAAAATGAACTATTTTTCACGAAGTATAACGTCGGCTGCAAAGTCTGTGCTAGGAGATTGGGGCAGCTCTGAATATGATTGCTCATACAGCTCTCTTGGAACGGATTTTAAAGATAAACATTGTGAACACCGAAAAACGCCTTGGTTAATCATACTATCGGCATTTAAAGCAAAATAATACCGATGTTAAATCCTCTTTATTTAATATACTGTTGGATGGGGTAGCTTAAGATGAATGACTGTGATGATTCCACATAGCACATGTTGAGAAACAACAATAAATCCTCATTCTTGTAAACTCAGAGCAGTCAATTCTGAGCTTATCGGACGATAAGGAGGCCATTGCGGCTGATAACGGCTTTCTGCAGGTAACGCCTAAAAGAAATTAGTTTCTTCTTCTTTGATGTTGGTCGTGTCCTTTGACACAGATGTGCAAGTATTCGATGTAGATCTTGACATTAAAGTTGGAGATCTTTCAACGTTCGATTGGTAAAAGGCATTGAATGATCGCCTGATAGGATTGATTCCACATTTACTTGCTGAACGGAGGCGGTGCTACTTTTGCAAATGAACTTACATATTTGGCTTGATGACGAAGTACATTCAATTGGATTTCGTGAGTGAAAGTCACTAGGTAAATTATTTGATTTGATGTCTGAACATCTACTCTGCATTCTGAAAGAGTCGACATGAAACTAGCAAATCTTGATAATGTAGAAAATTTCCCTCTGATCATCTTTGACCAAGCCTGGACGCATGGTCTATTGTCGGTAAGTATTTGGGTTCGATGAATTGATTCACGAATGTATGGGCCAAAATTTTTCATGGAAGAGGCAACGCTGAGAGCCTTCAACTCTCAGGCGAACCACGTGGATTAATGTGCTTTTAATTTAGCGCTGAAGAAGCCTCTCAGATTGATCATATTATCTCTCATCAAGTAAAGAACTGAACCGATTCCCAATTTCAATCCATCGTGTACTACTATCAGCTGGTCATTAGAGGGTGATAAAGTGATGGTTTCGGCTGACAATAAGCGTTGTTGTGCTAGCTTGAAAGGTAAAAGAAGAGTAGCTGATTCAAGAACTTCAAGCAGTTTTGAACACCAACGAGTGCATCGGTTTAAGACTTTGAATGATCCAATAAACGATCGAAGAGCTGTGACAGTTTTAGGTGGGTCACAGGTGGATAGTAGAGAAGTCTTGTGCTGAAATGCTGAAATTGTCCCGTTATGCCAACCCCAGCCAAGAATCTCTATTTTTATTGGTGCAATGACAGTTTTAAGCGCTTTTAGTGTATGATTGCTTGAGCGAACTCTGTCAAGAACCCTCATTCAGCTTTTTCGAAGTGATGGATAATCATCTCCTCTTACATGTAAATCATCAGCTACCTTAGCCACGACACCTTCATGAATAAGGGGGCCAAGTATGGTGAACATCATTTCTTCTACTATTTCAGAAGAGCCAGGCATACCTTGGGCTGATACGCTGTACACTCTTAAACATTTGAAAGGAGTAGGAGTTGCACATCACCTTCTGGATTCTGATTCGTTCTCGGGCTTTCCCAAAATGATCGTTATAACGTCCGATTGTTGATCGTAATCCGGATGACTATGTTTTATGAAGCGACGAGAAAGTTTCTTTCCAGACGCGAGGTACCTGATTATCAATACTAATTTCTTTTATGGAGGATTCCGATTTGCTTGGAAGCTGTGGAGTTGGTAAAGCTTGATTTTCGGTGTTTTTGGCACTGTTATTTTCTGGGATAATTTCCTTTGTACTACGAATCTGGCAAAAATTGTCGTTACTTTTTAGATGAATTGGTCCATTTGTAGTGTTAGTGAGGGAGGTTTGACCGTCAGATGCCAAGGTTAGTTGAAGACTGAGCCAATCAAATTTGTTATATATTATCGAGTGTGTTCGGGTCTCTACTGCAACAATTTCACCGTCCAAAAACGAAGGGTAGGTGAAGGTGGCGGTTTCATTAGGGAAAATTCTATCGGTATTGCATGGGCGACATACATAGGTTTGAAGCCTACGAGTGGTTGGGTGTTCTGAAGTAGATGAAGAAGCATGGGGAACTGCATCTTTACATGATGATATGTTTCTTTGCAGATCTAATAGCTATGTCATTGAATTCTAAGAAGGGTTTGCCTGCAACAACATCGGATCCAGGGTCTCCTTTGATAACCAAGGCGTCAAGATTGAAGATGTGAGAGCCTTGTGTCAATGCTATATTGTTTGCCTCAACGATGGTTTTGGAGGAGCTGTGACGTCGGCTTGAACTGCACCTTGCTTGGTCGGTTGGATTACGAGGCATAACGATTTGGCAAATCTTTCACTTATAAAAGCTCGATTAGGCACCAGTGTTGATACATGCAGTAGCAGGGTACTGCTTGAAAAAGCATTGCAGATCGGGTAAGCTTCTTGTGCTAACACGACATTGGATTACTTGTTCCATCTGAGTGGATGTCTCGTTTTCAAACTCATCACACATACAAGAAACAACAAGATTAAAATAAATGGAACCTCTCACATGAAGTTCAAGTAAACAAAAGGAAACCTCTGTGATGAGTGCAGAAACAAAGTTAGTTCTGTACAGTTTTACACGACAATAAACATCCGGTTAAAATTTAAACAAACGACATCTCTGAAAAAGACCTTGCCTTGCATTGTTTTTAACCTCAAGCATCTTATGGAGGATACAGGTGTGCATAAGGTGGTAATAACGAGGTGGTCATGAGTAAAAAGGTTTACAAAAATTGGTTTTAAGTAGACCCTAGCAACAAGAATTTCCATAGAGGCCCGCTCACAATTAGGTTCTCACATGCATTTAACAACCAAAGGGCCTTAAAATCAAGCCTTTTGATTACTCTCATGCTTTCCGGGTACAGTAATTATCCTGTCATCCCAAATTGTGACCATTCATGGGTTAGGTGTTGAAGAATCACCCATAAACAATTGTAATTTTTCTGATTCAAAATGCAACAAGAAGAACTGTCCATAATAGTATTCAAACATAATGCCAACCTAAACCAAGGACAATTTGTGAAGAAATACTTCTAGTAATGTAAAATTCATGGTCCGTTGACAGAGGATCATTCAATTGTACGGACAATAGACTTCTCCCATGAATACCAAAAGGGAAATTAGTTGCAGCTTCCTTAACTATGTCTGAAGAATGTAATTTAGCACTATCATTTTTTATCTTTTATTACTGATTACGACTGATTAATGAAACAGAAGCCGCTGTATCAGTACCACATAAACTAGAAATACCATAGATTTTTGTTTTTGCCGGAATGCTTTTCTTTTTTCAAACAGCGGAATGTTTAATTGTATGATATTGCTGTTTTAGCCTTAATAGCAATTTCACGTTTATTTATATGGCAGTATTTTGGACTCTGCCTAGAGCGATAACATGCAGGCCATTGACAAACAATGTTTTATGTCAACTATCGTGGTTGGTCGGGTTGTGATAAATGACAATTTTCTGCTATATGGCGCCGTTTTTTTACATTTAAAAAATGATTTAAATGTGAAAAAGCTGATTTGAAAGATGACCCTAACCATTACATTTAAAACATATTGCTAAAACAGCAGTAGAAACAGCAACCACCTGTGCAAAATCATTTCATCTTGGTCCTTCAAAGATAAAGTTTGTAATGTCACGTTTGCAGCCTCGAACCTCCTTTACTAACATAACAGCATCATTCATCGTTCCTGGAGCTTTTGTAACTGCGTTTTTGTGTGGATTACTCCTTCATTCCAACAAAAAACTGGTCCATTATCAATTTGTGTCTTCGTCTTCTTTGCATTAACACCTGCTCAAAATTCATGTAATGCAACATTCCTACAACAGAGAGAGAGGAATGGTTTTTCGCCAACGTTATTCATTATTCAAAGATAACCAAGACATCCTTTGTAAATAGTAGCGAATTTGACAGCTCTAACAACTGGAAAAAGGCATTGCAGAAATTTTGAGAGCACGTTGTCTTAAAAGCTCACACAAGCTAACAAATCAAGCAAGGAACTAGAAATACTTAAGGCTCGGGCCATTGGATCATCAGGAAGTTTTCCCGGTGGTTCCACCAAAACATATAAAAAGTGCCACTAAAAGTTAACTTGAAGGGAGTTGTTAATGGTGCGCCTGTTCACAACCATCATCTTTTATTACTTTTTACCACTAGCTCTTAAAATCATTATTATTTTTTATGGGTAATTTTGAATTTAGCTTGTTCGTTTTTTTTCAGAAAAGTATTGTGCAAATATTGATTCTTACTGTGGAACCATAAGCTGAAAAATTCTTGGTTAGGTTTTAAAAAGTGTTTTGGATTCCAGAGAAAAAGCGACACACTAGCATGGAGCATTTCCAACAAATTTTTGGGGGCCCCTTGATTTTTCCACGCCGTCCCTAAATATTCTAGAGGTAATAACACTGATGATCTGCTGAAATTAGCGTAGCAAAACAGAATATTCAAACGACTGATATCGCATCTTGACACTGCTTTTTTGCTTTGTTTGGATAAGGACCTGCTATTTGATTAAAAGATTAAACAAAAAATATTTTTCAGTTAAATTTCTGGTAAACACGGACAAATGAAAATCTTTGCCAGTCTTTGAGATCATAGTCATGCTTTAAGCATTCTCTCCTCGGGCAAGAGTATATGGTAGCGCTGAATGCAAATCATAATAGTTGATAAAGCAATTGATGTAAGCGCAAGTTGCAAATGTCTATCACACTCATGACACATTCCTAACGTTTAACAGTCAGAACGTTTTACTACCAAATGAAAATGTAATGAAGGTATTGCTTGAGAACCATGTTTTAAAGTGACCAAAGGCATTTTAACTAGATGAGGGTTCACAACTTACAATGATTGCTGGGAGCTCAATAAGCTGAGCTTCAGCGGTAGCCAAAGGAAGGCGCGTAAAAAACGAGTTGACACATGGCCAATGAGTTTACTTTCACTGTTCAGCTTACTGCAGTGACCTCGTTGTCAAATAGGCCGTTAAATGACGTTAATTGTTTGCTAATGTTAACACTGATATGTAAAGAGCTCTGCTGTATGTTCTTGCTTGTAACTTCTCTAAATAACTACTGTTATTCGAGAGTTTCAATCTACGCAGGGTAAACCAACGCAGACACACCGGCGACAAAGTTTTTCCTGAAACTTTATGTTGTGCGTAAGTTGTTTTTTTCACACTCCCTGAAACCCTACGCATTTGTTGATACGTTTAACCAAATAAAACCTTTTAGTACCTCCCATATGATCTGGTGGCGATGTTTTACTGAGATTGAAATGTCATTGAAATTTGAAGATTGAGATACAGAATTTCATTGTACAAATCGGAAAGTTAATTTTTTATGCTGTTCTTACAAAATCTTGTTAGATCAATTGATTACTTTTATTACCTTGGATCCTCCGCTGTTTATGTAATAGAGGCAACAGCACATTTTAATTTTATGCCTATTTTGCGTAAAGCACTCGGAAACCAGATGTCGTACAATAAAAGGTGTTTCTGCCAGAACGGGCTTTGAAAATATTTCCCTCCTACATTGGAAATAACATGCATAGAATGACATTGTGTTACGGATAAAGATTTATAAAAAGGCTTGTAATGATGCCACGTTGTTTTTACATGAAAAAAAAAAGAAAATAATGATGTTGTTGTCTGCGAAGGTTGTCGAGTCAGAGGTAATGATCTTTGACGTTGCCTGAGTATCTGTCTTAGTATTTAGCAACTGTCAAAATTA
>RDPX01000189.1:1497457-1500093 GCA_003991215.1 Morbakka virulenta
ATTATACAAAATTAACGAATGATGAAATTAACGCCAAAAAATTAACACGGAAAAACTCATTTTGCTTTAAAACGGACAAAATTAACGCGTTTTCTTGAATTTTTACATATTTCGAGATAAAATTAATGAGGTTAAGAAAATTTTGTTTATTTTATATTTTTCCTTTCATAATCTTTTTCTGTAAAAATTACAAAGCCTAACTAATTGGGTTTAGGGAATGTCCAGTGTCGTTTCTGGCATCTACCACTGCTTGTGCGATACCTGTAGCTTTCCATCCATCCACGGGGCTTTCGCGTGTATAAAGAAACTGTAAGATGAAAGCCATTCAAAGGTCAAAGGATTTCTTTTAAACGAGAGATGCCTGACAAACACGACCGATTTGCTGTTGCTGGAAAGGTCATGCTTCCTAATGAAATTGCTTCCATTACTGTGGGCCATATTCTTAGGAAAATAAGCAGGTTTACATGGTATGCGATTTTGGAAGGTGCACGAATATCAGGCGAGGTGATAGATGAGAAGCATAAGCCTTCTCCCCTTCTACAAGGCGGGCTAGAGATCATGATACATATTAAAATTGAATGGAATAGCGAAAAGAACTTAGCAATATTCAAATAAAAAATTGAATCCATTTCAATTCAAATGGATTGAAATGGATCCAATTTCATCCTATACATGAGGATTATGTGGACTTTTCCAAAGAAATTTTGGGTGAATTACTCAAGGAGTTTAAAAATATGGGAAACGATGATGAGGATGCATCTGAAGAGGTTCAGGATGAAAGCAGAAATGATTCTATTGTTCTAGATTGATTGTAAATTTCTTATTTTCTGTTAGTGACTCTTTTCCATGCAAATACATTTATCCCTTAAACAAAATTTTTACATATCTTATTTTGGCATTCAGGTAACAAATTGCTAAAAAAAATATTTTCTCCTGAAAGTTTTTTTAATGGAAGCCGACAGCATGGTTCAAGTCAAATGTAAAGTTTCCATTGAATTTATTCAATTTTTGTTTGGAATGAAACGCACAAACGTACAAACGTACAAAAATTTTGGGATTTCCGTAGAAAATTAACGTTGCTAAAATTAACAAACACAAAAATTAAGGGGTGACTAAATTAACAAATGTCAAAATTTACGCAGGTATAAAATCAACGCGGAAAAATAAAAACCAAGTTAATTTCATCATTGGTTAATTTTGTGTTATTTGGTAAAACATGTACGATTACAGAGGTCAGCTGTCCAGCAGACACTAATATCAGCAGCAAACTCTAGGAGAAAGTCAATAATTACGGTCCCCTAGTACATAATATGCAAATCATGTGCCCAACTTACAAGTTTGAAATGATAGCAATCATTGTAGGGTCACTTGGATAAGTGCCAAAATGCTTAAAAGCATAATTAAATGAATACAACTTCCAAAATTGCGATTCACCACAAATATAGATAAACATTTCATAAAAAAACACGATAGTTTTTAACCTTTTCATCATTAACATGGGTGTAAGAAACTGAATAATTTGTTTTTATTAGAAAAGAAATCCCTGAGCTTACAAGTTGTAAAAATCAATTTAATATCAACCTCTTTGCAATATTTTTTTACAACATTTTTTATTTTGTTTTTGATTTTGTTGCCTCTTTAGACTGGAAAAGAGCTTGCAATAATGGTAGTTGTTTTTCCATTTTAGGTTATGCAAGCACTAAGAACCAACTACGTATAAAAGAGGGTTTGCATATTAAATAGAAACAACTGGCATTAAATAAACAGTTGTATTGTTACATAGGACAGTTGCTTGTTTAGTGTCTTTGTTCTGCGTTATCTCTTGTGTGTTGTTACATACGCTCTGTAACACTGAATTATAATATTTTGATTAGTACAAAAAGCCTAGATATTTCTTGTACATTTTATATACATTCTGAAGAAGGAATGTGAATACCGAAACATGTTAATGATGAAAAGGTTAAAAACTATCGTGTTTTTTATGAAATATAATTAAATGACCTGGGGTTTGAGGAAAAAGACAATAATAACCACATCAACAAAAGGCAAGCAATAGATACAAGTGGTAGGGTGAAAATTTGTAAAATCTTTTCGTAGTTTTAAAGGTGAACTTTATTTGCAATTAAAAATATTTGGCACTGTTGGCAAGAATTGAGTGATTGCTTACATTACTCGAATTCCTTAGGTCTCGCAATGACTGCGTATGCACTTCAGTTATTTTATCTAATAAGGTTTTCTGTACATAATTTTCAATTGCTATATTTAATCTGGTTTTCTTGATTGAAACCGTATACTTGTACATACTAGGAAGAAAAAAAATTCTATCAAGCCTATGAAACCTCACTTACTCACTTACTTACCTACTAATTTACTTACTTCTACTTCTACTTCTCCTTCTACTTGTCCTTCTACTTCTACTTCTCCTTCTACTTCTCCTTCCACTTCTCCTTTTCCTTCTCCTTCTCCTTCTACTTCTACTTCTACTTCTACTTCTACTTCTACTTCTACTTCTACTTCTACTTCTACTTCTACTTCTACTTCTACTTCTACTTCTACTTCTACTTCTACTTCTACTTCTACTTCTACTTCTACTTCTACTTCTACTTCTACTTCTACTCCTACTTCTTCTTCTATTT
>RDPX01000189.1:1500290-1559614 GCA_003991215.1 Morbakka virulenta
CTTCTACTTCTACTTCTACTTCTACTTCTACTTCTACTTCTACTTCTACTTCTACTTCTACTTCTACTTCTACTTCTACTTCTACTTCTACTTCTACTTCTACTTCTACTTCTACTTCTACTTCTACTTCTACTTCTCCTTCTACTTGTCCTTCTACTTCTCCTTCTACTTCTACTTCTACTTCTACTTCTACTTCTACTTCTACTTCTACTTCTACTTCTACTTCTACTTCTACTTCTACTTCTACTTTTACTTATACTTATACTTTTAGTCAAATGTGCAACTTTTGTATCTTAAGCAAATGATACTTAGTTAATAACTCATTACTCTGGAAATTTACAGGACTAATTTTATAAAGGAAAATGTATGCATAATCGAGACACATCTTCATGCCAAATTTTGTGCCGATAACTTGAAAAAAAGGGCCTTCCCACACTTTACTTTGCTCTTTGAACAGTCACCCTCCGGTATAGGATAGGACATAGAATTTTTATATAAATGTAACGGAAACTGCTGGTTAGCAAAGGGAGCCAGCAGGACAATAAAGAAGCAAGCTAACACCTGCAACTTAGTATGGATAACTGGAAACTCGCTCAAGGAGTCAACACAGTCACAACACTCACAAAAAGGTTAATTTGAAACAATACAACAACTACTTAAATATCAGTCTAATAAGCCCCTACTTTTAAAAGTAATGCAAACAAACCGAAGCCCTAGCAGTTGTCACCTGGTTCAACTCTTTTGAATTGATTGTCACCAATGAGAGATCTAAGCCTGAAATTATATCTCGCATAGCATAGACAACAGTAGAACTGGAACGGCTCAAACAGTTTTGAAATAATACAAATAAATATCAGCTATAAAAATCAAAGTGATATAATTATTAGTATTGGTAGACTTTTGTTTTTGTTTTTGGTTAGGTAGTTTAGTTAGTTTAGTTTAATTCGGTGGACTCTTTGCACATGCCGAAGATGAACTTGTGTCGTCCTTCTTCTTATGGAAGCACCCATCATCACTCAAAGTGGTCTCGGAAACTCACCTTTCCAGACATAATAAGCATGGACATTGCTATCGCAAAGGAAGATCACAAAAACCTTTGACCGATAGGGTATACTGGAAAGGTGAAGTGAATTCTATCTCCGCTGAGGCCGCAAGGTAATTATGATGATGACGGTTCCAATACAGTTTGTGCAAACATATTTGAAAGATATTTGAAGTTTTTATGTTTGCAGGGGACAGGAAAGGATACCAATTGATTGTCTGGTAGGATCAGAATAGTTGTGGCTATTTAAGGAAGACGAAAATATATGAGGAGATATAGGGATGGAGGCAGTACGTTTCTACAGCCATAAAGACTAGGGGAGAAATCCAGTTATCAACTCTATGTTTAATAAGTTGTACGACCTTGACAGCATAGATACTTGTGCAAGATATTACCAAGTTATACTACGTTCATTCAATCAGTTTTTCATGAAAAGATAAACACAAACTCTTACCAATTAGCTACAAGATACTTCTTACATTGCAAACCAATTTAAAAGGTTAAGACAAACTCTAATAATTCAATAATTTTTAAGAAATATGATAAAATATTTTTTAGCAGATAGAAGAAGGCATAACAGAACAGGTTTTCGAACTTGAGCCTGAAGGAAAAGTTCAATATCTTCCTCATAGACCAGTGCCAAGAGAAATTTTATGTATGACTGTATATATATATGCACAACCAAGCAGAACACCAAGCAGAACACTTATATATATATATATATATATATATACATATATACTCAATCTGCAGACAGTACCATTTCGCCCTTTGTGGGCTCATCAGTGCAGCACAGAGCTTCTGAGACATAACTCTCTGGCCATATTGCCGCAGCAAACACAGCTTAAAGAGTTATTGTGGGATCCTNCCTGAAGGAAAAGTTCAATATCTTCCTCATAGACCAGTGCCAAGAGAAATTTTATGTATGACTGTATATATATATGCACAACCAAGCAGAACACCAAGCAGAACACTTATATATATATATATATATATATATACATATATACTCAATCTGCAGACAGTACCATTTCGCCCTTTGTGGGCTCATCAGTGCAGCACAGAGCTTCTGAGACATAACTCTCTGGCCATATTGCCGCAGCAAACACAGCTTAAAGAGTTATTGTGGGATCCTGTCAGAGTGCTCAAACCATGCATGCGCAGTGAGCATTGCATAATTAATAATTAATAATTAATAATTAATAATTTATATATATGCATAAATATAAATTAGCACAATAAACCATTTTTGGTGGTAATTATCTAGTTAATTCTTTTGTTTATTTGCTTCTTTACTTCATCTTGTAATTGAAACTATGTTGTCTTATTCTTCGATGGAAAACAAAAAAACTTATACAAATCATATGGAAAAATCGAACAGCTTACTTGCGGCTCCCAATGTGACATTCTTAAACAGAATATTCATTGAAATCCATATTAGCACCAAAGACTGCAATGTCTTTATCCTGATGGTATTGGGTTTTGAAACATACTTCTCTTTCTGACCAATCCTGCTCTGTATATGATCAAAGTGGTTAACGAATTAATTAGTACCACAAATACAAACCATCTCACATGCTTAACTCGTGGAATTCATACTGTAGCTAGGACCGCATTCCCTTTGGCTCTCATTTCTTTAAACGTAAATATAGCCGAAAATAAAAAAGAGAAGTCTAAAAGTCCTAGATGAAGCAACCTATTTTGTGACAAGAAAAACTGGCTGGTCCTATTTATTTCTATAGGTATCTGAAGACCTTTTCGTTTTCCTTCTAGTCTTGCACCTGATGTGCCAAAGCTTAGTCGTCTGCATATCGTTGGTGAAATGATTGGCACTTTGGCATGCCACCTATCTTAAAGAGAGTTGATGCCTTATTGACTTTGGGGCACCTCATTCCTAATTTTTCGTGTTTTGTTTTTCTTCCCACCAAGCATGACATAAAATTCTCTTGTGACAGCCATAGTTAATTAGATGTTCAGTGTCTTTATGCGAGGATATCAATTCACCTGTCCATAGAGTGTTGTATGCTGCCGATTGGTCAATAAGGACTGCACTTGTCCTATGTTTGTCAAAGCCTGATTCAATATAGGAAGTAAGTACCAGGACCTGTTCTATTGTTTTTCTTTGGGGTCTAAAACTTGCTTGTTGTAGCGGTATGAAAGGATTTGTATATGGCATTATCCGTTTGAGCACAATTCCTTCCAGCAGCTTGCACAGGCAGCAGAAAAGAATTGTTGGTCTACAGCTGTATGGGTCAATGAGTTGTTTGCCTGGTTTTAGGATTGCAATAATTTTTGCATGTTTCCATATTTGTTGGTATGTTCCATTCCCCATAATGTCTGCCATAATGCTCGCCAACCAATCAATTGCTTTTTGGCCAAATTGGGTGATAATGTCAAGGATAAATTCTCAGTACACCACCAACGTTGCCAATTTTTCACATTTTTAATTGCTTCTTCCTCCTCTGTGAATGATATTGGGGAGCAAAGAAGTAGGTTATGTTCAGTTTATGATTTTTAAGATTTACAATTTTTTAGTGTTTTTTCTAATTTTTTTTTCAAAACCCTTTTTTGGAATGTAATGTCCTCGTTGTTTGATTTCTTTGGCAATTTTATCTGGTTCTATTTCTGGAGATGTTTTTGTTTGATTGGACTCAGGGTTAAGCTTTTTAATAGATTTTCCTGCATGTCGACTAGAGCGACAATGGTCAATATTTTTTACTGCTTCAATACACCTTTCTTTACAACCTTTGTGTAGTTAATATAGGAGTAAATCTGCAATTGTTTCATCACGTGCCTCTTCGTATTTTTTTAGCAATTCTTTGCTACGCTCAGTCCAGCAAGGAATATACTGTTTCCTGAAGCCCTTCGGTACATGTAAATGTTTCTTTGCAGACCTAAGGTTAGGTTTGTCGAATCTTCATATGTTTTTGGACCTCGTCTCTGTCCTAAATTGTTTTGTCAATATTGTCGGCAAAGGCTTTCCAACTGGTCTTTCGAAAGTTCCATTTTGGTCGAGTTAAGGTGTCTAACATTGGAATTTTAATTTCCGTTCTTATAAGAAAAGGGCAATGATGACTATCGGGAATGATGACAAGATCCTCTCGAGCAACTAGGAGTGAGTTTTGTTTTATTCTTTTATCACAAAAACTAAGTCTGAGGTGTAATCTTTATTTCACTGGGCAGATCTCAGTCCCTTTGTCCTTGGGGTATGTTAAGGTCAGATCATTTTGTCAGGCCGATTGAGAGAGCTCAGTTCCTGGGTGGTCATTATTATTGTATCCCCAATCTGAGTGGTGGTTGTTAGTCTCCTACAATGATTAATGGGTGGTGAATATCATCTTTTTGAGGTGTGGTCTACTTTAAATATGGTGGTTTGTAGATGGTAATTATTTCTGTGTTCCCCAATTTGATTGTGTTTCAGTGAGTGCCTTTGGTTTTGGTCGGGCTTCCTTAATCGATGACTTGGTCTGCAGCTCTAGGATACTGTCTGAGGTTCCATTGGTTTACAACAAGTTTTGTTCTTTTTTAGTAGTGAACACTGACTTGAATAGATATCTTTAGATGCAGCGAAATTTTCATCGGTTAACCTACAATCCAGAAAAACTATTATTTAACGTATTATTTACATATATTATTTATTGTGAAAATCCAAATAACCCTCTTTAAGTCTAATACCAAAAGCTAGATCCAATGGTGAGCTTATTTCTACACCGTCAATTTGTTTGCACATAAGATATTGAAAGACGGATTAACAAACTCTACATGAAGGTCTTCTTGAAGTGGCGGTTTCTTAATGTTTTCGGGGTACAGCGATTTCTAATAAAGTAATGATATTATGTATATAATTTACCATTTTTTGTATTTAAGTCGTCTGCAACGGCTTTGTCTCCTGGAATCCTCACATTTGATAGTGGTGGTACTAAAGGCCACATTCAGATCCCTCATGCTGTCGAACAGAGAAACAAGCATACCGCCATTCTACACAAGTCTTTTCAAATGTTTCGATGGTAGTTAATATTGTCTTTCAGCACAGATTCTGACTTAGAGGTTCAGCTCAGTCGTAATTCTGCAGATGGTAACTTCGGACCATCAGTTTTCTAGCTAAGTGCATGTACCAGTTGTCTGAAGCTGCGGTTCCTCTCATATTGAACAGAATTACTGTTGCAATAACACCTCATCAGTGAGGTAGAACTAACGTGTCCCTTAACGGTCTAAACCCAGCTCACTGTCACTATTAGTAAGCAAAAAAATCCAACGCTTGGTGAGTTCTGCTTTCTCAACGATAGGAAGAGCCGTCATCAGAGGATTAAAATGCAACGTCGCTATGAACGCTTGGTTGTCCCAAGACAATTATCCATATGGTAACTTCTCTGACACCCCTAACTTAAAACTCGTAAAGACTAGGGGATCGATAGGCCATGACTTGATAGCTTGTAGTCGTTCTGAGAATCAAAATCAAGTGCACTTTTACCATTTTTTTTTCTACATGAGATTTTTGAGACTCCTGTAAGGCCCTGTTAGTGAAAAAATGACAAGGGATTGACCGTGGCATAGAGGGGAGCCGCCCTGTGTTGAATTGAATAAGCCTAGCAATGCCCTGTATTAGGCAGCCGTGACGCAGTTTGAGAAGGAGGTGAAGTATTCAAACTACTTGATAACGGCTTTTCTCGATGATCTGTAGTGCAGGCTGGAAAATCCAGTTCTGGCTTGAGAGATGAAGCAAAGAACGTAAAAAGAGAACCACTTTACTAAACATTCTCTGAGAACAATCATGGATAGTCACAATTCTAATTATCAGAGAAGCAGCGTTTATGGGATTCCTACTATACAAAGCAACCCCTCGTACAGTAGGGATCCTCGTGTGCGACAGGCGATACCCAACTGTCATCAAACGACTGTTTGCAATCGATCCAAAGTCTGTATTGTGACATAGAAGTGAGAACCCTAGATCAGTGTGGAAAGCTAGAAACTGTCAAATTGGAAATAAAAAGGCTCACCATCAGAATTCTAGGGCTTTCTGGAACAAGATGGACAAAACGTGGTTAATTTTTTATCGATGACTACAAAGACATCTAAGGTGATGGTGAGAAACATGAATAGGTAATTGCCTCTCTCTAGATGCTGAAATGGGCAAGAGCGTGATGGGATAATGGGAGCTGAGTAAAAGTGTTCTTTTGGTCAAGCTTTACGGACATCTTTTCAACATTTCCATCATTGTTGTATATGCCGATGCAAGAAAATACCCCAACGAGTTGGTTGATGAGTTCTACGAAAACTTGGATGAAAGGAAATATCAATCCAAAGTAATAACATCACAATTGTCATGGAGGCCTAAATGCTAAGGTTAGATCTGGCCGCAAGAAAAATATGGTAGGCCAGTTTGTCATTGGTGAGAGGAACAGCCGTAATGATAGATGGGTGCAATGATGTGACCAGAACATGATGGTCATCATGAACACCTGGTTCAAACTGCATCCATATACATGGAAATGCCCAGGCGACTTAACCAGTAATGGGATTGACTACATCGCGGTAAATGACAGATTCACGAGATCGGTGAAACACATAACAACTTACACAGGGTCAGACTGTGGGGGTGATCATGTACTAATGGAGTTGAAATTAAAGAAATTGTAAAGGGGAAGAACTGTTGGAAGGCTGGACGTAGAACCGCTAGTCAAATCCAAGGTCCGTGAGGTACGAAACTGCAGAAAAGAATAGGTATAAACTTCTAGAAAATAAGGACCATTACATCCTGAATAAAATGAAGTGCATCCTAGTCTAATAAACTCATTACTGTCTTTCCCTGAAAAAAACTTTAGAGAAAAGTGAATGACAGATAATATACAAGAAATGATGAGTGGCAGGTAGAAAATAAGAGACAGAGAAGACATCGAGTATATAAAGAGCTGAATACAGCCATCAAGCAAAAATGCCACGTGGCTGAAGAAATTGGGTAAACGAGAAATACTCCGACTTTGAAAGTAAGTTTGTCGATATTAATAAGATTTACAGGCTAATCGATGCGATAAGTGGAAGAAAATCAAATTGTTTTACATCGGGTTGTGTTCAGGCTCTTGATGGAACCATGCTAGTTGAACACGTGCTGATACTGAACCGCTGGTTGGAATAGATTAGTGAATTATTGCATGACGTCCAAGAAACAAGGCCTGTTCTCTCAGAGGCTAACAATAGAAACAAGATCTTAATTTCCGAGGCGTAACCCGTGTTCAGAAAAATGAAAAAAAACAAACAAAACAAAACAAGGCAGCTGGCCCTGACTGGATGGTGATAGAGATGATTTAAACTTTAGAAAATATGGTGTTGAGAAGTTGACACCAGTTATCAACAAGATCTATGAGGGAGAAATTTCCCAGATAACTTGACAAGATCCATCTTCATGGTCCTTCCTAAAAAGGCAGGAGTCGTAAATTGTGGACTACATCGAACAATCAGCCTGATGAGTCATGTGAGAAAACTAATACTGAAAAAATTGCTTATGAGAGCAAAGTAAGGAATATCATCTGAGGTAGGAAGAAAACACTTCGGTTTTGTGGAAGATGCTGGAACAAAGAACATGTGCTTTATTCACTATACAGTAGCTTTCGATAAGGTACGGCATGTACAACTTTTTCAAGACTTAGCTAAGTTAAACATGTGTGGTAGGGACCTTCGTCTTTTATAAAAGCTTT
This sequence comes from Morbakka virulenta, assembly GCA_003991215.1. NCBI lineage: Eukaryota > Metazoa > Cnidaria > Cubozoa > Carybdeida > Carukiidae > Morbakka > Morbakka virulenta. The sequence goes on from RDPX01000189.1 coordinate 1,508,025, forward strand.
ACTGGAGTCAATCAAAATGTGTGTTCATTGAAGGAGAATATGGTGAATTCACCCAGGTTGGGCGAGGCGTAAGACCAGAGGATATTACGTCAGCAGATTTGTTCAATTACTAAACCGAGTTAGTCTTGAAGCATTTACAGAAGAAGAAAGGTTTCTGCGTCAGTGGACGCAACATTACGCACATCAGGTACGTAGATGATACAGTACTCATTGGTGAGTCACAAAAATAGGGACTACTGGAATTGTCGTGATAGAGAGCGAAAAGTATCAACTGCAAAAATACGGAACGCTTGGTTATATAAAAAGGATGAAGTCAAAAAACAAGTTCCATTCCTCATTAATCTTGGCAGTTTGATAACGAGTGATGTTCAATGTGTTCAAGAGTTCAGGAAGTGAGTGACCCTGGCTAAGACAAGCTTTACGAAGCACCATAGGATACTCAAGGACAGCAAGCTATTAATGCCAAGAAAGCTACAAATCCTCAAGTGCTATATGTATCCAGTGTTTACCTACGGAACAGAGACATGGACGCTAACATCAGAACCCCAGAGAAATTGGGTAAGTTGCTAAATGTGGTTTCTTAGAAAGATACTGAAGATCAGATGGCCTGATACGATCAGGAATGGAAAAGTGCTAAGAGGAGCAGGAGTGAAGCGAAACCTGACCAACCAGAAAGAAGGTACTACAAGAAATAGCAATAATTGGGAAAATAGAAGGAAAAGGGATTGAGGCAGGAGATAGACGAATGTGGTAGGAAATGAAATTCCACGTCCACATCGTATATAGCACCTGAAGATCTATAGAAACATTTGAAATGATTTTATTTCTATTTCCTGAGCAATTTAAAATTTTGTTAGAAAATTCAGGAGATTTGTTAAAGCAGAGACTTGAATATACTTCTAGTACTCTTTGCAGGACAAGTACTAGCCATTTTGCCACATTTAATTGGGATGAGCCTGCCATGGATAAAATATGGAACACTGTCTCTGTGACGTTTTGAAGGCCATACACTTTAGGTCTTGGATTCAGATGGTCTAATTTTTTAGAAGACACGTCATGAAGTAATTCATTTCAACCCTGTTTTCAGTTTACTGTCTTAATAAAAAACAATCTGCTTAGTATTTCATTATACTAGAGTCTTGATCAAGTTAATTGACTTCCAGTGAAAGGGCTTTCAGATAAAAAGTAATCAAGCAACAAGAACAGAAAATATATTTCTGTTCTTGTTGCTATAATATTAAGACCATCATGGATATGACGGGTTAACAAAAACTGCAGGCCTCTCGCTTTCTACTGATGTCATCAAAAGGGCTGTAACTACAAATATATTATCAACCTTGAGCTCAATTTTTCACTTTTTGCCGCCTGTGTTCAATACTAATTTGTATGCAGAAGAAGATGGAGTCAACAAGACGCAATTAATATATTGATATATAATCAAGCCAACAATGTTATTTTATTAATCATTAATTTTTATTAATCACTACCATCATTAAAAGTACCCGTGGAAAAACCTATGCAAAGCGGTTTAGTATATAAAATTACGTGTTCGCCATGCCTATCGTGTTATGTTGGGTAAACTACCTGACATCTGGTAACCCGTGTAAAGGAGCATAAGTATAAAGCCGTGGGACAGCATTTTAAAACGTGTAACGTGGAGCTATAAATCAATCGTGCGGAAATAATAGCAAATCGACTAAGTCGGAATACAAGTTAATGACATGAGAGGCATTGCTCATTCGGGAAATGAAACCAACATTAAATACAAAGGATGAGCACAAAAACCGCGAATTAGTCATAGAAATTTAACTAGTCAATAAGGTCCCTCAAGGAAGGTTTCTTAATTATCATAGTTTGTTAAAAAAGATTGAAGATTTGAGTTTACTGTGTCATGTTTCGCTTTAGCTGTGTATGATGCAGAGAGATGTTGATATGTGATAGAAAATATTGTATTCAGCAGTTTTACTGTTTTTGTATTTTTACCTTATAGCCTGAAGATGAAGTATTAACTTCGAAATATATTGAAAAATTAATAAAATAACGTTGGCTTGATTATATATCAATTGTAAAAAGTGCACAATGTTTTTACCAAACAAATTAATATATTATCACAAAAATCAATGTATGAGATAGTGCTCAATGAAATAATTAATAAAAAAAGCAACACAATCACTTTGTTGTTGAAGTGATATGTTTTAGTCAGATATTTTAGTGAAAACTGATTGCTTCTGGTGTCCACTTACTTTATCCTCGTTTTTTTGTGATATGGTTTCGTGACATTTTGACGTAGCAGATGCTGAATGTAAAAATTGATAATTTAAAGGCTCAAAAGGAAGTGTCAAGTGCAACACTAAATAAATCCACAAAGACGGAAAACTAATTTGTCAACACTTTGCTGTGAACTACTTCACACCTAGATATTAAGAAGAATTGCGCCTTTTCCAAATGACCTAACAAATCTGTAGATAGAAACTTTACATGTGTTAAACCGAAAGCACGTGCTGCATTGAAAAGCCAAAGTTAATTATCTTTACATCTTTACTGCAAACAAACCCTTTAAAGGATTACACTTTTAATAGAGATCCTCACATTAAAGCGAAATAACAGCGCATCAAAAAAAAAGAAAACAAAACTGTTCCGGTTAATAACCCAAAAAGAAATAGCCTTTCATCAGTATCGCTCCTTGTTAATGGCCAGAAGCGGATGTACTAGTTCTTCTTTGTGTCAACCAAAGTATAAACACATTTCGGCCCCCTCCTGTCATAAACTCTCAGATTCATATTCTATCTACTAATACATTTCTTAGAGATGAAAAACTTCGTTGACTTAAGAAGGGTGCCAATAATCCTAATCTGTAAAGAATAAAATGTGTTTAGTGTTCGTTAACTGCTTCATAAAACATTGTTTTTACTTTTAGTAACAAAATTATCCTCCTTCTGCAAACCACAGATAAGTCTGGGTTTTTTTCTCTCATTGTTTCTCTCTCTCTCAGTGTCACTTTCTGTCCCTTTCATTCCTTTCTCCGCCTCACTGTGTTTCTGCCAGTGTCTATTTCAGGGAATATTTTTCTCTTTTTGTCTCTGTGTTGGTTTTTTCCGTGTGCAAATCACTCACCTCTCTTTATATTTTTCTGTCTACCTATATATCTATCTACCTACCTACCTACCTACCTACCTACCTATCCATTTATCTATCTAGCTATCTATCTAACCATTTGTCTATCTATCTATCTATCTATCTATCTATCTATCTATCTATCTATCTATCTATCTATCCATCTATCTATCTATCTATCTATCTACCCACCCATTTATCCATCTATCCATTTATCCATTTATCTATCTATCTATCTATCTATCTATCTATCTATCTATCTATCTATCTATCTATCTATCTATATATATACATATATATATACATATATATATATATATTTGTGTTGTATTGTGTTTTTGTATCAAAAAGTGCTCAATGCATATAGCAGAGCAATATACATAAGGTAAAACATGAAAAATAATAATTATGATTGCAACTAATAGTTCTTATTCTTCGTGTTTTACCTTATGTATATATATATATATATATATATACCAGTATCGAATTAATTATTAGCTATCGACAGTGCTCAATATTATAAGAATATTCGAGCTATCATATGGTGAACGACAAAAAAATCAACAAATCTTAGTTTAGAACTGTCAGTTTCATGTTTTCACAATCGCCAGCATCTGTGTGTGTGTGTGTGTGTGTGTGTATGTGTGTGTGATTGTGTGATTAGTTTACAAACATGACAGACCAATTCACATGTTATGTTGCGATTTGGTATTTCGGAACTATGGCTGTTGAAACGATGGTAAAGTTTGCTGGTAGTGAAGCCTACATAAAGTTGTTTTTGCTTGGTACACTCAGTTTTTAGTTACTTCAGAAGGCTAAACAAACAGATTCAACGCAAGAAGACATTCATTGAATCCAAATAGCCATTACCAACCAACTCCCAAAAATCATAAGACAATTTTAATCTCACTTGTATATCTCTGACAAAATCTGTGGCTACATCGCATCTAGATTAACTAGAACAAAACAGAGGAGCCACAAAAACTCACAAGCGACATAACTGCTTGGAGGCATTCAAACAAAAAAAGACAATAAAATCAGCCAAATTTTACCTTACTTGCTGGGATTTATTTCGGAAAAACTATTTTTTTATATAAATACTCACTTGAGAAGCATCTCATATGAGGAAACATGCATTTTTTAATACTTAATTTCCTGTTCATGAAGGTGACCTCGAAGTAACCCCGTAACTGGAAACCCTAATCCCTACTCAACGTTGGCCAAAAAATCACAGTCAAAACAATACTCTAACGGCTTTAGCCAGTCATGACTCTATTACATAACCGAGACTCATCTCGCGGAATCCTATACGCCCAATTTTGGGTATGAGTAACAAAATAGTCACCCCAAGCTCTATTCAGTCTTTACCTGGGAAAAGGGTCTATAAGGTCCTTTATCGATAAAGTACTTAAAAATTTAAATCTTGATCCATTACGTCGACAGTGGAATCAATCCTTCTATTGCTGTATTCAAGCTGCAATCATTAACAGTGTTAATTCATGCAAACATTTCTTTCTTTCTCGAGTAGTGTCAAGAATTTCCACTCTTCAACCATCTTTACTTTCTTGACTGTCAGAAAGCCTAGCCTGCGAAACCAGGATCAACACAAACAAACAAGGACTACACCTCCTCATAAAGACAACAGAGAGCTGATTTACTTGATAAGTCCATGACATCATCCTCAGGATCGCAGATCTTCAGTCTTTCAACATAAGCCTCTCCATTTTCGAAGTCTACCACAAATCATCAAGGTGCAAATAGAATCGACACAAGATGCAAAGGGATTCGATTTCTCAATCAGCACCAATACCTTATTCAGTTGGGTAAGCAACCTGCTGTTCTTAAGAGCGCCGTTTTTTAATTAAAGTTCCACCAAAAATACGGAAAGGGGGGGGGGGGAGGGAAGAATACAAAACCTAAGTACATAGCTTGTAGCAGTTAAAGGCGTTACCTTTCGTTAAGATCTTTTTATAAACAACGTCCTGGGACTGTCTCTACTTCTGGGCAACGTCTTAGAAGTTCCTGGTGGAACTGCAATTCTACCTAGGACTTCTATGCACCAACCAAAACAATAGCCTACACTTCTATATAATATACAAATAAACCTCAAGCAACGTAGTTTATTCTCACCATGTATATCGAGTTCCTATAGAACCAAGTTTTTAATCTCAATTACTGTCATTTATAGAGTTTATGAACCGGTAATCCTTGTCTTACCGAAATCGGTAAACCGCCAATACTTTCCTAACCGCTGTCACCGGTAATAGAGCTACTGAAAGCCGCGGTATATAGAAAACAAACTGCATGGCAACGCTGAGTTTCTCTCAGCTCAGAGTCAGTTTCTACCTATTTTTATGTGTCATTGTGATGCAAGCTGAAGTTGAGCTTGCATAACTCATGAGCTGAACTGATAACATTACTACCAGAAGTTGGTTTGCCGAGTTTGTAAACTTCCGCATCTCAGGTATGGACTTAACGTCTTGTAGTGCAAAGAGCAAGAAAACGCCAAGTACAACACTGGCCTTGGCTTGCAAAGGAGGGTCAACTGGTAACCTGAGGTCACATTACAAAACCAAGCACAAAGTAAATCTTCCTGCTGCTGTTAAAAAGCATGTCAACTCCAGCTGTTCACATTCAACAGGGAAGCATCAGAAGCTTTTTCACTGCTAATAGCAGCACGAAACAAGTTGTTGCTGAACTGTCAGCTTGTGATAGAGTCCGTTTCAGTACACTAGCAACAATCACAAGTATCCAAGGGGCTTTGCAAACTCAGGGTTACAAGCTACCAAGAGATATTCAAAATCTGGTTATTTCTTATCATCAGACCAAGAAGTAGGAAACAAAGCACCAACTAGAGGACCTACGAAAAAAAAGCAAAAGATTTAGTCTCACCTTAAATGAGACAACTGCCCTCAGTAACAAGAGATATTTGAACATTAACATCAACACCTACACTCCACGCTCTGGAGTTTTCAACATTGCGATGGTTGTAATAAGAGAAAGCATATCTGTGGAAACAGCTGTTGAGCTAGTCAAAGAAACAGTGGTTTTGGTGTTTCCATGGACTCTGATGTGGTGGCAGTCACGACAGATAGAGCTGGAGCAATAATAAAACAGGCTGATCATGCCCATCCATCAACTCGCCTTTTCCCAGGGCTATCATCTTAAAGTGTGTGACTATCTGTACGAAAAGAAAAAAGACAACAGTTACTCTGACGAAGAAGACGCAGACGATGAAGAGGGTGAGGACATGGAACTGAGGAGACTAAAGAAGATACAAGTCAGAGAAGTAACCAGTTGCTGGATGATGCATACAGCGTTGAGGATAGGCAGTCATCAGTACCACTTTGGAGAGACCACCTTCTAGTGACCACGAAAGAGAGAAAAGTTGCTGGGCACTTCAAGAGATCACCAGTCAAAAATGACATCTTACAGAAACACGTCCGAATGAAGTTTTAAAAGGAAATCGATCTCATCCTGGACTGCAGAACCAGGTTGAATTCAATGTACCAGAGGATAATCCGTTTTCGTACGCTTGAAAAGCCTGTAAAAATGGCACTGATCAAGCTTCAGGATGAGCTAGACTTAAATGTCTCTGAATTTTCTCACCTTAAAGATGTTGAAGCTGTCCTTGAGTCTGTGTACTGTGGAGTTGAAGCTCTGTGCTGCAGGAACAACAACATATTGAAAAGTGAAAAAATTCATGACTTTATTCTAAAGCAGCTGTCTCAGCTCAACTCGACAGGTTCCAGTGAGATGAAAGATGCTCTAGATAAGAGGGTATCCCAACGAAGAAATGCAAGTCTTGCTCATCCGATGGAGTATCTCAATGATCCTGACTACTTTACACACAATAACCGTCCAACATCAAAGAAACAAGAGGCACTTTCTCTTGCAACACAGCTACTTGAGAGATTGCTACCAAGCACAAAAGAAGAAGGAGGTTCTGTGAAAGATGCGAAGAGATGTGAAGAGGAGGACAATAGAAATCTTTCCCTAGCAAACAGTGTGCAGAAGAAAAAGGCGAATCTCAAGATTACAAAAAGAAGAGTTCAGTGCGTTTGAGAGCACTAAAAGGCTAACACCAAACCTTGAGCTCGTCTTTTAAGGCCTAAAAACAGTGCAGCTATGTTCAGTAGAATCCGGAAGAGCTTTCAGAGTTCAGAAGTCATCTGAATGAAAGTACTATGGATTCTTTAGGATATTTACAAAAAAACTAGTCTTTCTTTGTAAGAGTGCTTTGTTAGAATAAATAGAGAAAATTTTCAGCAATAGTTCGCTATATATCGTGTCTGCTTTTACTTAGTAGTTTTTGTTGCCTTTTAATTTATCTATCATTCAGGTATATGCTCCTACATCAGAGCATACAGATGAGGAGGTTGAGACTTTTTATGAGAAAATAGAAAAAGCAAAAAAGCAGTGTAAGTCACAGGAGATAGTGTTTGGTATGGGTGACTTGAATGCCAAAGTGTGAAAAGGAAGAGAAAGGAATACAGTTGGACCACATGGACTTGGTGAAAGAAATGAAAGAGGTGAAAGGTGGATCCAATGGTGTCAGGAAAATAGTCAGGTTATTATAAACACTTGGTTTCAACACCATCGAAGACAACTGTATACATGGATAAGTCCAGGAGATAGAGCAAGAAATCAAATACATTACATAACAATCAACCAGCGGTTCAGGAATGCAGTTCAGCAGGTGAAATGTTACCCAGGAGCATATCGTGCCAGCGATCATGCGTTGTTAGTGTGTCACCTGAAGGTTAAGTATTCCTTTTAAATAGGAATGAGGTAATAAAACAGCAGTTTAAAGTGGAGATTCAAAATCGTTATAGCGCTTTGGAAGATGAAGGTGAAACACCTGATGAATGGACTATTTTTCGAGATACCATAGTAGAAGGAGCTGAAAGTGTCATTCCTAAAATCAAGGAAAGGGTAAAACAAAAGTGGATGACTGATGAAATACACGAATTAATGGATAAGAGAAGGGCAAGCAGAAAATTGATAAGTTCAAAGAACTGAAAAACAACATCAGAAAGAAATGTAATGAGGAAAAGAAAAACTGGCATAATAGCAAGTGTAAGAAAATTGAAGAACTAAAAAATAAAGATGCAAGGAACAAACATCAGAAAATTAAGGAGATAACTTGAAAGAAAAATTGTACTTTTAGTGGATGCATAAGAGCCAAAGATGGCAGTATTATTCTGGAAAAAAGAGAAGATCCTTGACAGGTGGGCAGAATATATAGAAAAGCTGTTTAAAGATGAAAGAGGAGAGAAAACAGTGATAAGAAAAGAAAAGGAAGGCCCAACTATAATGAAGGCAGAAGTTCAGTTTGCTATTCAAAAAATGAGGAAAGAAAACAGCAGCAGGACGTGACAACATTTTAATAGAATTGGTGAAAGAGATAGATGAGTTTGGAGTAGAAAAAGTCACTGATATTGCAAACAAAATAAACAACACAGGGCACATTCCATCTGACCCCAGCAAATCAGTGTTTATAGCTTTGCCTGATAGACCTGGTGCAACTGAATGCGAACTACTCTGGACCATCAGCCTAATGAGCCACATGGTGAAACTGATCCTGAAAATTCTGTTGAACAGAATGAAGATCAAAATAAGACATGAGATCTCACAAGAGCAAAATGCATATATAGAGGGAAAAGGTACCAGAAATGCTATTTTTGTTATAAGAATGATGGCTGAAAGAGCAGTGGAAGTCCAGAAGGATTTGTATTTGTGCTTTATTGGTTACAACAAAGCATTTGATAGAGTGAGGCACCATTAATTGTTCAAAATATTGAAGGACTTAGAAATTGAAGGAAAAGATCTGCAATAAATTTAGAACTTATACTGGGAACAGATGGCAGCTATCAGAATTGATGGAGAAATGAGCAAGTGGTCTTCAATCAAACGAGGAGTAAGACAAGGATGTGTTCTGTCAACGGATCTGTTTAATCTGTATAGTGAAGTCATCTTGAGAGGGATCAAGAACATGACAGGAGTGAAAATAGGAAGTGTAAACATGAACAACTTAAGATATGCTGACGACATTGTATTGATAGCTGAAAGTGAAGTGGATTTGCAGAACAAAATAAATAAAGTAGTATTAGAGAGTGAAAAGAAAGGACTCCAGATTAACATAAAGGAAACAGAATGGATGGTGATATCAAAGAAGAGTACATTCCCAAAGTGTTCTTTAACTATCAATGAAGAATTTGTAAAGAATGTTGAAAAGTTTACTTATCTTGGTAATTTGATAACATCAGATGGAAGATGTGTGAACTAAATAAAGAAACGAATCACTTTAGCGAAGGATGCTTTTAGTAAAATTAGTTTAGTTTTCAAGAACAGGCAGCTGCAAGTAAAAGCTAAGATTCGAGTCCTAGAATATTTTTTTTTGTCTGTTTTGCTTTATGGATGTGATGCTTGGACCATCTATGAAAGCATAAAGAAACGAATAGAAGCAGTGGAAATGTGGTTCCTGAGAAAAATTTATAGAATATCTTGGACTGACAAAGTGAGCAATGAAGTGGCATTAAAGAGAGCAGGAATGAAAAGAAAGTTGATGAAGATAATTAGAATAAGACAACGGCAGTTTCTGGGTCATGTAATGAGATGTGAAGGAATGGAAAACTTGGTGTTAACAGGGAAGATTGAACGAAAGAAAAGTAGAGGAAGACAGAGACTGAAATTCATTACCAGCTTGAACAAGTATTTCCAATTCAAGAGGAGTAACTGTGAAATTTTAGCACTGACAAAAGGGAGAAAGAGATTGACGACCATGATCTTTAACGTCCTGAAAGGATAAGGAACTCAGAAGAAGAAGAAGGTTTTGACAAAATATTCCTTAAGGTGGATGTAGTGAAGAAGAAACATTGGATGTTGTGGTGTCAGAGAGTTTGTCTTAGGTGTTCATTGGTGTTATTCACTTAAGGCAGATTTATACGTTTCAGAGGTTCTTTATTTTCAGGAACCCTTATCCATTGAATAAGGAGGCCTTCTTAAGGGGTCTTCCGTTTTTTCCAAGGTCATATGGGATGGAAATAATGCTTGTTGGTCTGCCAAACAGAGTGGTGATGTCACTGTTACGAGCTGAGACTGGATAGTGTGATGCATTATTGAGGTCTTGTCAGAGTGATCTCGTTTCCTGTAGATGGTAACATAAATGCTGTAATATGCCTGGTTCTTTACTAGGACATCCAGGGAGAGTATTTCTCTTTCTTTCTTCTTCCCCAGAAACAACTCTGATAAAACTTGGTGTTATTTCCAAAAGCCAAAATAAGGATTACTTAAAAGACTTTTAGTGTAAAATAGTAGTATGGAGTTTCCGATGGGTATAAATTTAACAGATAGTAGAGGAAAATAAAAAGCCATGATTTCGCCATCCTTAGTAATCCTGAAATTATTCTTGACAAAGAAGTCAAGATTTTGTACAGCCCTCGATTATCTCAACATAAGCTATAGTTGATATAATATCGGTGAAGAATAAGGTAACAGACATTATAAAATACTGTATATTCACAATAATGCAACTACTTGGACGACTTTATTACTATTGCTTGGCAAATACAGTTATGCCGATCTTAATAGTTTGTTAAAGCATCCATTGTCAGAAAATGGTCATTCAAAAACTTGAAACAGTCTAAGTGTCATCCTAATTCGTCTTTGAGTTTTTAAAAATTTGAATCTGGTTATCAATTAGATTTTTCTCAAGGAACATTTTCTGGTTTTTTTCTGGACATTTTCGTATTTAGTAAACGTATCATATCAACATCCAGATATGGTGAAAGACTACCGGATATCACAAGAACTGTTGATTCAGTCTTCACATATTGTAATCCTATATCCTAATCGATTTCATCAGATGTTCCATCAGACGTTATATAGCTAATAGGCCACTTAGCTTTCCATTTCATGTCGAAGAGAAACGGCATTTTCATAAAAAAATTAACACAAACATTTTGAAAGATTTAAGGATATATGTTACTGATAGTCTAGGGAAAGTACCCAGATTTATATGGTTTACCGATTAGCATGACATGTTTGCTTAAAGAGAATGTGTAAAAATTATTCACTTTAGTAGTAAATACAAGCTAGGAAGAACAAAACACATACGAGCCCGCCATACATAAACATTTTTAACAAACGACATTTATAGTGGTGAGTGTATCGACGATGAGAATTAAATTCAAACCGGTGATAGTTTTTTAATATTCTAACATCTATCGGTAAAAAAATTGTATCAAAATTAACAGCAAATGCCACCAAGGATTTTCCAACAAAAGCTCTAACGACAGCCGTTAAAGAGGGTTCTTCTAAAATTGAATTTAGAATGAGCCAGATTGCTGCTGATAAACTAAATAGCAAATTTATCAAAAATACAAAAATTGAGGAGAATAACTGTGACCACGTTGTAGGAACTTTCTCTTGTTTTGTGAAGAATCAGTGTCCAGTATGCCAAGACTACAGATCTTGCAGGCAGGGACTCAAAACTCGAAACCCAATCAATGAGAAAAAAAAATTAACGAGTCTCAAGAGGAGCTGTTGCTTAATGGTTAGTGCAACTGCACCGTAACCGAGAATTCCAGGTTCGATTCCCCGAGCGGGCGACTTTGGAAATTCACAAAATGAAAAGCCATTGGTTGGCGTCAGGAAGGGCATTCAGCCAAAAAATTCCTTACTGCCAGAACAAAAGTCCCTTTAAAGGGCACGGTCTGAACCCCAATTGCTGGGGAAATGAAAAACGTTANTCTCTTGTTTTGTGAAGAATCAGTGTCCAGTATGCCAAGACTACAGATCTTGCAGGCAGGGACTCAAAACTCGAAACCCAATCAATGAGAAAAAAAAATTAACGAGTCTCAAGAGGAGCTGTTGCTTAATGGTTAGTGCAACTGCACCGTAACCGAGAATTCCAGGTTCGATTCCCCGAGCGGGCGACTTTGGAAATTCACAAAATGAAAAGCCATTGGTTGGCGTCAGGAAGGGCATTCAGCCAAAAAATTCCTTACTGCCAGAACAAAAGTCCCTTTAAAGGGCACGGTCTGAACCCCAATTGCTGGGGAAATGAAAAACGTTAAAAAAAATGAAAGAAAAAAAAGATAATAAGAATTTGAAAATCATATCCAGACAATAAAAAATCATAACTGAAGGACATTGAAGCCCTATTGTATAAATTGAGACCTATACTCTAAACACTGATTCACAATGAAGACCGAGAAAACCCCACGAAGAAAACACTCTGATTTTGACAAATATGCTTCATACCCTTCCAGCATCTACCGTATGTCTACATTCTCGTTCTTAGGAAAAGAAATCTACTTCAATATCCCTTAATATTCCTAAATACACATCATTAGTTAATGTATCTTGAATAAACGTGTGAAATAACTGTATTTCGGTGAGTTTTCAGGTCAAGTTCCTCTCATTAGGAAATATAAGATAGAAAAAATAAAACAGTTGCTAGTAATTCGTTTTACATAATATTGAAATTGAAATTATGTAACGAGAAATTCAAATGCCCTTTATTAGCCATTTGAGTTAGATATAGCTATGGGTTCATAGCTATATCTAAAGAAATATCACAAACCTCACACATGGAGCTATCATTGGGAAAGAAATGTGGTTTATCTAGTATTTAATAGCAATCGTGTGTATTCTTACTATCGACATCAATAAAGAAATCTCAGTATGTTTATATTTGGGTTATCAATGATACAAAACTAAATTCACACCAAGCAAATATGTTTACATTCAACATATTTAGCGCTTCCGGACTTGGAAATAGTAAGCTCTCCTTTACTGACGCAAAAATTGGATTGACTAATGGGCTATTCTATCCACAAACAGCACTACATTCGAACGTAGAAGTAAGTAAAACACAGCAAACAATGAATGAGTTAAAAAAGAAACATTGACTGTGCTTGAAAATGATCAATCAATTGATTTGGAATCATTTCCATCAATGTTCGGTTTACTCCAGTTTGACCTTACTTGTCAAGAAGAGAAAATGGATAACTCAGTTCAACTATCATATCGTTATACTCTATCATGCAACCCAGAAGCTAGATACACTATATTTTTACTGGCTTTACAAAATGAAGAATTAAGTACTAATTTCTGTGATGAAAAAGCAATCCTTCGATATTAAATATTACAATTTTATTTCCTTTGCCTTAACTTAAAAAAATAATAAATTATGTAATATGCATAATTAAAAAAATAAATCTGATGTAACATAGATGACTGAATACACTAGTTTTGGTGTATCTCTTAGTGAAACATGGAAAGCAAAACTGGCAGGAGCATTAATGAATATGTTTGCAGTTATACTGACACTCTCAAACAATGAACTGAATGAGTTTGACGATTTTTTTCTCACGAAATCACAGATGAAAAGGATTCAAAAGGCTAAATTTGCAGTGAAGGGCAATGACCTAAAAAATTCAAATACTCAGATTAAAAATATTGTGACACATGACGGTGGAATCCTTATTTCTTCTCTCGTCCATCTCAGCTCTAATTTTCTACCTATAGCAACAACAGCGGTAATAATAAAAAGGCCAGGACCACCTGCTACAAAACGAACTCCTGAAAGCATCGAGCGTGTGAGTTTAGGGACGAATTTTGCAGACACTCTTCTCATGTTAAGATCCGTTGTGAGTATTGTTTGAACTGTCCCATATGAAAGACCAGTGTCTGAACTTATCTCCCTGACAGTTAGGCGGCGATCTGACATTATTATCTCTCTCACACGCTCAATGATTTTAGGAGTCCTTTTGTAGCATGTGCTCCTGGCCTTTCATCGTCTCTAACATCTTCTCTGCCCTATCTAAATCGTTTGTACCACATAAATACCTGAATCGTTTGTAGGCTAGCTTGTCCATAAGAATTTTTAAACAGTGTACGGAAAATTAAAGTTAACTACCCAAAGACCGAGTATATTATTAGTTGTTGTTGCTGTGTAAGCTGCTGGAGTCAGAGTTGAAGAGCATCCTGATGAGCTTGATGAGGCTTCATGAAGCTAGAGACCAACCGCACCTCACCGCCGATGAAGTGAATATCCAGAGCACACAGCAACGCCTCGCTAGTATATATCTGTGACCAAGTACGTAGATTCCACCGTGAAAATCTCTCTAAAGTACAGGGGCGCCGGAGACCAACATGTTTTAGTTGGTTTTCCAGTTGTGAGAGTGTCCTGTGTTATCATGTCACTCGAGGTTTCCCAGGATTTCTCCAGGATTTCTCCTATAAATACTACCAAGGCAACACTGAAGAACACCAGCAACCCACAAGCAAGGCAGATCGGCTTGGAAAGAAACAAGAAACAATGGGCGTTCTCTTACCCACCGTGGCGCACAGCATCCAAAACACTTTTCCAAATTGACAACAAACCAGATTGGCAATCGACGAGATCGATTTCTTTGATGGTACGGACGAACAGCTTGGAAATAAAGGTCATTTGTTACTGACCAGTCAGGGAAGCCAAATTGATCCGCATCCAGGTGCCACCACGTGGAGGTTGGCCCTCGTTGTCACCCTAGTTATTAGTACTTTGTAAGTGGCTGTAATGGCTGACTGTCAGTAAAGGCAAGAAGAGCGAAGGATGGCAAAGAATCATGGCAGCTCCATAACAGATCAGCATGTGTTTACTGGCATCATGATGATGATGATGATTTAATGACTACAGGAAATACAAAGTAGTTACACTAGTAAAGGGGTTTCTTTGTAAATAAGTGCAAAATATAACAATCATCTGTTTCCTCTCTAAATTAATTATTTTTCGGCGCATAAAAACAGCCTTTCTTTAATAAAAGTTCCAATTTTGTTGCTAAATATAATTAATAATACAAAAAATTAAAACGTTTTTTCACGGAATTCCTTAATCCAGCAAACCATTTCCTCCTCTTCTTCTTTTCAGTGAACTTGACCAAAGGTAGTTCCATCCGGATAGCAAACGTTTTCATGGTTTTTTTTTCTCTAACCTCTGGACATTCTTTTAAAGGTATTTTGACCTTGAAATATTTTTGTTAGTTTATCCTCTCGTTTCCAGGTCTTCAGAATATAAGATATTTACTAACAATAAGTTACAATACTCTCTATCCGATCTTGTTTGTTGCTGTTGATTCACCTTTTAACTCATTTAATGGAAGGAAATTTTATTGTACTAGACTTCGATTTTGCCTTTCCAAATAAAGGGAACAGAAAGGTATTAAAGAAAAGTTTTTTTAAATAATGTAGTATTTAGTTGTAATAAATTCGCCTTAGTGTTTTGCTCACTTTTATTTTCACGACTATCTCTTAATCGCCCCTTATGCACTTCGAGATACACTCTTCAGTGTTTTCTTATTCTGTCCTTCGCAATCAATTTTGTTTTGCTTGTCTAGTTCTGTGATTGTTCTGATGTGGTATCCAGATCCATTCAATACATAATTTTCATGGTATTCTTCACCTAAAAATGGCCTTATTGATCTAAGCGTCGTGTTTTCCTATTACCCCTTACAGTTGATGCCAGAGATGCAAAGTGCGCTCTTCTAGAAGGGATACAGTCTAGTCATCAGTGCTGATAGCCTTTGCAAGTGATATCCAAATGAATAACACATACTATTGTCTCTTGGAAACTATCACCGGTTTATACAGCAAGATCTATACCTCTGCTTCATCGACTATAGCAAAGTGTTTGACATGGTGAAACAGGAAACAATGCTGGACATGTTACATTCCTTAGACATAGATGGAAAATGCGTCAAAATTTTTAAAGTAATCCCTACTTGGAACAAAGAGCAGAAGTTACGATTTAGAAAGAGGTCTGTAGATACAGCAACATCAGGGCCTCCATGAAGGCAATCTCCACGTGGTGATGCCTGGATGCTGATTAGCCAGGTTTTTCTGACTAGTTAGTAACGAATAGCCTTCTATTCAAGCTGTTCTTCCGTACCATTGAAGAAATCGATCTCGTCGTTCATGTGATTTTGAATCTGGAAATGTGAATGAAAAAATCCAACCAGGAAATGTGCGTCTTCGATGCCCCTGTAGTTGGGAGAGATATTCCCGGTGCAGCCTACTCACTTGGTCTCCAGCAGCTTACACACACACACACACACACACACACACACACACACACAGCAACATCAAAAGAGAAGCTCGACAGGGCTGTGTTCTATCTCCAGACATATTCGGTTTGTGCAGTGAGCAAATAATGAGAACGACTGAGGAGGAGGGGTTTTTCATAGGAGGATATAATATGAATACCATCAGCTATGCTGACAATACAACACTCACATCAGAAACTACAAAATCTCCTAAATATTGTGAAGGAGGAGAGATCAAGAAAAGGATGAAGCATAAATCGAAAGAAGACTTTTTATATGGCAGTCAGAATAAGCAGCAACAAGTTGATTGCATCATGACAATCACTGGTGAAAGGATACTGCAGGTGAACCAACTCAAGTGCCTTGGAAGCAGATGATTGGTTGAGATGGCAAGAAAAAGTGGCGGAAGTAAAGAGAAGGATAGTTATGTCAAAGGAGGTACTCGAGCGTCAAAGATTCTGAAATGTCAATCGATCTCAATAGACATCAGGGTTAGAGTCCTCAACGGCCTTGTCATGATCTACGGCTGTGAGAGCTTGGCACTCACGTAAGAAATAGAGAAAAAATTGAACGCCACTGAACTGTGGATGTGGTGCCGGATACTGAAAATTTTCTAGACAGAACGGAAAGGTTCTAAGACAAACTACTTACAGAAGGGAAGACCTGAAGACTGTCAGGAAAAGACAACTGTCGCTCCTTCGTCATTTAGAGATGAAAGATTTGGAAAACCTGGAGATCAAAGGCAGGGTATGCGCCAGAAAAAAGGGAGAGAAAAACAAAGGACGGCATTCAAAAACCTTCTCAACATGGATCGGAATCCAGGAGAGGAAAATTCTGGAGAAGGCGAAGTTCAGGATCCTGGGTAGAAGTATGGCCACCATTGTTCTGCTGTGAGACAGCACACGAGGAGGAGGTTTTACAACTGCCCCACATTTTGAATAAGCCTCTCAGTAATTTTGTTGTGAACATGTGGAAATGAGATTATCGTTGTGTACTACATAACGAAAGTCGACAAGAAGACAACATGGCAGGGGTAAGTGTGAATCAGCAAAAACAATTATTTCAAAGTGATCATCAACTCTTTCAGCTTATAAATTTCAACGTGTAATTACGAAATAGTGTGTTCTAATAAAATTTTGCCGGAAAAGTTGTTATCACGACATCGGTTTTGCTAACAAGGTAAACCTTGATAAGATGGATGTCGATTTTTGCTACAAACTTATTATTATTTCTATCTTTATAGAGGATGATACAATTCAGTTGTTTACAACAAAAATATAATAAACACTGCTGTCAACGTGTCCTCTCAACAACAACTTACAAGCATTTATTTATTTGATAATATTTCAACCGGTTCATTATATCAGTTTACATACGGTAACTTTTCCATATAAGTCCTGTGTATAAAGATAAAAAAATAAGTATAATACAATTAAAATAATGAAGAAAGGCAATTAATTTACAAATAGATACAAGTTTTGAAATCAGTGGTTAAAAGTTAAGCGAGTGAAAATTCGTCAAGATGTGTTTAAGAAAATAATGAACATCTGAACAGGTGTGACATTTGAAACACTAGGCGTAAATTTTCTTAAACACATTTACATATTCGTCAAGGCAGACATTATTGTTAGGCTACCGAAAAAGGGTACAGGATTTGTGACTCAGGTAATATAAATTAACAACCGACGTAAAGTTATGGATATAAATGTTGTAAGCAGATGTCTTTGGCCAATATGATATTTAACTTTGAATGTTAGGTTTCTTAGGCATAACTAGGGAGAATTATTCGGTGCTGAGCTAGATATGCAAAATGATAGCTTATTTCTATATACATGTATTATTGTATACATGTATTATATATACATGTATTATATATACATGTATTATTATATACATGTATTATATATGCATGGTAAACTAGAAAAAAATCAACAAAACTTAGTTAAGATAGGCCTATGATAGCTCCAATATTCTTATATTATTTATTCAGCACTCTCGATAGGTAATAATTCTTCGATACTGGTATATATTTACCACCCAGTCAGACACCACAGAAATCTGCTTATTGGTCTTTTGAGGTTTAAGAGATGCATCATTACTCACAGGCCGAGTATATTAGATGAGGTATTTATGGTCAACATTGCCATAAATGCAAGATTACTGTTTGTATGTTTATCAGGGTGTTGTTGACTTTCTTTACAACCTTACCCATTTAACACGTTTGAGTCCCTCAAAGGTATTAAATGTATAAGGTTTCAGAAGAAGTATGTTAAATGGATATAAACTAGCACTCAACAACTTCCAGTATATATACAGGTGTATGTGTCAGTCTGATACTAAGGTTTAGACATAGCTGATATAATGTGGTCCTAAAGTCATTCTAGAACCAGTTCATAAGTGCATCACATAGTAATGAAAAATTGATAACTACTTTGCATTATTATTTGAATGGGCTAAGTTATTAGATTTAATAATTGTTTATGAATGTAAGCAATTGAAACATCTAGTTGATGTCATCCTGGATTTCATTTGAATAGAAATCTTAGTAATATCATGTATACAATTAAAAATGTCACCTTTTGCTAAAATATGCCTCTGTTTGTATTAATGCTTGCCTGTCATTTCCATCTATGTTAAAAGAACCTTTCTAAAAATATTTTTTGTTACATTTGGCTCTGGACAGAAGAATGTACAGGAACAAAAAACAAACTTTGCAGTGATAGGGGCCATTTTGTTTTATGTTTTCCATCAAAGGCTTGAAAATATTTTCTTTGAAATATTGCTTGCATTTCCATAAGAAACCTCCAGTAATTGTGTTCTTTCCACTATAAATGATCATAATAATTGTAGTTTCTTACGTTCAGTTAGCCAATTTTACCAAAGGTGGATGGAAAAATATACAAGATGGTAGTGTGACCAGCTTTACTATGTGGGCTTGAGTCAGTAGTGACAACAAAGAGACATGAAGCAGAGTTTGGGATGGCAGAATTGAGAATGCTGAAGTGGGCACTTGGAGTCATATGCCTGGATAAAATCAGAAATGAATACATCAGAGGTACAGCACATATTGACAGGTTAAGCAAGAAGCAAAGGGAGGGAAGACTGAGATAGCATCAGCATGTCATCAGAAGGAAAGAGATTTATATTGAGGTAGAATGTTAGATGGGAAGAAGAAGAGTTAGCGAGTTTGGTTTGAAAGAGTGTTTATGATTCAACAACTTGTTAAAGTCTTGGTTTCCTTATTTTACATAATACAACGAAAATTGATTTATGTGGCAAACCTTTTGGTATACAGCCCAATCATGTATAGAATAATGGAATGGTCATCTTTAAGTGTGTACTAAAGCCAAAGTTAAAAAGTGACCAGAGGCTATGGCCTAGACTTCCCTCCAGTTTGAGAAATTTGGAGCTATTTGACATATAAAACTGATTTTCTGATATTGAGGAAATAATTATTATATTTGGTCAATTTAATTTTTACTATGATAACTTTTTCTGAACTCTTAAAAACATTTCTGAAAAAAATCCTCAAATTTTAAGATCATGGTCACTGAATATAATTTGTCTGATTTAAGTTTTGTGTTAACAATGAAATATAATAGCTGTGTGGAGTGACATTACTGATATGTGCTAGTTTGATATAGTTTAGTAGTGTAATGTAGCACAGGCAGTCACATTTATTTAATCTCAGAACTGTTCATTTAACATGGTATAGGCATTTTTATTGGAATGTCTGCTAATATTTTGAAGTTATGATAAAAAGAAACACATTTAATCAAATTATGTCATAATTTAGGTATGATACTGCTTAGAAAGGGCAAGAAAAGATTAAATAAATGAATGCAAAATACACATTTACATACATTATTGCTTTTATTTATTGTAGATTACAAAATACCCCTTTGGAAATAAAGATTTAAAGGAATCATTTGCGACTGAAGTTAAGGTTGAAAGTGGATCCTATGGTGTTTATGACACATTTAGAAGGGGGTAAGCAAGTATTCCAATTTTTATGTTTGTTTTGTATCTGGTATATTTTTCTGGACGTATTGATCTTGCCAATTTGAGTAACAACTTTTTTAGAAACATTCTAAAAGAAACCATGGTAAATATGCTTTTGACAATATTGTTTCCACAATATTTATTTGTTATGTCAATATGTACCTGTTGAAAAAAAATTCAGATTTGGCCATATTAAGCTTTAAAAGAAGCTATATTTACAACGTACTGAGCACTTCTGTCACAAAAATACCCTTTGTTGTTGTTGTTGATGATGATGATCATCATCATAATCATTCATTTTGTGTGTCATGTTCCCCTCACAGGGGGTTGCATGTGGTGATAACATGCCTTAAGATTCTTTCTCCATAACATTTTGTTCAATGGATCCACATTGGTCATTTTCCATGCTTTCCTTTAATTGACAAATCAGATCATTCCAAGTTTTCCTTGGTCATCAACAACTGTGTTTACCAACAACATCCATATTGTAGGCTTCTTGATACTACCTTCATTACGTTAAACATTTTTGTACTGACATGGCCTGTGTATCTTAGGGTTGATGCTAGGTATTTGACACCTAACATCACCAACAAGGATGCAGAGCTAGTTCGATCCTTCAGGCAAGCATTGCTTGGCCAACAAATCATTGGTCGATCCCTTCGTTGTAGTTTTTGTAGATTTTCAGAGATTTGTGCACATAGCAGAACACATAGCAGTCTGATGTACACTTTGTAGATTCTACATTGTTTTATACGATAACCAATGTGAGGTCAGTAGTGGTAATAATTCACAAAACTTTCCCAAGCAGATCAAATTCTACCAGTGATGCTTAAATCACAACCACCACCAGCAGCAACTGTGACCCCAAGGTAACAAAAACCATTGCATTGGTTGCACAGTGACCGGGCTTAAAAGCAAAGTGCATTTTGTCACTCAAGATTTTCTTCTGCTTGATAAATTCCAAAATACTCTCCATAACTTTAATAACATGGTCAAGAAGGTTGAGGCCTCAGTAGTTTCCTCTTACAAGGGCATCTCCTTTCCCATTGTAAAGGTTGATGATGTAACTGCCTTCCGAGTCAGACCGCATGTCCCTATTTATGACCATAAAGTTTGTGAGGTTAGCAATTAATGTTGCCCCCACAAGCCCAGATGCTTTGAGCATTTTTGCAACAATTCTTGAGGGACGAGAGGCTTTTCCTGATTTCATTTTGCTGATAGCTTTCATCTCCATTTCATTTGTTATCAAAATGGGAGGACCTGATACTTGAGAGGGATTCTGACACCCAAGGGAACTAAACATTGAAAAGACATTCATAATGTTGTTTCCAGGCCACCTTGGTTTCGCTTGTGGTTGACAGAACCCCATTGTCATCTTTGACACATTTTCTCCAGTTACATCTTGGTTTTTGTTAAACATCTGGTTTACATGGTTGGCAAATTGAGGTTTGTGAAGTGTTGGATGCAGATGGTGGAGTGGGGAAAGCAATATGATCAAGGATATGTGCAGCATGGACCAAATGGAGAGAAATCTCCAGTCTTTTGGTAAACAAAAACATTCCATTGACACACAGGGAACAGGTGTACAGTGCATGCATTAGACCAGTCTTACATTATGGAGTGGAGACTCGAGGTATGATGCAGAAGTCTGAGCAGTTGATGGTTTGATACATGGCTGGAGTGACATGGAGATATATGGTCAGAAGTGAAGAGGTTGCCAGGAGGTGTGGAGTCTGGGAGCTCTGCAAAGCGATAGCTGCAAGATGGCTCAGGTGGTATGGCCACATGTGGCATAAAAAGGATATGATTGTTGCTGGATTGCTTGAGGGAGATGTTTTTGACAGAGAAAAATGGAGAGCAGTAATGAACCGTGAAGTCATGTACCATCTAGTACACAGATTAAGTTCAGGGAGAATTTTGTAGTCATCCTTTACAGTCCCTTTTTTCTTTTCCTTTTGGGCTTAGTCCAATGTTATGGGTCACCAACTCGACACATCCTTCTCCACTCTCGATCTTGCTACATTCCAATTCTTGCCCCAATGCTCTTCATATCTCTTTCGACCACACCCTTCTAGCGGAGCCTCTGCCTACCTCTACTTCTTTTCCCTTTCACCTGTGCCATTAGTGACTTCCTCACTGTACTCTGTTACCTCATTTGCATTACATGCCCCGATTACCTCAGTCTTGCCACTCTTGCCTTTTCTTTGATGTTCACCACCTTTGCGAATTAACTGATATCCTTGTATCTCTGATGTTCTATTAGAGATATGTTGCAGATCCACCTCAGCATCCTCATGTCTGTGCTCTCGAGTAGCCATTCCTCTGCTTTCCTCATTGCTAAAGCCTCCATGCCATACAGAAGAACTAGTCTGATCACAGTCTTATAGATCTTCACTTTCAACAATCCCTTTAGGTGTTGTTTATTGGAAAACGAGACACTCACGTGAATTGAACAGCATTAGGAAGTATTCCTCCACATTTTCTGACCTGTAGTTTCTGTCTTTGGCGAGCATTTTCTTCAGCATGGAGAAGCTGCGTTCAACACTTGCTGATGTCACCTGGCATTGTTGAAGTTCTCCTTACAGGGCTAGGGAGACGTCACTGCGACGAAGTTCCATGATACTCCACAGATCTCTGCCGACTCTGCAGGTCACGATGCGCGTCAGCGATGGTGTACTGCGGCGACTCGCATTTTTCGAGGGGATTTACCAGCGGCTCGTGGTCGTGTTGGACGGCGATGTCAGCAGCTAGACTGGCCTCTGCAACTGCTGCCTTGACCCTTCTTACCAGGAGCCCATCTTCTTTGAAAGAAGCGACAATCTGGTTGACCGCTGGGAGGTTCTTGGCGTAAAATAAGGGTGCCTTGAGCCACGCAGCCCATCGTGTGATAATCGTCTCAGCCGGAAACATCTCCTTGCGATCTTTGTTCTTCAGAACGAAAGCCTTCACTGTGGCAATCAGAGGTTCAATATTTTTTTGCCACACAGGTGATGTCGAATAGACGAGGATTGAGGTTCTTCAGAACCTTGCCGGCAGCAGTCATGTACCTTTCAGCATCACTTAGTAACAGTACAAAGCTCTCACTGTCGGCTCCCAGGGTTTTCGTAATGTCGTTCACAGTGTAAATGATGGCTTGTTGGTTCACAGATGCATGCCAAACCTGAAAATAGAATAGTGCTTCTGTTATTTACATCTGCTGCCAATGTTTGAAATAAAGAAAAAGGAGTTTTGGTAACCCGAATGAAATGAATATTGACGTTTATATGGAATGGAAGTACAGAAATGAATGCCCCTGCTTATCATAGCATTTACAAGGTTCTGTGAGTGACGCTCAGCTGGCGTGACCCTCACACGCCATTACATTGAGATAGTTTGGGGTATGTGTCAGGAACAGAGGCCTAATACTGAGAATGACAATGAGTGACCAATGAATGAGGTAATGAGATGTCATAGCTTGTAAATCGCAAGCTGGGTCCAATGCAGGTTGCTCAAGTTTTGAGTTACGCTCCTTCCCAAGTAGCTGACTACCCTTGAGTTACTATGCAGAACTTTTAGTGTGGGGCTGCACCAGCTGCCATTTTTAATGTTGGGTATGGTGAACCAATTGTAACTTTTACATTTTTGGGCTTTTTTTGCGTAAAGTCGAACGGGACTCCCTCCCACCCGTTAGCCAGTCGCACCATTTCAAGTTCCATTTACTTTCATTGCTGGCACTTTGCCATGCACATGGCCTTTATGCAAATTTACCACATAAACTGTGGCACCAGCAGGATTCGATCCCAGGACCTCTCGTGTACCAACGCCCGCTTTTGCTTGTGTGCCACCAGTTGGTTAAAGAAACTTATGTACATATATTTTACATGAACACGTACTGCATATAGTGAAATCATACATGTATAGCTATAATAAAGGTTTGAAATTTCAAGTCTTACCTTCCTTGAGATGAGGTAGACCTTTGTTGGGTTGCAGACATCTCCTACCAAAACATTGACAAATTTTCTACCATGAACCATGAACTGGTTCTTTCGAGCTAAAAGCTCTGGTATACGTTTCACCTCAGTATCAGCTAGCAACAAAACATGGGCTCTACAGCTGGACTGGATGGTAGCCATTGACCCATGAACTCAAATAAACTCCGCAGTTTAGAATTGTTGTGTTTCTGCAGAGGTATATCCGCGGACAGGAAAGCTCTTGTGACCCGAGCAGCCAACTCTTCACGCAAAGGATTATTTGTGGGAACCAGCACAGACTGCCTTTTTCGTGAAAATTCTAAACTTTATGGACTCAGAGGAAGCCGTAGATGTATGCCTGTGTCCTGCTGCTTGTCTCTGACGGTGTTTAGCACTCTCCCTATGCTTCTGCACAGTCGAACGTCGGTCATGGCTCACAATACTAACGCATAACTTACAATGCAAGTGTCCATTGGGAGTTGCCTGAAATTCACCCGAAATCTCAGTTACATAAGACATTTCTAAGTATTATGAGAGTGAGCTGCAAAATTATAAAATGCAATGACTGTGGTTTTTGAAGTGCTACTTATATAGAACCTTGTCCTTTGTGTCTACAAATTCCATGAATATAAATGTAACTTGTAAGCGCTGATTGACACTGTGACATTGAACTGATAAAATTACAACTCAAATGGCTTGATGGTCACGCATACAGTAGAATAAGCAGCGGCTTTTTTGATGAAAATTCCGCATAAGAAATGCATGCAGCAGGCTTGCTAGATTGTGGTACCATACGCTCACGTTGATCCATACACACAAGTATAGTGGGCTTAAAAGCTGGATGATTGACACTTTGAAAGGTTATCTTGCGCTCACATCTACTAGATTTACGCACACGTGTGGACTGCAAGGTCGAAGACAGAAATTTTGGGTGCCTCATGAATAAGTGATATTTCAATCATCGATGTGAAAGGTCACTTACGCTGCATCAATTTGTAGCAGCAGTACGGTACGACGTGCTGTGTGTGTTTACGATTTTATCGAGTAATTGGGAAAAGTTGCAAAAAGTTGCAGTAAAGTTGCAATTATCACAGCAATTGCCAAAAGTTGCATAAATTTGCGCTAACCCCCCAAAGTTGAAAAAAAATTGCGCTTATAACTTTTCACCGGGGGCCCCTACGACACCTAAACTTTGGATTTACGCTTTTCTCATCCATTACACTTGCAAAAAAGTTGCCTTTTTTAATCATTTTATAATACAACAAGAAAATAGTGCTTTGTACAATTGGTTGTTCCAGCAATTAGTCATCGACATTTTCTCCTTTGAACACCATGATTATGTAATTGACCATTTAGATTTCAGTGTCATTAAAAGAGCAGTGAATTAATGGTTAGTGCAGTGGCACAGTAACCAAGGGGCCTGGGTTCGAATTGGAACTTTACATAAAAAAAAGCCATTGGTTGGCGTCAGGAAGGGCATCCGGCCAAGAACCTCCTCACTGCCAAAACAAGTTCCCCTAAAGGGCACCGTCTGAGCACCAATTGCCGGGGGAGAAATGACGAAAACGATGAGTGCTGCAGAGAAACAGGTAAATAACATAGTGGTATTATTGTACGTATTTTGCTAGTTAGTTATCTATGTTTTACTTGTCTTGTGTTTATTGTGCGATGTTGTAAACTTATATGCATCCAATAGCTAGTGCTTCTGTTTGATGATGCACATGATACTACCAAATGACAAGCAACAAGGTTGTGAAACTACTCTGTAAAACTATAATGATGGATTATTGTAGTGGTAATTGAATAGTAAAGTACCAGAAACTTACCTAAATTTGAAATCCTTAGCTAGTTCGACTGTTAGATAAAATGAGCACACAAATTTTAAGTGAGTACACATATTACAATTAAGTGAGTAAATTAATTAGAGTTGAGTACACAAATCTGTTGTTTTTCTTTTTTCCAAATTTTCACTATTTTTTGTAGAGAGCGTATCTGCATTAGGTGGTACCTTGCTTCTTAGTCGGTGGCGAGAACCTATTATATTTCCAATAAAATGCTTTTAAATGATGTGTAGACATATTTTTTAAAAACTGTTTTAATGGACTGTTTGCTATTCATAATTACTTTGGACTCCACATTGCCTGATAAATTATGAATTTTACTGTAGATTTTCTAGTGTTCAAAACAAAGCAACACCATCTCACCCACTAGAGTATGAACAAGAAACGGTAAGTTTCTTTACAATACAGTTAGTACTTTTTCAATAAATATACAAGTAAGTGAGTTTGTGTGTGTGTTTCCCATTTTGTGTGTTTGATGTATGTATAAATTTGTATTTTTGTTTGTTTATTTTTGTTTATGTTGTCAAGTGCTAAATAGTCGCTGTTCACGCTTTGAATTTAGTCAGTATTGATTTAATGTACGAATAGAACATCATCGTATTTCGGTAAATATTGATTTTTTATTGATGCTATTAGTAAATCGACTCTGTGTTTTATTTTTGTGTCATCATCATCATTTTAGCCGCTCACGCCACTGCTAGCGGGTAGCCTCCACAATTTCCTCCACTGTACTTGGTCTTGTGCTTTCTGCATCCTTGTTTTGCCTGCCCTCTCCTCAATTTCATCTCGCCATCTTCTCCTTGGTCTTCCCTTTGTTCTGCCCCTTTCTCTTGGTCTCCACCCTTCACCCACATCTTCTTGGCCCATCAGTTAATGTTCATCCGGGATAGATGCCCTGCCCATTGGCCTTTCAAATACCCTATCTTTTCGATGATGTCTCTAACTTTGGTCTTTGATCTTATGACTTTATTTCTGACCGTATCTTTCCTTGTGACGTTTAACATTGTTCTTTTCATACTCCTTTATGCTGCTGCAAGCTTTTGTTTCTGATGGTTGGTCAGTGCCCATGTCTCTGCCCCATAGGTCATTGCAAGTAGTATGACTGTGTCCATGAATTTCCTTTTGAAGCACATTGGCATCCTTTTGTCTTTTAGAAAAGTGCTATATTGGCCAAATTTTTTCCAACCTATGTTATTCGTTGGTCGATCTCTTTAGTAGTTTAGTAGTTCCTGGTGTTAGTATTTTTCCCAAGTACTTGTACTGGTTCACTTCTTCTAGGCTTCCTCAATCAGTCGTTATTCCTACTCTGTGCCTTCTTCTTGTCACTTCATTACTCATTATTTTTGTTTTCTTTTTGTTTATCTTCATGCCATCTCTCTTTCCTTCTCTGTTCAGATCTTCCAGCAGTTTCTGAAGCTCTTTATTTGTTCTAGCAAACAGGATGATGTCATCTGCAAATCGTAGGTAGCTGAGGTTCTCTCCATTGATGTGGACGCCAATATCATTTATCACTTCCTTGAAGATCTCTTCTAATGCCAAAGTAAATATTACTGGAGATAGCGTGTCAGCCTGACGAACACCTTTCATGATTTTGATCTTTCTGCTCAGCGATTCTGTTCTTACTTGTGCTGTCCCTCCCTTGTATGTTTCCTTCAAGATGTTGATGTGTTTTTCTTCAACATTGTGTCGTCTCAGGGCTTTGAAGACTGCCTGATGTTCGATGAAGTCAAATACCTTCTCATAATCTACAAATGCCATATGAACTGGTATCCTGTATTCATTAGTCTTCTCCAGTAGTGATGCTCGTCTAATGTGTTCTTTAGTTTGTTTGTAGGTGTGGGAAAGTAAACTGATTGGCCTATAGTTTGCAAGGTTTTCTTGCCTCCCTTTTGAAAATCAGTGTAATTATGGCATTTTTCCAGTCTTTTGGCGCTTTTTCACTCTGTAACATTTCATTGAACAATTCCTTGATCTTTTGACTCACAACGTCTCCTCCTGCTTTTAACATTTCTAGAACCACTTGATCTTCTCTAGCTGCCTTACTGTTCTTCATCTGCTTCATGACGTGCTCTATTTCACAATCTAGGATAGGTGGTACATCCTCTGGTTCCTCCAGTATAATGTTCTGGGCTGCGTCTGTGTATAGGTTCTCATAAACTTCCGCGCATCCCTCTAATATTCTGCCTCGGATGGTGGTGAAAGTTCTGTCCTGTTCTTTCAGTGATGGTATCAATACTTTACACCTTTCTTTAGTGTTAGCTGCTGTCTAGAGGGCCAACTTGATTCTCAGGGTGTTATGGTCTCTGATATCTTCTCTCATTGCTTTTCTAATTGTCTTGCTAAATTCGATGTATTTAATTTTCTCTTGTGCAGTCTGATCCTTCCCTGCCATTCTCCTTCTTTCTCCAGTAGTTCTTTGGTCTTTGGCTTGAGCTTCTGTCTGATCTTGCACTTCTTCCAGCTGTTTCCATTACACATTCCTGTACAACTTCTCTGATCTTTCTTCCCCGTCATTTTTTCCACATCACTATCCATCTCATTTTTAAAGTCATTTTAGAGCATTCATGTAAAATGCATATGTACATGTTTTCGTTATTATGTTTCTGTGTGTCTGTGTTCGTCTGTGTCCTTATTTATGTTCAAATGCATATTCTGTTAGCTCTCTGCTACATCAGATTACCCACTTTCAAATTTAGTCGCACCGGCCATGTGCACATGACCTTGTTGTGCTCGCTACCAACATCAACGTTGAACACCATAGAGTTACTATAGTGGGAGCATACCCGGAAAAATCGTATTGTGGTAAAGTTGTGTATTGTGGTAAAGACAGAGTGAATGTGGCGTTGGTTTCTTTCCTTTAAGGATGCGCTACCTTAGGTCGAGGGCCCCCAAAAGAATGTTCATAATTGCGTGTTTGTT
This sequence comes from Morbakka virulenta, assembly GCA_003991215.1. Taxonomy (NCBI): domain Eukaryota; kingdom Metazoa; phylum Cnidaria; class Cubozoa; order Carybdeida; family Carukiidae; genus Morbakka; species Morbakka virulenta. Next base: position 1,536,942 of record RDPX01000189.1, read on the forward strand.
TTCAATAAATGTGCACTGATGAAAGTATAGTAATACTTTAAAAGAAGGGTTCAGTTTTAACATAAGCATTGTGATACACTTCACTATCAGGTCCTAATGATTAAACACAGAAAAATCCCTTTTGTCGAAATTTACTACCTTTATTCAAGATAGGGACCTGAAAATTTTGAATTTCATAAAAATCTCAATGAATATTTAAACTGAACATGAACAATAAATAATTATTTCCAAACATATTTGAAATTTATCCACATATACTGTATATAATTAAGTGCAAACGTGAGGCACCAAACATAGAAAAACGCTTCGGAAATCCGAATTTTCTCTCCAAAAAATCCTTAGGCTCACCATAATGGAAAAAAAAAAGTATGTAGTATAAATAGGTGGAAGTGACTCACATAGCTATAGAACGTAGAGCCAAAAAAGTTTAATTTAACGAATTATTACGAAATAATTTATGCTTTAACTGCTTTAAACAAATTTAATTTAGATTAGCTTATGCACCGTGGCAAGACGACAGTATATTGGGTAGACAGACACAAACAAATGTGAAATAACAAACAGCTGTCTGTGAAGTATAAGTCAGGCAAATAAATCACATTTCAAAACTTCACATTTATGGAAAAGGGAAGTTCAACATCTTTTCATTCTTGAAATAAAAAAAATGAGTATTTTCGACTGACTTGCAAAAACTCCTGGAAGATCACTTAAAACGTAGCCTTTACACACCATTGTAGCCTCATACATAATTTTACATACCGGAATAAATGATGTCAGGTAATTATCGCGTTAGGTTTGTAATACCAACAAATGGCCCCAGGAAGATGGTAACATTTCAAAATAGAAATCAAGAAGATTTGGTGGTATTAAAGCTTCTGTACTCGCATGAAGCTTTTTGGTCGTTTTACTGTATTTATACACAAAGGCACTGGCACAAGTCTAGCACAAATCTAACACAGTGTACATATTTTTTTCAGTTTTCTATTATCCCAATTCATCGCTCTCAGTATTATTTTCACAATTGCTTGTTGGAATTAGATATTTTATATTTATATTTATATTTATGTTTATATTTATATTTATGTTTATATTTATATTTATATTTATATTTATATTTATATTTATATTTATATTTATATTTATATTTATATTTATATTTATATTTATATTTATATTTATATTTATATTTATATTTATATTTATATTTATATTTATATTTATATTTATATTTATATTTATATTTATAGTTATTTTTATTTTCATATTTATATTTATATTTATATTTATGTTTATTTTTTATTTTTATTTTTATTTATGTTTATCTTTATAGTCATATTTATATTTTTTTAATTTATGTTTATCTTTATCTTTATATTTATGTTTATATTTATTTTTATATTTATATTTATATTTTATATTAGATATTTATGTCATGGAAAAAAATCCTCGTTTCGTTGGATGCTGAGTCCTTTGTGAGAGATTTGAATAGATATCCAAAGATAGGAAGCTTCAAATCTATTCACAACTTGTTATGAGTATCTTTGTCAACCCTCATTACAGAGCCCTTAGTTGATACGCAGCAAAATTGAGTTCATTTTTTACATTATAAGTACATGTGGGATGTTTTAGTTTTTTGCAGAGCAAAAGTCTAGAATTAAAAAGAGGTGTAGAAATCATGGCTTCGGTGATGTCGTTTATTAGTTAGTCAAGCTTGTAGAAGTGAGGTATTGGTACAAATGGCCGGCGATAGTTACAATTTTTTTCTCTCTTTTTTCTGTTCTGTGTTCATTTCTTATTGATTTTTTTTCAGATGGAGATGAGTATTCATTTTGATATATTTGTTTTTACTTTGTTTTTAGTACCTTGGCAGGATGCAGAAAAAAGAGTTTGATATGTTAAGGAATACTCAGGGTTTGCATATGCCTATGAAGTTACAAATTGAAAGATCTCTGGCAGCAAAGGTGACATAAGGTTTCTGTGATTGTTATTGGCTTTATATCTGGTCCTGTCGACAAGGAATAGAAAAAAAATAATTGATATCAGAGTAAAATTAATATTAGTGAACTTTTATTTTAATTAGGGCAATGTGATGTATTAAAACACCCTTCCTCTTCTTCTTCTTTTTCTTCTTCTTCTTCTTGCCCTGCTAGACACTTCTACTCAAGAAATGTGCACAGTCCAACGCCTCATGTGAAGGGAGAGCCAGGTCAGCTGGTTTGCAGCCTGGTGCAGTGGAGCAGTTAAGAAGATAGGGCATTGTTTTCACCGATCCACAGCTGCAGGTATCTGTTGTAGTGAAGCCCCACTTCCTGCGGGATGCCATGCATCTTGCATTTTCGGTTCGAAGGCGATTCATGGTCTTCCGTACTATCCAGTGCTACCAACTTCCACTGGCAAGTTCTTCATTAGGCAAACTCTCGCTCTCAATCCATTGCCGTTGAGTCTCTCCATGCTTGTTCCACTGTTCCAGCCATTTCTGCACTCGCTTCTCTTTTATTTCGTGGTTTAGAGGTTGAGTGGCGTCCAGAAAGTTTGCCCTAGATCGCAGACGCTTTCGAACAGGTTGTTGCTGGTGAAGAGGGTGCTGCTCGTCTGGATCAACTTTGGTTCTTTCAGCCTTACTGATCCTTTCCCACTGAATGTCGGGTGGAGCAGTGCTGGCAATGGCGAAGAGGCATGACATGGTGGTTGATTTAATGCAGCTCGTAATAATATGACATGATTCATTGAGTGCTGCGTCCAGTTTCTTGCAATGGGTAGATCTTTCCCATGTAGAGCATGTAAACTCCGCAGTGGAAAACGTAGTGCTAGTGCTGTGGTGCGAATGGTGTTCAGTTCAGCACCCCACCATGTTTTGGTAAACTTCTGCAGAACGTTATTTCACGTGTTCAATTTTGCCTTGACGTTGAAGGTGTGCTTCTTGAAGGATAGTGAAACATCCTTAAAAAGAACAACTGAATCAGTCGTATTTGTTAAGATTGTTTAAAGCAAACCTTTTGATATTTCAAAGGAACGATAATGTGTGTGATATTGCTCCGAATTGCAAGCGTTATTTGATTACACAGTAGCGTTTCCAACAAGTATTCAAGTATATTTCTTGTGGTTGAAAGCGTGCTTGTTTGATAATAGTTTACAGACTAGAATAACGAAGGAGAGACAAAATAATATGAAAAAAATAGTTGTAGGTATTTTTGGTACCATAAAATGCCCCACCTGTAGTTTTCTAGAATGGAATCCTCATATTGAGTTCTTTCTTATGAAAGCAAAGTCGCCATTAAGTGTAAATAAATGTAGTCTTTGTTTGACGGAGGCTTTTGAAAGATAAATGGGAGCGACATTGCCACATAACATGGCTTCCTATGTAATTATCCGACTGGATCGTGAAGTCTGAAAGTATCTTGGTCAGACTCAATTCTTATAAGGTTTTCCTGCTTTATATTATATTTCCTTTGAGCAGATTTTTTTTCCATTTTCCAATTTTTCCATTTTCTCCATTTTTTCCGCACATTCGGGTTAAAGGTGATTCCACCCTTTCAGCTGTATTAAACATGCTGTAATTTGTTCTCGCTGCCTGTTTTTGGAGAGAACTAATTTTGTCTCTACTTTTTAGTCGCTCTTTTGTAATTACTTCTATATCTTGTTCTTATAGATATCTTTACTATCTTTATTACAATATTGGCACTACATTTTATTTTATTTTAACTCTGCTCTCTCTTGTTGTCTTTATCTTCTTGCATTGGTTTTTCGTCAATACTACTACTACTACTACTACTACTACTACTACTACTACTACTACTACTACTACTACTACTACTACTACTACTACTACTACTACTACTCCTGCTACTGCTACTACTCCTGCTACTACTACTACTACTACTACTACTACTACTACTACTACTGCTCCTACTCCTACTCCTCCTAGTATTATGATGATTATGGTGATTGATGATAATGATGATGATGATGATGATGATGATGATTGGGTTTTATCTTAATTAAATGGCTCAGGACTTTATTTCCAAACGAATTGTCATAGTTTCTTAGATTGTTATTTTTTCCATATTTTGACTGCTGTTGATTACACTGGTCAACAGCCAAAATGGTTCTGACATGTTTTTAATTTTTTCTGACTAATTTTAGGCTAAAATTTCCAATNCTACTACTACTACTACTACTACTACTACTACTACTCTACTACTACTACTACTACTACTACTGCTACTACTACTACTACTCCTGCTACTGCTACTACTCCTGCTACTACTACTACTACTACTACTACTACTACTACTACTACTACTGCTCCTACTCCTACTCCTCCTAGTATTATGATGATTATGGTGATTGATGATAATGATGATGATGATGATGATGATGATGATTGGGTTTTATCTTAATTAAATGGCTCAGGACTTTATTTCCAAACGAATTGTCATAGTTTCTTAGATTGTTATTTTTTCCATATTTTGACTGCTGTTGATTACACTGGTCAACAGCCAAAATGGTTCTGACATGTTTTTAATTTTTTCTGACTAATTTTAGGCTAAAATTTCCAATTTTGACCCCCAAAACTCTCTAACGCCTACCATTGTTCCAGTAGAGCACATGCCTACTTTTTGGTAGAAGTATACATATAGGCCAATAATATTTTTATTTTAATAAACTGAAGATATAAAAATAGACACAAACAAACCATAATTAATGATACAATACATATCAAAAGTGTTTTTGAACTTTACTTTTGCGTTTGTATGAGGAACTATCACTTTCTCTCTGTAAAGTCCAACAATAGTCACCCACCATATTCGGATTGAATCGACCTTGATATGGAGTTTCCGTGATGGCAATTTCCTGGTGGAATCTTTCTCCGTGCTCATCGCTGACTTCACCCAGGTTCTTTGGAAAGAAATCCAGGTGAGAATGAAAGAAATGTATCTTAAGTGACATTCGAACACCAAGCTCTTGGTAACTCTTCAGCATTTCGTCAAGAAGCTCTTCATAATTTGGAGCTCTAAAATTTACGAAGAAAGACTTTGTAAGAGCCATTAAGCTATCCCAAGCAGCCATTTCTAACTCTGATAGTGCATTTCTAAAGTCTTGGTCATTCAGTATAAGACGAATTTGGGGACCATTAAAAACACCTGCCTTTAGTTTAGCATTAGATAAAATACCTTTGAACTTTGTCACCAAATAATGAAAACCATCACCATCTTGATCCAAGGCTTTCAGAAAGTTCTTCATTAATCCGAGTTTCAAGTGAAGTTGTGGTAAAAACACCTTTTCAGGTTCAAAAAGACTTTTGTTAAGACAGTTAAACTTCCCAACTAAGTCTTTTAGTCTCTCTGCCCAATCCCTTTGTATATAATGTTTAGTGTCTGATCTGCTATCCCATAGACAAAGGAAACACATGTGCTTTGTGTAGCCTTGTTGCAATCCAAGAAGCAAAGAGATTACCTTTAGGTCTCCACAGATGTTCCATTGATGGGTCTTATAGTCAACTGCAGACAACAGTGTCTTCATAGTTTCATAACTTTCACTGATTCCATGGTCGCGAGCAATTGGAACAGAAGGTAATTCGTTACGATTATGGAGAAGGACTGCCTTCAATGTATCCTTTCCAGAATCAATAAATAACCTCCGCTCATCTTTTCATAAGCATGAGACTTAACAAAGATGTTCCATTAGTGACACAACATCATAGCAGTAACAAAGTTTGCTATCCATTTTGAAATACTGTGAGAGCTTCTCATGCCTTTGGCGGAAAGTAGTAGTGTGAACTCCTTCTTGCAGCAAATTCCATTGGTTGAGTCTGGATCCTAGTAGTTCGCTTTTCTCTTTGGGTAGATTAAGGTCTCTTACAAGGTCATGCAACTCTTCTTGACTAATAAGATGGGGCTCCTTGCTCTCTACATCTTGAAAGTCAGTATCCATGCATTCACCATGTTCACTAGATTCTGACTCACTTTGGCTTCCTAATGGAGGTTTGGGAACTGGTAACTCAGGACTATGAGGAACTGGTCTGTGAGCAGATGGCACATCTGGATACTTAATCTTAAATCGAGTTTTCACAGAATAACCTTTGGTATTAGTGAGGCAGAAGTAGCAGTCAGAAGAATGATCTTTTTGTTCACGTCAAACCATTGGTACAGCAAAAGGCATACCAGAAGGCCGTTTGCCATGCATCCATTCATTCAGATGATTCACACAGGGTTTACATGCAATGTGAGGTGCCCATTTCTTGTCTTGATCACCAACAGGGCATTTAAAGTATAGTTTGTAGGCCTTTTTAACATTTTTTGTGATATATTTTTTCAAGGTTTCAGGTGTAAAAACTCCACAGATGTAACAGAAAGTATCTGAAAAATTAATGCATTTGCGACGTTCCATTCTTGATTAAGCAGTCTCAGTAACCTTCATAGAATAAGCAATCTGAAATCCAAAAAAAAAAATTATTTTAGTATTCGGCATATTTTTGTGTTTATTGTATACATGTCATCACAAGATCAGAATATATATATATATTACTTTTTAAGTAATATATAAATGCTTAATTGTATAGTGCTTATTACTCTCCCTGTCTTTCTTACACACCCGAACACACATATATACATATACATAAATACAAAGCAGTAAGACATGAATAGGAGAATAATGAATTTTAATAATACCAAGACTTTTCTTCCATAACTGGCATTTTTACGAAATACTTGGTTCTCGAAAACTAGACGTGATAGAGAAAAATTGAGATCATATTCGTAATCTACAGGTCAAAATTAGTAAGAATCACTACACACTATGTCAGAACCATAAAACTTTTAAAATTTTGTTGATCAGTGTTATTGATGATCAATTGAAGATCGATTGAAGAAATATGTATTGTGTCTTTATCACCTGCTTGAGTTACATCACAGCGTTGGTTATTTTGGGTTTTTTTTTAGGAAGTAGAGTAAATTAAAAATCTTTGCCTTGTTTCTGAATTGCCACATGTAGTGTCAACTATAAAACAGATTTTCTTAACTACAGGTGCAACGACTTCCAGGACTTCCCAGTTCTAACTTAGCCCTTCGCACTTTGTTGGATATGGATGATGAAATCAACTTTGAAGATTTCCTAAATGGTTGGTACAACATGTTACTACGTTATTTTAATGTATTAGAAATCGTGGAGAGTTTTTTTTTAAATTTTTGTTTAACGGCCTCTGTTCCATTTCCAGAGCTCGGATTGTGTCCTTAGACGGAGTACTTGTCTAGGTGTGACAACAGTAATCCATGCAGTGACTAACGATGGTTTTATTGGGATGCAAAATATCCTCAGATGTAACGTACACTCGGGTGCAATATGAATATCAGACTTTACAAAAGCAATAGATTGACTACAAGAGAAAGATCAAGAAAGATCTAGAGAAGGCGCCAGAAAAAGCATTCTTGGTGTTATGAGAGTAAATATTACACACTTTCAGACTGCATTTTGTTCGTTTTCCGTTTTACATTTGGTAACCAATGGTTTTTGAATAAATAGTACTACCATTTTCCTTCCATATCTACTAAGTATTAACAGTCTGCTTATGAAAATGGTAGCACCAAATAGTGCACCTATTTTGAACCCTGAGATGGCTTTCAGGCCAGAATTATGGTCCTGCAAATTGCGAATCCTTTTGCCAAGCAGCAAAGATGACTGCTCACACATGCAACCTTTACCCAGAGTTTTACACGGTGGTGTAGTAGACCGGACATGTGGCTTTTTGGTAATTTAGTAGCTATTGCGTGATCTTTGTCTGAAGGCCTTAACCCACATGAGGGGGTTTTAATAAGATACCAAAGGTTTTATGCGATGGATGGTGTCAGCAAAGCTTTGTAGCTTTTCTTTCTGCTCTGCATAGGGTCTGAAAGCAGGCAACTGAAGTCTTGGTTTTCTGCGACAGTGACATTGTTTGCTCGGATGTAATCTGCAGTTCATAAAGGGTGATGATATTTTCCGTGTAGTGTATCATGGACCAAAGTTCAGTTTTAAGGTTCTGGTGACTTTAAGAGTCCTGGAGAAGATGCATAACGTTAACGTCAGCAGTAAACCTGAAGGTATTATACATGGGTGATGCCGATGTGGAATTTGGTATAAACATGATGTTTGAGTCAACAGTGACCTGTTGTCATCTTCACATTGATCATCTGATATTCTACAGAGCGGTAACAAAAGACATCTTTTTGGGTTGCGATCCAGGTAGTCTCTGTTTTTATCATAAAATAAATTATGCTTCACAGGAAGTAAAATCGGAGGGTGATGTAAATATTGACAGTCAACTGATCCTTTCACCAGTTTACTGCCTGTTCACCCATAAATATATGTAAATGTGAACAACTAAAGAGCTTATCTGACCAAATCATGCCGTGCGATTTAGTAGCGATGCTATTTAATCAACTCAATTTCACTTCGAACTCAAAAATATTAACCCAGGATTGGTCAACCTAAACACGACACGCAACTCGTAAAATAGAAATCTATGTAATAAACGTGAATTAGTGTGCCTTTCTGTACAAACTAATACAAGCTAATACAAGCTTCCATATCTCACTTTTGGATGAGGTATGCTTTGCTTTTAGAGTCACAAATTGCAAGTTGATTTTCATGAGTTGCATGTTTAGTGCCATCAGTTAGTCGTATAACGTCATTTGTAGGTCGTATAATTTCAAGTGTTTATTTTGCAGATGTAGATATGTGAACATGTGTAAATCTTCTGAAAGTACCGCCTGACAGCCAATGTTTATGTTGTTCTTCTTTTCGTTCCCTGTTTTCAGATTGTAGGAATAACTGAAAGTAAATCCCCAAACGTTTTGCTTTTGAAAAAAATGCCAGTGCCAACTTGTGATTTTCTGCCATCCATTTCGAACTCGCACCTCATCTTTCAGTGCATTAGTCTTTTTGAGCAGTTTGCTAAATGTTATAGTTTTTTATAGTTAAGAATTTATTCTTAGTTTTTGGCCGTGGCTTAATGGTTAGCTCACTTGCACCGCAACCAAGAATTCCAAGATCGATTCCCCGAGCGGGCGACTTTGGAACTTCACAATAAAAAGAGCCATCAGGAAGGGCATCCGGCCAAGAAGTTCCTCACTGCCAAATGCCAAACTCCCTGTGAAGGGCACAGTCTGAGTCCCAGTTACTGGGGGAAAATGGCGTTAAAACCAAAAAAAATCCCAAACAAGGCTTTGAAGCCACTGGTTTTGAGGGTTAATTTCTGATTTGCATTGTTTTCTTTGTATTTTTTAATCTTTTTAAGTCACTTTTAAATGTCACTTACAACAGAGGAAAAAATCGGGCACACCAATTCCAGGGGTCCGGCCTGTGTTTGAAGTATTTTCTAGTGCAGTTTTGCAGTTGAAATCAATTGTTAAATTTGTATTTTGGTATTTGAAATAATTTTTTAATTAGAAATAGCAGTAGATATTCAAAAGACAGGTCTCTGTGGAGAAGCATGAGCACCAAGGAGTATATATTATATCCTCTCTACTGGGCAAGAACACAGCTGTCCACACATTACTTAAAATGAATTTAAAGGTTATCAAAGTACAAACGGTATAAGATTAAAAAGTCTAAAGTAAACCCTAAATAAATGGAAAACAGAACAGTTATAATTACGATTTTAAAAATTCAAACCAAATAAAATTAAAAATAACAGAAAAATCTTTAAATAAATAGCAAACAAAGGAGGTAAAATTACGATTTGAAAAGTAGAAACCCAATCGCATATTAAAAAGCAGAATAATCTCTAAATAAGGTGAAGAGAGAAATAATAAGTAATAATAAGTAGAGAGCAAATGAGATTTTAAAAGAGCAAAAAAATCTTTGGGGAAAAAATGAAATAGGAATATCTAAGTCTAAAGAAGGTAGGATTAAAAATAAGCAGGTTAATCCCGAAGTAAATTCAAAGGAAAATAAAGAATATAATCACGATTTTTAAAGTATAAGCAAAATAAAGAATATAAGTAAGATTTTTAAAGTATTAGCAAAATAAAGAATATAATTAAGATTTTTAAAGTATAAGCAAAATAAAGAATATAATTAAGATTTTTAAAGTATAACCAAAATAAAGAATATAATTAGGATTTTTAAAGTATAAGCAAAATAAATTTAGAAAACATACGAGTAATCCCTAAATGTTTAGAGAACAGAAAAAAATAAAACAATTGGAAAAGCACAACTAAAATAAGATCACAGAAGTGTAGCGTAAACTGAATAAAAGGTAAACGAAGGAAATACAATTACGATTTTAAAAGTACAAACAAAACTAGATTGAAAAAGAGCAGAGAAATCTTAATAGATCCCAGCAGAATAAAATTAAGGTAGATTATATTGATTCTACATGGTAGGAACCGAAATGTTGGATGAAACCTTAATCCACTGACCAGTGGCACCCTGCTTGAAATCGACCATTGTAGAAATAAGTCAGGCAGTCTTGAAATGGAGCATGTAAACATGTTTACGTATCAAATGACATTGATTGGTCAATATGACCCAAGTGATTAGCACGTTTTTTCTTGTACGATTTTTGTGTGTTGATTTCTTGATAGTGCTGTTAAACATTTTACGAGAAGAAATCATTTTTTGAGTACGTGAATTTACTGAGTATTGGTTTTCGAGATTTAACATTTTTACAATCATCATTGCTATTGCTAATGACGTTATAGTTAAGAATTAAAGAGTGTTTGAGGTAGTTTGTTTCTGAGGATGGTTATTTTTATATCACGCAAGTAGATACTAAAGAAAATTGCTATCAGAAAAGATCGTTGGATGAGTGACTTAATTGAAACTTCTATAATTTGTTAGAGTATCTTTGACATTAAGTGTATAATTTGAGGTTTGTTATGATGCATATTTATATGTTTAGTAAAGGCTTAGCTTTTCACTTCTTCTAGATTCCACACAGCCGGAAGTAATGGGTGATTACAAAGAGATGTGGGAAAGACAGGAAGGGCTTCTGTGATCAACACCTCATTTAATCTTTAGAGTACACATCTACTGCCTGGTTCCATGCTAGCTCATTCACGGGACTTTTTTCGGCCTTCCAAGTAAGAGTAAAATTTAGAGTTCCTTCAAGGTCAGCGGAAAGTGGACAATAATATAGGTGACTGTTTACGTTAGAGGCTGTTTTGTTTTTTTCCTTTTGTCAGTTTATTGCTAAAATACGTTAATGACAAAGAACTCCTTTAACATTATAGTTTTGTATTTTTTACCGAATTTCTTTTCTTTTTTTCATACGTTTTGGCATTTGTGAGCCAATCTTCTTTCTGAAAAGCTCTAATCATTAGTGGCTTTGTCAGATATCCTCAGTTTATTTAACCAAAATCATCCACAACTAGGATTTGAAATTAGATCTCAGGAAGAAAAAAAGTTTGGCCATTTTAGTGCTCAGTATCTTGGTCAAAGAATCATGAGTTTCTTGTCGAAGACTCAGTATTGTTTTACAAGGACAACAATTCCACCACGTAACTATTAGCATTTCTCACCTTCATAATTTTATGTTTTGGTGCTACAGAAGTGGACAATTGGTGAATTGGGTAATTGCGGAATATTCCCAACAGACCACTTTGAAATTCTGAGGTCTTGCCTCAAATCTGAATTTGTATTCCGAGCGAGAACATGGTCGCCCCTTTAACATCGGCGTTATTGAAAGCAGATAAATCCACTATTGAATACTTAAGTACACAGATACACTGATAACTCCTAAAGATTACTTTATTAGTGCTGCAAGTAGAAATTAAGGTGGTATTATGGCAATGTACTATATTGACCGAAACGATTGTTATATAGTATTGAATATATCAGGATATACCGCCCAAGTTCCTATTTCGAATTACTTTTTCACTTACGAGAGGCAAATGCCCCAAGCATCGTAGCACCAGCATGCTTTCAGTCGCAGGGAAAGTATTGTAGTAAGTAAAGTGTTGAGATGCCACTTGGCTCCTCTTGACAATTTCTATGATTAACTCATACTTTCAATGATATTTATTTTCCAACCCAAAGCTCAGACGGTGGAACAGATCAAAAGCAAATTCCTTTCGTCTGGAGGCCGGTTTACAGCGAGATTGGGTGGAGAGGTCTGAAAGCACAGCAGGAAGAAAATTCTCAGTTGGCACGGTAATTTGCTGCCAGTTAGTCTGAAAACTACCTTCGCTGGGACCAATGAAACATTATTCAGCTAAACTGAGATTAATTTTTCTCATGCTTGGATGTCCATTTGAAGATTAGCACGAATGCGTCAACAGAACTGTAAGCTGGCTCTCTGTTCCTTTTGGCGTAATTTGGAGATTTGGGGATTGTCTTTGTTTTGTTTAGGTTCAGCTGCTAAATTGAACGAAAAAGCGCCGACACTATCGTAATTTCAATTAACGTTGATAACACAAATAACTAAAATTGATAAACAGTAATTTTTAAAATTCTTAAGCTGCAAAAAAACAAAAATTTAAGCACAGGAAAAAGGTTAATTAATTTGTATTTATGTTAGCTAATAACGTAAACAGGTACGGGAAAGGAACTTAAAGAACCTATAAAATCAGTATATCAGAAAAAGGCTATTATGTAGAATTGCAACTGAGGACAGTAGCCATTGATGGTTGGAAGACGTTCCTCTTGGTGACGGGCAATATGCTTCTCGAGTTCAAATCCTTTTTTTAGCCAAAGAAATCGAGGCGGTTCAGGAACAACAAATTGAGATTGCAACCAGTTACGAATCGAGGAAATCATTTGAAAACGACTGCACATATCCACCTAGAAACTAATAAGTAAATGCATAAATAGAGTTATTTATAATTGGTGAGTAAGAACAGGACTCGCGTAGCGTTCCTGTAGACCAAGAAAAATCTAAATGTGTTTCCAGATAATCTGATTTTATCAATGACAGTTCAGACTGAGTTACACGAGCTTACTAAAGGGGTATCTATTGAATCAAATTCGTTGATTTTGGCTATTTTAGGCAAAATTTACTTTTCCTCTAAGAACAACCTAAAAGCGTCATTCTTGATCAAAATTTGTAGCACCTGCTGTACTATTAATTTAACTAAAGGTGACTTAAAATTCACTTGGAAACTATAGTGCCACAGAGTCACTGTTCTAGGCTGGCTGGAAAACTGCGAAAGCTGAATTCCGGATTGTCAACTTTGCTGTTAACAGCAGACAAAAAGCTTTATTTCTCATTGTTTTTCCCTACCAATTTTCTCTTCTCTCCATTTTTCTAAAATTCAGGCAAGCTTGATTACTTGTACAATAATTGACGCCGGAAAGCTTAACCTAATTTTGATGTTTCCCAAGATGCCGGGTGCTGTATGAAAAAGTAACTAATAGATTTTTTGCATTTCTGTATGTTAGCCTTCTGAGATTAGTATTTCACATTGCTACTCACATCATTATTGTCTTTCAAGAGACTGTCTTGAGTTAGCTTTTTACCAGACTATTTAACACGTCATTGTTTCTAACTTGTTAAGCTATTAAAAATGCTGTCACATTCTCAACTAGGAAATACACGTGCACACAGAAATATATAAAAAGCGTTAGAGCCAGTTTTTCCAGCGTTGAAATATAAAGATATTCTAAATTATAAGAAATTATGCAACTTTAGGGTATAAGATACCAAGAGTAAACGGATCTACAGTGGAACTTGTTTATCCAGCAGGAGGTTATGCAAGGATATAATTGGTGTTACAAGTCCTTGAAAAACTATACTAAATAATGACTGGTTATTTTTGCCTCTAGCTTCAAACATATACCATTTTGAAACCACATGTACAGAGTGTAAAGAATGCAAATGATAAGGAAACGAAAGAAGTGAAGGGTCCAATAATAGTCGCTTACAGTTATTTCATTCGCAGCTTCATCTTTCTTAGATGTTTAAATGTACATCACCTTAGAATTAAGCAAGAATAGTACTTCTCTGTTGTTACGAATTCTTTGCAACAACTGCTTTTCAATTTTTTTAGTTTGCCATTATCTGTTCCATTGGCAGTTTGCACAAAACAACTTTTTAAAGCTGGTTAAGCACTTGATTCAAAGAGCTTAAAACATGAAAGATACCGGTCTATGGAAGAAGACGTTTGTCTATATGTCGTGTAACTTCCTTTTAAATGAGTTGTGACAGGTTTCTGGCTTCACTTAACTTGGTTTTCTTTGAGCTGCCACTTGCGCTGGTACCTGGAAATATCTTTCCATCAAATGCAATTTCCGCCACTCTGCACCAGTACATGGTATTTTATACCCATTGCTATCTAGAACACGCCCCCTAAAGCTGTCAAAGAATGCATTAAATAGCTGCATCAGACTTCGTGCATTAAGGCTAGTAGGCTGAAAGTAGCTGTTGAACTAGACCTTGCCAACAATAGGCGTCAAATATTAAAATATAAAAGATAAATAGTATCCTTTGACATCTCCAAGGTTAGGTGAGCTTTATATTGAATAGCAGAACTTCCTTCCAGGTCAGAATGGGCTCTTCATTCTTCCCAGTTTATTAGCACTGTAAAGAATTTTTCCTCCAAATACGCAACGGGTTTGCAAGAGTTTAAGAAACGTGCATGGCATGAGTGCGCTCTCTTCGTCTTCATTGATTACACTAAAAAGCTTCCCTGTCTGTCTTAAGGCACAAAAAACTTTTTAAGAACCAGTTGGGGATTTTCAGTAACGAGAACTCAAAATAGGTTGGCATCTCTTCAAATACGTGCTTGACACCGAGTGGCAAGCTGTGGTATATGCCCCTTCATTAGAGGGCAGTTTGGTGCTACTGCTCTGACTTGACCACAATGAGTTATATTGTCCTACCATAGTTCACACTCCATCACTAGCAAAGTCAACACGGTCATTTAACTTCATCTCTGAAGCCTCAAGACAGGTTTTTGTTGCTTTAAACAAATCATTTCCAGTGGCTTTTATAACCTGGAATACACCAACAAATGCAGTGACGATGCCTTGGTGTTTATTGATTATTATTGCTGAATAAAAGATTTCAACAGCAGAAAACTAGTACAACAAGAATTAAAATTCGATATAGTTGTCATGCCCAGTTCTAGGCTACAGGAAGATTCTAGCATTGTCAATTGACCTGGTATTAGTTAAAACAACAAAAGGATAATTATATTTTTAGGTAGTTTAGTAAGGTCCTTTCTTTTTCTAAGTAGGCTGTAAAATGTTTTAAAACGAAAAAAATAACGTCAAATCGCCAGGGTAATTACAATGTTTTACGACCAGGTATTTTGTAAAAATGTGGTAGTTCAATAACACAATTTAAAGGATTTATTATTCTCTTTCTCTGATGACCGTCATTTTCTTTCGTTTTTTTCCATCTTAGTCCCACATTCTAAAAGGGTCAGTCATTAGAGTTATTGTTTGAAAACTACTACCTTAAGGGAACTAATTTTCGCGGGAACTAATTTTCGCTTTATTCGCGGTTTTTGGCAAAAACCGCGAAAATTAGTTCCCGCGAAAATTCCAAAATTAGAAAAACCGCGAAAATTAATTCCCGCGAAAAAAGTCATAAAAATGGCTGCCAGGAGTAGGATCTTTGTAGGAACTGAGATAAAAAGACTAGTTTGTATTTCGCTTGCAATTTTTTTACATAATAAACTAATCTATTACAATAGGGTTTTTATTAACTTTGTCCGTAGACTTGCTTGAGGTGTTTTCCTTGTTCTGTCGAAAAAAGTTGCGAATGTCCTTGGATTTGACTTCCGTAGTTGTCTGTCTTGACTTAGGCCTCGATTTTCTTCGCGGCTGTTCATGTTGAACCTCGTCAATATCTATATCCATATCCATTCTTTCATCAATTGGTTGAATCGAAAGAAATGTTCCAATAATTTCCTCCTCTTTTGGTTCAGTGTAAAAGGTTTCAAGTAAAGTCTCGTAGCGGGATAAGAGCATGTGATTTACAATACTTCCAAGCATTGTCACCTTAACCTGACATGGGACTTCAAGCCCACCTTGTACTAGAGGGCTTCTTCGATAGTGTCTACCTGTGATCATTAAGGATACTTCTGCCCCTCTGTCTATAATGAATTTTGTGAATCTGCTAATTTCCATTGGTAGGTGCCCTTTAATATTCTCAGGTGATGCAGGATCGAACACTTTAATAGAAAACATATCGTACGGGTTGTCATCTTCATGCGCACATTCAAGTGTCTCGTGTTCTTTTGGTTTCCAACTTGATTTGTATACGTGGTAACCTCTTACAGCTGCACTGAAAATAATACTTTTGACAGTTGCCATTACAAATTTTTCAACGTAATCAGAGTCGAGCTCTGACAAAAGACAAAATTTAAACAGTGTTTTACGCAACTCTTTCTATTAAAGTGTTCGAAAACAAACACAAACAATATCATTCACTGTGGGGCTTTAACTAAATGAATGTCATAATTATAAAGTATATTTTCGCTGAAATTAAAGACTTTGTCGATATGACATTGATAGGTCATTGCTAAGGAAATGATATACAAAATATATTTGATTTGAACTTTATTCAATTAAGAATTTTTACCTTTTAAGTAGCATTTCTTACCCCCCTGAAATTTTAATATAAAATTTTCGAACGTCTTTCATATTTTCTCTTTTGTCATCGATCTCTCCTTCACATTGCTCTTTTGTAAATAAGTACATTATTTACAAAAGAGCAATGTGAAGGAGAGATCAATGACAAAAGAAATATTTACGAAAAAACCAAACGTTATGATTGTGTAATTGTGTCTCCTTTTTCGATCAAAATGTCGCTTGTGCGGTTGTATGCAAAAAAGCTCGACGAAAGTCAACACCAAGCTGAAAAACAAACAGTAGAAGAAGTAGAACCATCCAACGAACCAAAACAGCCTGATCTGTTTCCTAGCCCGGATGATTCAGGTAAATTTGTTTTTAACATGCTCAATTTACTGTGATATTTTGTCCGTGTTTGTTTTTCCTGATATTTTATTGCTTTGTGTACTAGGTAGTTAAGGCATGGTCCCGAGTGCAATATGAGATTTATATTTCCGAGTTGTTTTATTTTCTCTCTTTATTTTCACGAGCCGTGAGACAAAATGTTTTGTTAAAGTTTTTCAAAATGTTTTACTCAAACATCTTTGCCTTCTTTGTAATTGTTTTGTTTTTGTTTGTTTTTACAAGAATTCGAAAAAATCATGAAACTTTATAAATTTTGGGACCGCACGAACACCGCGCAGTCATTTATTGCACTCACACGGTTTATTATATTAATACACTCCCGATTGACTGATTGATCAGAACACAGATATGTTTCACCCTCGCCACAAAGCCTATTACTTTTTAAATATATTGTTTTTAGGATTGGGTGTTATTGACAATGAAGCCGTGAACGAATCAGTGCGCAAGCGTTTGGAAAAATCGTCAAAGCGTGGTCCCTACAAAAAATACAGCGATAAGGATCGTTATTTGATTGGAAAAGATGCAAGTTCCTATGGTCCGGCATCTTCTACCAGAAAATGGAAGAAAGTTTACCCTAACTTAACAGAAAGTACCGTTCGTGATTTCAGGAAGCGCTACATTGCAGAGATGTCTCAAGCCCAACGCAAAAATAGATCACCAAAGAAAGTTATAGTGAATAAACTCAGGGGACGGCCATGCATCCTAGGGGATAAACTCGACCCACTGGTTCAAAATTATCTAAAAGCAACAAGATATAAAGGAGGAGTCGTGAATTCAATGGTCGCAATAGCTACAGCCAAAGCCTTGGTGAAGCGTTATCCAAACCTTATGAAAGAAGATTTGACGATCGGAAAGTCGTGGGCCAAAAGTCTTTTTAAACGAATGAATTTCGTCCGCAGAATGAAAACTACAGGTAAAGTGCATATTCCAGTTGGTGCTCAAAAGGAAGCGGAGCTGAAGTTTCTTCATCAAATTGTCGAGAAAGTGGAAAAATATGAAATACCTCCATCCTTGATTATAAATTTCGACCAAACGCCGTCAAAGTACGTTCAAGTATCAAACATGACGATGGCAAAACGCAATGTGAAAAATGTACCGATAGCAGGCGTAAACGATAAAAGGTCCATAACGGCAACATTTTCTATTACTTTTGACAACACGTTCTTACCAATGCAGCTCATCTACAAAGGTAAAACGGACCAAAGCTTACCAAAAATCCAATTTCCGAAGAGCTTTTCGTTGAGTGCTAACAAAACGCACTACAGCAACGAAAAAGAAGCACTCAAGTTCATTGATGAAATCATTTTGCCACATGTTAAGAAAGAACGAAACAAACTGGGTAATGATAATCAAAGAGCTTTGCTCATATTTGATGTTTTTCGAGGTCAGACGACTGATCAAGTCTTAAAGGTGCTCAAAGATAACAAGATCTTGATTACGAAGGTTCCAGCCAACATGACGCATCTATTTCAGCCTTTGGATCTTACCGTTAATAAAGCGGCAAAGGATTTTATGAAAGAAAAGTTTTCAGAGTGGTTCACCAAGCAAATTAAATTTGGTTTGGAAAAGGGGATTGAGCTAAACGATATCGAAGTTGAGTATAAGCTATCTACCTTAAAGCCATTACACGCAAAATGGCTCATCTCATTTTACAATCATATGTCAACAGAGGAAGGTAAGGAAATAATTTGTAACGGCTGGAAGAAAGCAGGCATATTCGATGCACTCAAGTTGGGATCAAGTCAACTTCCTCCCCTCGACCCGTTTAACGATATTTGTCCCATGTTTGACAGTTTGGTCGTTAACGAAACTCTCACCCTTGCAGGTTTGTTTCCTCAGGAGCTCGATTCATACAGATGGAGATTTGGAGATGACGATGGAGATGATTCCGATTGGGAGGAAAACAACTTAGAACAACAACAACAGTCTGAAGAAGGGCATGGAGAAAATCTTTTTGATATTTTTGATGAGTAAATGAATAGATAGATTTTCTTTTAGAAAAAAAATTTAAAATTTGTGTTTTTTCTGAAAAATATTTTTGATCAACCGCGAAAATTAATTCCCGCGAAAATTCAAGAATTGGAAAAACCGCGAAAATTAATTCCCGCGAAATACGATTTTTTCGAAAAGTTTTTCGACCGCGAAAATTAGTTCCCGCGAAAATTAGTTCCCTTAAGGTAGTATACACTGAGTGAGGACCCGTGCCTTAATGGTTAGTGCAACTACACCGTAACCAAGAATGCCGGGTTCGATTCCCCGAGCGGGCGACTTTGGAAATTCACTAAAAAAGCCATTGGTTGGCGTCAAGAAGGGCATCCAGCCAAGAAATTCCTCATTGCCAAATCCAAGTCCCTATGTAGGGTACTGTCTGATCCCCAGTTTCTGGGGGAAAAGGACGTCAAAACCAAAAATAAAATAACTAATATGCACGGATTATGCTTTCTAAATTATAAACATTAAATATTTTGTCTTTCTATGTCTTAATACCATTTTCAATGGCTAGTTGGGGAAAACTGGATTCAAACCAATATCTATGACTCTCGTTCCCTTGTGTTATACAACCTGAGCTATCGAAACCGGTTCCTTACAAATCGATTGAAAGCTATGATTGCAAAATTAATCTAGCAAAGGAAAAACACCAATAACCGAGCAAGTGCTAATTAGAGCCATTGACACTGCAAATGCTAAAGGGGGATTTTTAGAGTTTAGAGATGTGTTACCCAACAATCAAATTACAAGTGACAGTTTTAAAAAGATTTGTCATCTATGTGTAGTGTTCATAGTCCAAAGATCGAAGAAAATTAACGTATCAAACTAATCACTGTGTTTTTGTTAGCCAGCTTTAATTTATTAGTGAACCCTGAATGCGTTAAGAAATTCCAATTTCAAAGGTCAGCATCTAATCTTGAAATTTCTGAAATTATTTAAGGAAGAGGAAGCCACAGATGCAAGAGCTTTATCATGTCTTGGGTCGTAAGCTCAAAGTCAGCATCTAAGTTGAAATCTGCGCAAAATATTTCACTTCGCCTTCAAATACAAATTTATGGAACAATTCGTTAAGAGTTTTATTGCTGTCAATTTATTACTGCCACTGTACTAAGCAAAAAACAAACTATTCTTCTACGATTGCAAATATTTTCTCTGTAGTTGGTGTTTGACAATTTTCATATCTGTTGTACCGTTAAGCAAAACTTTTTCTTTGACATTTTTGTCGAAATGGATGCATTGGTGCCAGCAATGAAAACCAAGGCAAAAATTGTTTTTTTAAACATTTTTGTGAGGATAAATGCTATGGTCCCAGTAATGAAAAGGTAGGCAACAATTATTTTTAACATTTTCGTCAGGATAAGTGCATTGGTGCCAGTAATGAAAAAGGAGGCAAAAATTGGTATTTTTAACATTTTTGTCGGGAAGGAGGAAGTTGTGCTAGTAAAGAAATAAAAGAGACCGTACCCCCAATGATTTTCGTAGTTGATATTTTAATTCGTTGCCATCAAAAGTGATAGTAAGAATAGTAATGTGAATAGTAAGATGACCATGTAATTGTACTAATTGTCCTTAAGAGCTGAAAGATAGGGTATTTGTAAAAAATGCTGTGCATCAAGTTTTTTATTAGCTGTAACTTTCAATCCAAAAATTGTTTTTTTAACATTTTTGTCAAGACAATTTCTATGGTGCCAGCAATAAAAAAGGAGGCAAAAGTTGTTATTTTTAACATTTTCGTGTGGTTTTGTAACATTTTTGTCAGGGTAGATGCATTGGTTCCAGTAATGAAAAAGAAGGCAAAAATTATATTTTTAACATTTTCTTCAGGATAAATGCCATGGCGCCAGTAATGAAAAGGCAGGCAAAAGATGTTTTTTAACATTTTTTGTCTGGGTGGATGCATTAGTGCCAGTAATGAAACAGGAGGCAAAAATTTGTATTTTTGACAATTTCGTGTGGTTTTGTAACATTTTTGTTACAAAAATGATTTTCATAGTTGATATTTTAATTCGTTGAAATCAAAAGTGAAAGTAAGGACTCGGATGGATACACCAGATAAAGACTGAAGTGCAACTGATAAAGTTCCAGCCTCTGACAAAAACCCTCACCTTTTTTGTTTCAAAACCTTAGTATAGATTTGTACTTGGCAATAGATCAAGTTTCCAAAAAGATGTGATGCAAATACAAACATAGGCAATACAATGGAGCATTTTTCATAAAGATCTTCATAAACATCTGATTAAAAGTATTTTTGTCGATAATTTCTAGAACAAAAAGGGAGGTTTTATCGACCATGTTTTTATTTTTACAAGCATTTCTTATTGACTAGCAGCTAAGTTGATAATTCTGATTTCATACAATAAGAATGTGAATTATTTTACAAGTGGTTTATGAGCTGTGTAGAATAAAGGTTGTCAATTGAAGATATGAACTTCTGCCCACGGACTCGTATGTTGTGAAAAGTCATTTTCACGTCATGAAGCTTTTGTTTCTCATGAGAAAATGTCAAAGCGGAATTTCGATGTTCTTTATGCAAATAAGTTAATGACAAAGGAAGTTTTTTTCTGATAAGTGAATTTGTTATTCCATTCTGTCATGTGGGAGATATTGGGATATTCAGAAACAGTACAAACAGCATAACAGAAGTAGGTTACAATCGAAAAGTTCATAACTATCCAGAAATCCAAAATTAATAGACAGAAAGATTAAATTTGAAATAGTATTGGTCTTGTTATTTCCTTGGTTTTGAAGGTATGTGCTTATAACATTGTTTAATTGGGTTTTTTTCTTATGTGCTTACGTATTTCCCAGTTTAACAAATAGTATAATGTTGAGGTCTTGATGAAATCTCTCTCCTTGCACATCGCGCACATCACCCAGGTTTTCTGGAAACTGACCGAGATGACTAAATAGGAAGTCTAGCTTTATACTCATATTACATCCCTGCTTCTCGAAGGATTTAAGCAGTCTTGAAACAATGTTCTTGTAGTCTTCATCCCTTTCCTTCCCTAAGAATTTCGACACAACATACTTGAATTCAATCCAGGCTTCTTTCTCTGTGGCATTCATTTTTCTTATCATACTTTCATCGCGAATCAACTGGCGAATTTGAGGTCCATTAAATATTCCTGCTCGAACCTTTTCGTAGCTTACTGCTGGAAGTACTTCTCTTATGCGATTGAAGCAGCGGATATCCTTGTCGAGAGACCTACCAAATTGCTTCATGATTCCTAGTTTAATGTGTAATGGTGGAAAACTTATCCTCTATCTGGATACGATCGGCTAGTTCACAACATTTGGATCACCACTCGTCAACGTTTTGCGCTCTGGCCAGTCTTTCTTTGACCAATGTTTTCTTCGATCTCTGCTGTCCCACATGCAAAGAAAATAGGGGTATTTGGTGAATCCCTTTTGCTGGCCGAGAAGTAGGTTTACCATTTTTAGGTCAACGCATATGATCCATTCATGAAGTTGATAGTTGAGAAGCTCCATTACTGTCTTCATACTCTCATACGTCTCTTTAAGCAGGATTGAGTGACCAAAACGAACAGCTCCATACTTGTTTGTGTTATGGAGTAAAACACATTTTAGACTATGTTTTGAACTTTCAATAAACAATCGCCAGTCACTTGTATTATACTCTTCGAGACCAAGGTGAATTAATAGAACTTGTACGTCATTGCAAAAAACAAATCCTCGCTCTGAGCTGAAATACTTGAGAAACTCCGCTTCTCTCGTGCGGAAATGTGAAATGCGAACCTCATCGCGAAGTAGATGCCTCTCTC
>RDPX01000189.1:1560972-1586273 GCA_003991215.1 Morbakka virulenta
TAGTTCAAAGTAAGCAAAATATGCTTGTTTAACGAAGCTGTTGATATCTAATCGACGCTGAAGGAATGTGTAGCTTCCACACACATAACAGAACGAGTCTGGATCGTTTAGGCACTTGCGTCTGTGAGCAGCAGCAATGTGTAGACTGAAAAAGAAAAACTTCCTAAGTCAGGTTACTACTCATATGCCTGCTCTTGTATACTTTTAAATTTCTTTATACGTATATTTTGCTGTTCATAAAATTTTGTACGGAATAACCATACACGTAACCAGTTTTATTGTTCAGTATTGTATAGCTTAGTAGATGATTAGTAATAGAATTCGCTACCATTATACAAGGGACCATACAAAAGTTAAGCTAAGCGTATTCTTACCTTGAGAAACTGGTAGCTGAATATTCAAGGTTTGGTTTGTGTATGGTGCTCTTATGGATAACAAACTGATTCAGACCATAAAGATTATTGTCATTAAATGGTTTCTATAACATCATAATATTAGTGATCTATTCAAGAAATGGCCTTTGTTTCCTTATCTTATTGTTAACATTTTTGCGTATTGTTTACACAGGTGCTTGGCTTCTGATATCGCTTCCAGCTGGTCTAGACACACTATACATCACTTATACAGCACGCCAGACTTAGTAGGAATCAATCAAGAAACTTCATTACTTTTTTAAAATATTGCAAATTGTTCCTCAGTGTTATCCCTAAAGCAGTCAGACGGTTCGATGTCATGCTAGACCGCAACCATGTTCTCATTCTTCTCATAACTGAAAAGCTCTGCTCACACTCAGCCGATGTCACAGGCAATGTACAACCAACCTTAAGAAAATGAATACATTAGGAAGTATATCTCGTTACATTCTTTAATGGCTTTAGCAAGGCCATCTGAGCGGTCCTCTACTTTCACAAGTTGCCATCTCCTTTTCCTTGAGATTATTTCCTAATCTAGAATATACTACCGTCGTACGATAGCGATACCCTTAATTTACTAATTCATTACCGAAATGACATTTTGATTCAACAAATTCACTACTACAGCGTCAAAATTGCTTCTACTTGTCCCCACCATTATTTGCAATCCTAACTTCGACAGCTTTTCTACTGATGATGTTATTATGATGCATTTGTCTTGCTGCAGTTCGAGGAATCGACGGTTCCACACTCAAACGTTCTGCCATTCTTGTTGATTGTTGCAGGATTGGATCAAACTCCTTGCCAATACACTCCGTGATATGCTTTAAGTCGTCCATGCAGCTTTGCACTTCATTATATGCTTTCACAACGTAGATCAATCTGCTCTGTAAATTCTGGTAATGCCAGCAAGAGGATGCAGAAGCCGGTAAAGAAATACCAAACCAATGATAAACTGGAATTTGGTAAAAGCTTGAAAATAGCTGTTTGCATCTTGTTTGGTCTTAAGATCCCAGCCATGTGTATAAATAGCATCAAAATCATCAATGTTAGGATTCCTTCCACAAATGATCTCAAATGCCTCTTCAATGAAAGGCATTGCCAGGTAGAAATGTTCATATGAAATGCCATGGTCAGACCAGCGAGTTTTGCATAAAACTACCAACACTTTTTGTTTTTCTCCCCCAACGCATGTAGTTGAACAATGTGCTTCTGTAATTTGTCGCGTTTTGGAGAGAGATTGAAAAATAATGTTACTGCTTTGTATGTTTCCAGAATATTATTGATGTTTGTATTTTTACGTGATGCTGCAGGTGACAACTTCAGATTATGGCTACAGAAATGGGTGACAATTGCTGATGGAGATTCCTTAAAAATATACGAGGCGGCACCTTTCTTCTCAGATTGCATATTGACTGCACCATCGTAACATTGTCCTTTGCATTCCTTAACGTTTACACCAACATCCTCATAAAACTTCAAAAGCACTTTACCGAAACATTCTCCCGCAATCCGTTCGAGCTCAACAAACTGCATAAATGCCTCACAAATTTTCCTTTCATTTTTGACATATGTCATACAACCTTTAGAGCCAAGATATTTGACGTCTTTGCGCTGGGGATCTTCTAAATGTTTTTACAGCAAAGGATGGTAATGCGCTATCTCGTGAACCAAAGCTAAAAAGTTACCTTGATTCTTATGATGAGATCCTTCTCTGTGGCGTCGAAGTGCAAGTCCTTGTTTTCCAAGGAGATTAACTACTTGGCTCAATGCTTCTAGGATCTCAGGATATTATGTGTTCTTTTCTTTCAATGTCTCATTTTTCAATGAAGGGATTGTACTCGAGGCATTTCGCATCTTTCAATGATACCGTAATCGTCTTGAACTGCTTTTTGATGGTAAGTGTTGCCTGAAGGTCACGATTCCTTCTCCTTTATATTATGTCAATCAGTGTGACCTTTGTTTAAGAATGCTCCGAGCAAATTTCTCTTATCAGCATTTAAAAATAGAGCGCAATAGATACAGAAAATGCCATCTTCGATTGGGCTGTAAACAAAGCAATTTGATAAGTTTTCCTTTTTACATTATCAATAGCATTGATGCTTGAGTATTTTTTTGAAGTTGTATTGTTCGGCAGGCTTGAAGTGGTTCCTCAGTATAAGGTACCTTTGACGATCCGTCAGCGTTGATAATCCTCCTTTCATCACCTCACCAATGCCGTACACTTTTCAGTCGAAGTTGCGCCATCAGCTGAAACAAAAAGAAAGAAACCTTTAATATTTCCGACCAGTAACTTTTTAATGATTTGAAGGAGAAATATTTCCAGTCATTCTTCAACTACTAGATAAGGCAGTGCGATTCTCTGAGTGGGTCATTTTTCATACTACCTCTTTCAAAATGCTAATGAAATCACGAATATTGTATTAACTAAAGCTCAAAGCCATAACGTTTAGAACAGATTAAGAGAACACATAAGGCTTGAAGACTAAATTTTAGCTAAGACGTGTTCTCGAATTATTTCGATTTAATAAAAAACGTATGAAGACACCTTAAAATATCCTGCAATACTCGAAGTAGATGGACTGCTTTCTACAGTTGTTTCGTCAACTGTTGCTGTTGGCTGATCTGAGCTCGTGGAAGTGGACACATTGGAAGTTTGACCTGACTCTTCATTTTCTGGTGTATTGATTACACTGGTCTACAAAAAAAATATTTTTCTCTCTGATGACATCCACTCAAGATGATTTTAAACCATTTTTATGAGCTGATTCTAAAAACGACATCCATTTTTGCCCATCACTTCCCAATTTTCTTATTTTGAGAAAATCATTTTTTGTCAAAAACACCCTTTTTAAGGCTTGTTGAACAGGATATAATACACAAAGCTGACATTTGTTACTTCAAATGTTTTATATAGTTATTCTAAACTTCATAGGGTTTTTTTGGGGCTGGTAAAATTCATTAAGTAAAGGGTCAAAGGTGCTTAAAAGTCTTTAATTTAAATTCTGGCAACTGAATCGTAGTAAACAACCCCGTTTTAGTAAATTTTTCAAAATTTTGGGTTTGAATATCCCAAGTACGCTACTTAGAATAGGAACACTTCCATTTTGATACTTTAAAAACTATATGAGGCAAATAAGGATGAATATGTGCGTGAAAAATGTTTTTCATAAATACTTCAGTCTTACAACTTCACAATTGGTATGGTGACTATCGTTCCAAGGAATTTACTACGAAATGACAAAGAATTGATGAACACAATTTGTGAACTTAAACACAAAAAACTACAACAATTCTATGGTAGTTAATTTAATGTAGGCTCTACTTCATCAAAGAGCTGGAATGCTTTGGAAGGAATTTCCTTTTCTTTGATTGGCGTGAATGGTTAAGTTCTGGATTGCTGCGTTTAATGCTTCAGAAATAGTCAGCCATCATCCAAGCATCCCATCTATCCTGGTACCTGCTTTACATTTCCTTGATATCTTGGTGGAAACGCTCATCTTGCTCGTCACTTACATCGCCACAGTTGGAGGGGAACTGATCAAGATGGTTGTGCAAGAAGTGCACTTTGATGCTCATATTTGCCCCAAGACGCTGATACGCATCCAGCATAATCTTCACTATTTCTCTACAGTTGTCTGCCCTCTTGTTGTCAAGAAAGTTTTGTAGAACTCCAACAAATCCTTGCCATGCAGCAGCGTCAAGAGAATTCATGAAGTTTGGATCTCTTATCAACTTTCTTATGTCTGGTCCATCGAAGATCCCCCCCCCCCCCTTGAGCTTCTCAATACTCAGTCCGGGAAATGATTTGCATATGTATTGAAAACATTTCCCATCCTCATCTAAGGCTTTAACAAACTGCTTAATGAGTCCCAGTCTAATATGCAGAGGGGGTAAAATTATTCTATCTCCATCCACAAGGGGTACATTTACTATATTTTTATCACCAACCTTCATTGTTTTTCGAGGAGTCCAATCAGTCTTCACCCAATTGTTTGCTTTATCCCGACTGTCCCACAAACATATGAAGCATGGATGCTTGGTATAGCCAGATTGCTGCCCAAGAAGAAAATTGACCATTTTTAGATCAACACAAATTTTCCAGTTATGCTCACTGTACTTTATGCACCCAAGGACCTGTTTAATTGAGTCATACTCCTCCTTTAGCTTTGTTGAATGGCCAATGGGAATTGATGCATACTCATTAGTATTATGTAAAAGCATACATTTCAAGCTTCTCTTAGAGCTGTCAATGAACAGGCGCCATGAGTCAGAATTATAAAAATCGATGCCAAGCTTCAACAACAAAGGTTCCACATTACTGCAAATAACAATTTCCTCAAATCCTTGGAAGTAAGGAAGAAACTCAGCGTGCCTATTCCGGTAGAATGTTACTTTAGTCTGCTTTTGAAGGAAATTTCTTTCCTTCAGGCGCGACGCTAGCAGCTCAGCAGATTCCTTCGAAAGATTCAAATCACGGATTAAATCACTTAGATCATCTTGGTTGTATAGGTTGGGTTCATCTGAATAACTAGCATAGTCAGCATCACTTGAATCATGGTCAGAATCGCTTTCTGTTAATTCCTCCAGTACAGGATCACATGCTAAAGCTCCAACTGAAACAGGTACATCAAGAAGCTTTTTGAAAACAGGTACTGGGTACTCATCAGAATGAGGAGTTGGTGCTATGGCTGAAGGGATTGATGGGTAGGATATGTTTTTACAGTTCTTTTTGTTAAAACCAGCTAAGTTTATCATACAGAAGTAGCAATCGTCAAAATGATTGTTTGGTTCACGCCAAATCATGGGTATTGCAAATTTAAGCGCCGTTTGCTTGCCTATGGTCCAGAGTCTTAGGCCTTCTTTGCACGACTTGCAGACAATGTGGGGTGCCCATTGCTTGTCCTGGTCACCAAGTTTGATTTTGAAATATGTGTAAGAGGCTCTCTCGTATGTCATCAATAGCCATTCTGTTATTTTTGAAGGTGAACTTTCCACAGGTGTAGCAGAAGGAGTCACTATAATTTTTGCACTTTCTTGACATCTTTATTCAATTGACATCTTCTTCTATGATAAAGATATAAGGTTAAGTATATAAATCAAATCAAGGTAAGGTGCATGCATCAAAAACCCAAAAAGATAACTTTTAAAACCAAAAAACTCAATTGTGATATGCAAACCATCCGGATGAGTCGTGTTAAGTCAAATTAGAAAAAAACGTCAATTTAGTGAAAAATGAGCAAATTGCAATAAATATAGCTATTTTGGTGAAATCTATACAGAAAAAAGGTGATATGATGGGAAAAAATGGATGCTATTTTTGAAATCAGCACCCGAAAATTACCTAAGTTAGATATGTCTTGAGCCTCTCAGAAATTTTTGTTGACCAGTGTTATGTATGGGAAAAAAGGAATCATTGTTAGCTGGGAAATAAAAGGGATGATAGGTCCAAAGAAGTTTTTCATTGTATACATAGATCAAATTGCATTGTCCATGTTTTTCAAATCTACTAGATCCGTTTCAACATATGATTATTTGTAAACATACAGTAAGTATGAAAAAAAAACCTGACCTTAGAAAAAAATGAACAATATCATAATTACCTGAAATAATTGTTCAACGTTTTACAGCCCTTTGAAGCTTGATTTAGTTCTTTTTCTTGTAATTTTTTTCTTCTGTCTTTGGCATTTTGAATTTATCAAAACTCAAAAATCAAGTACATACAAAACTTCTCACACAAAATTTCCAAATAATACGAGAAAGAAATGGAGTAATCACGTTAGGGCAAACATTGTCATCGAGTTTGTTTACATTCGAATAAAAAAGAAGATCCTACAGTGCTGCAAATGTGTAAAAGCAATGTGATCACCCTTAGCTGTAGACTACCGCAGAGCTATCACCTTTATTTATGCTCAAATGATTAATTCAAGACTTTTCTTAAAAAGGGAAACATTTGCAAAAGCAGGGAACGGTCACAGCCAAAGACCCCACAACGGTAGGACCCTGATTTTCTCCCAAAATAGTTCTTTCTATATGTTTTCCCATTAGCTTTTATAATTACAAATTTTGTGTTGCATGAAACTTCTATTTTCGTTATAGACAAGATTAATGACGTTTGCATACCTATCCGAGGTGCTTAAATTGTGTTTCAATCAAATACAAATTTTTGGACAAAATAATTGGTATTTTACACTTGTACCATATTGGCTATAGGCACAACTTTGAAAGAGAGAATTGTAAGTGGAAATGTGTTGCCGCAAATTACATATCTTTCGCCAAATGATCAATTCTTTTCCAAATAAGAAATAGTCGGTATGCACACTATATGTTGAAGTATACCTGAACACCTTTGTCACTGTTTGGGTGGGAAAAACGTAACTTTTTTCTAAAAATTTGTTTAACGACCTTCGTAAGCCATAATGAATTACTTAAATTGCGTTGGAATCAAATTCATTTTTCTAAAAATATTTGTTTCTTAACGTTTTCCCCTAAACTTCTGTAAGGACAAATTTGAAGATGAGAAACCGAAATTGATGTAAAAGTATTTGTTGCAAAGAAACCTGTATTTTTCCTGTAATGGTCTTTTATCACAATAACATATCGGGGTGTGAATTGACAATATGTCAGTACAAAATACATATTAACAACTAATTTTCCTTTGTCGTTTTTCTCCTACAGGGCACAGGTAGAAATTTATAAAGAGCAGGTAGAAATCGTTGTGATCTTTCATGTTTCATAGAACCTGTGCTTTGGATATAATCCGCTTTTATCAAAATTATGTAGCTGTCTCAGTGATTTTAAATGTATTAGTAGAAAATTCTCTTCTTTTGCTTGATGGGCAAATTGTTAATTTTATCCAATTGGAAGAAAAAAATATATAATCAGGGATATAATTCAATGCTCACTGCGCATGCGTAGTTTGAACACTCTGACAGTATCCCACAATAACTCTTTAAGCTGTGTTTGCTCCTGCAATATGGCCAGAGTGTCATGTCTCAGAAGCTCTTTGCTGCGCTGATGAGCTCACAAAGCGCGAAACTTTACTACCTGCAGACTGAGTAATCAGGGTTATATGAAGCTCAATGTTGTCGTTTCTGTTACAATGACACTCAATTACATGGCTGTCTGAGTGCTGTACATGTAAATCCCTGTTATGCAAATAGCATTACAAATCTGTCGCAAAGTCCCTATTTTGGCTTTAAATGACTATTATCTAACCAAATGGCTGTTTTAGTGCTTGAAAATGTCTTCAACGAAAATGCGTTTCGTTCCAATAATGATCAAGTTCCAAAATTTGTCCATATGCGATTAGAAAAAGTGTAGCATGACCAGTCACTAAAGTACTGTGTTATGATGTGTGTTGGACAAGGCTTCTGCTTTTAAGATAAAATAATATAAGTGCCTGTGCTTGCCGAGCCTTCTTTCACTACGAGTGTTGGAGTCAGTGTAGATTTTGTTGTCACAATTTGATTCCTTTGGTTTAAAAGTAACCGCTAAGAAACAAATTAAAAATTGGTTGTCAAAACTGATGTACAGAATTTATTGCAAAGTCGCTAACTTTAGGCAGTAATTTGCCATTACTAAAGTTAACTGGCTGTTTCAGTGCTTGAGAATATCTTCGCCGAAAATTCATTTCTGTGGCCTTGTGATCATTTTCGCTAAATTTGTCCAATTGCGATTAAAAGAAGAGTAGCATGACCGCTCACAAAGGTACTGTGTGATGATTTGTGTTGGAAAAGGCTTCTGCTTTAAATAAAAACTATTTAGCTGTCCTTAAACGACGAGCCCCGTTATGCTAAAAGTGTTACATTCAAAGTAGATTTTTAGTCACTTATTCTTTCCTTTGGTTTAAAAGCAACCGCTAAGAACCAAATTGAAAATTGGTAGTCAAAACTGATGTACGGATTTTAATGCAAAGTCGCTACTTTTTGTGTGTAATTTTGCCATTTCCAGAGTTAAGTTGCTGTTTCCGTGATTGAGAATGCATTCGCCGAGAATGAATGTCGTTGGCCTTATAATTAATTTGTGAAATTTGTCCAATCGCCATTAGAAAAAAAACAGCATGACCGGTCATTAAGGTACTGTATCATGATATGTGTTGGAAAAGGCTTCTGCTTTTAATATAAAATATTTAGGTGTCTTTACTTGATGAACCCTGTTACGATAGGAGTGTAGATGTCAGTGTAGATTTTGTTGTTACAATTTAATTCCTATTGTTTAATAGGAACAGCTAAGTAAAAAAAATTGAAAATTGCTGCTGAAAACTGATGTAAGGATTTTATTGGAAAGTCGCTAATATTTGACTGTATACTGGCATTACCAGAGATAAATGTCTGTGTCAGTGCTTGATAATGGTTTTGCTGAAAATGCATTTTGTTCGCTTTATGATGTCCAATTGCAACTACAAAAAGGGAAGCATGAGCTGTCACTAAAATACTGTGCGATGATTTGTCCTGGAAAAGGCTTTTGGTTTTATTAAATAATATTTATCTGTCTTAAATTGGCAAACTCTGTTATGCAAAGAGTGTTGGAGTCATTGTAGATTTTTTTGTCATAATTTGATTCCTTTGGTTTAATAGCAACAACTTGGTACAAAATTGAAAATTAGGTGTCAATACTGATGTACGGAATTTATTAATAATTTTTTACTGTAAATTGCAATTACCAGAGATAAATTGCTGTTTCGGTGTTTGACAATGTCCTCGCCGAAAATGCATATCGTTTGCATTATGATTAAATGCTGAAATTTGTCCAATTGCGATTAGAAAGAGAGTATCATGATTGGTTGCTAAGGTGCTGTGTGATGATTTTGGTTGCAAAAAGTTTCTGGTTGTTATATAAAATATTTTGATGTCTTTACTTGCCAAATCCTGTTATGCTAAGAGTGTTGGCGTCAAAGTAAATTTTTATTGTTACAATTTGTTTACTTTTTGTTTAAACGCAACAGTTTATTACAGAATTGAAAATTGGTGGTGAAGACAGATGTAAATGATGTTACTGTAAAACCTATTTTTTTGGCTCTTAATAGCCATTATCAGAATTAAATGGCTGGTTTGGTGCTTGGCAATGTCTTCGTCGAAAATCCGTTTCGTTCGCCTATTGATCAATTTCTTGAAATTTGTCCAATTGCTTTTAGTAAAATTGTACCATGACTGGTTACTAAGGTACTGTGTAATGATTTGTGTTGCAAAAGACTCATATTTTTAACATCAAATTGTTTAGGGGGCTTTATTTGCTTGACCCTGTTATGCCAGTAGTGTTTTAGACAAAGTGAATTTCTTTCTTACTATGTTATTTCTTTGGTTTAAAAGCAATTGCTAAGTACGAAATTGAAAAATGGTGGTCGAAGCTGATGTACGGATTATATGGCCTTATTTTTTGGCTCTAAATGCCCATTAGTACATTGAAATGTCTCTTTTAATGCTTGGAAAAGTTTCGCCGAAAATACGTTTTTTTCGCCTAGTGATCAATTTCTGAAAATGGTCCAATTGCAATAAGATGAAGAGTAGCATGATCGGTTACAAAGGTAAGGTGTCCCGATTTGTGTTGTAAGAGACTAATAGTTTACTATCAAATTGTTTAGTTGTCTTTACTTGCCAGACCCTCTTATGCAAATTGTGTTTGAGTCAAGGAAAATTATTTTGTCACTATTAGATACCCTTGGTTTAAATACAACAGCTAAGTACAAAATTGTAAATTGGTGGTCAAAAGAGTGGTACGGATTTTATTGTAAAGACCCTACTTTTTTGAGGCTCTAAATTGGTATTAGCAAAAATAAATGAATGTTTTATTGTTTGAAAATGTCTTCGCTGAAAATGTGTTTCGTTCGCCTATTGATCAATTTCTGAAATTTTTCAATTTTGATTCGAAAAAGATTACCGTGACCGGGATCTAAGATACTGTTTGATGATTTGTCCGGCAAAAAGCGTCTGATTTTAATACAAATCATTTAGGTGTCTTTACTTGCCACACCCTGTTATGCTAATTGTATCGGAGTGAAAGTAAATTTATTTTGTCACTTTGTCATTCCTTAGTTTAAAAGCAACAGCTTGGTACAAAATTTAAAATTGATGGTCAAAACTGACGTACGGCTTTTATTGCAAAGACGCTTTTTATGGCTCTAAATGGCCATTGCCACAAGTAAATGGCTCTTTTAATGCTTGGCAATGTCTTTGATGAAAATGCATATTGTTCGCCTGATGATCAATTTCTGGAAATGGCCCAAATTCAATGAGATAGAGAGTACCAATACCGGACTCAAAGGTATTGTGTGATGATTTGTGTTTTTAAGAGATTAATGTTGTTAATATAAAATATTTTGGTGTCTTTTCTTACTACACCCATTTATGCTAATTGTGATTTTTTTTGTCACTATGTCATTCCTGTACTTTAAAAGCAATAGCTAAGTGCAAAATTTCTTTCATTCATGGTACCTCAGGTAAATGGTGGGCCCATTTTGTCTTTCACAGATACCACGCAAGACACCATAAGACATACACATCGTCCCTCTTGGACTCTTTGTAGGAATGCCCTTCCTCCTGGGTTGGTCTTTAGCCAGTACTCAAACATCTCGAGACCACCTGTCCTGCATGGTTTGGCACTATAGTCAAAGTGCAGACCAAGGAGAGACCCGAGTTGTACACTTACTCTTAGTCAAAAGCCCGACAAGCGAACATGAAGACAAGGGAGAGGAGTCCTTGGGGCTGAGAACAGGGACCTTACATATTGCTTATATTTACTTGCGTTTATTTCAATAAGATGTTCAAAGATATTGCTTGGGAAAAGATTGAGTTACTCAAGGAAATGTTTGGTTGCAGAATTATCAAGTTAGAAGCCTGGTGTCAATAGATTGACGAATGGTCAGGGGCGCTAGTTTGAGTCTGGGTTCAGTAGACACATAATTTTATTTTATTTTACTTTAATATTTTGGATTCTTTTCACAAAAATATCCCAGTTTTTATTCAAATTCAGACTGTGGTAGTNTGTCGAAAATCCGTTTCGTTCGCCTATTGATCAATTTCTTGAAATTTGTCCAATTGCTTTTAGTAAAATTGTACCATGACTGGTTACTAAGGTACTGTGTAATGATTTGTGTTGCAAAAGACTCATATTTTTAACATCAAATTGTTTAGGGGGCTTTATTTGCTTGAACCTGTTATGCCAGTAGTGTTTTAGACAAAGTGAATTTCTTTCTTACTATGTTATTTCTTTGGTTTAAAAGCAATTGCTAAGTACGAAATTGAAAAATGGTGGTCGAAGCTGATGTACGGATTATATGGCCTTATTTTTTGGCTCTAAATGCCCATTAGTACATTGAAATGTCTCTTTTAATGCTTGGAAAAGTTTCGCCGAAAATACGTTTTTTTCGCCTAGTGATCAATTTCTGAAAATGGTCCAATTGCAATAAGATGAAGAGTAGCATGATCGGTTACAAAGGTAAGGTGTCCCGATTTGTGTTGTAAGAGACTAATAGTTTACTATCAAATTGTTTAGTTGTCTTTACTTGCCAGACCCTCTTATGCAAATTGTGTTTGAGTCAAGGAAAATTATTTTGTCACTATTAGATACCCTTGGTTTAAATACAACAGCTAAGTACAAAATTGTAAATTGGTGGTCAAAAGAGTGGTACGGATTTTATTGTAAAGACCCTACTTTTTTGAGGCTCTAAATTGGTATTAGCAAAAATAAATGAATGTTTTATTGTTTGAAAATGTCTTCGCTGAAAATGTGTTTCGTTCGCCTATTGATCAATTTCTGAAATTTTTCAATTTTGATTCGAAAAAGATTACCGTGACCGGGATCTAAGATACTGTTTGATGATTTGTCCGGCAAAAAGCGTCTGATTTTAATACAAATCATTTAGGTGTCTTTACTTGCCACACCCTGTTATGCTAATTGTATCGGAGTGAAAGTAAATTTATTTTGTCACTTTGTCATTCCTTAGTTTAAAAGCAACAGCTTGGTACAAAATTTAAAATTGATGGTCAAAACTGACGTACGGCTTTTATTGCAAAGACGCTTTTTATGGCTCTAAATGGCCATTGCCACAAGTAAATGGCTCTTTTAATGCTTGGCAATGTCTTTGATGAAAATGCATATTGTTCGCCTGATGATCAATTTCTGGAAATGGCCCAAATTCAATGAGATAGAGAGTACCAATACCGGACTCAAAGGTATTGTGTGATGATTTGTGTTTTTAAGAGATTAATGTTGTTAATATAAAATATTTTGGTGTCTTTTCTTACTACACCCATTTATGCTAATTGTGATTTTTTTTGTCACTATGTCATTCCTGTACTTTAAAAGCAATAGCTAAGTGCAAAATTTCTTTCATTCATGGTACCTCAGGTAAATGGTGGGCCCATTTTGTCTTTCACAGATACCACGCAAGACACCATAAGACATACACATCGTCCCTCTTGGACTCTTTGTAGGAATGCCCTTCCTCCTGGGTTGGTCTTTAGCCAGTACTCAAACATCTCGAGACCACCTGTCCTGCATGGTTTGGCACTATAGTCAAAGTGCAGACCAAGGAGAGACCCGAGTTGTACACTTACTCTTAGTCAAAAGCCCGACAAGCGAACATGAAGACAAGGGAGAGGAGTCCTTGGGGCTGAGAACAGGGACCTTACATATTGCTTATATTTACTTGCGTTTATTTCAATAAGATGTTCAAAGATATTGCTTGGGAAAAGATTGAGTTACTCAAGGAAATGTTTGGTTGCAGAATTATCAAGTTAGAAACCTGGTGTCAATAGATTGACGAATGGTCAGGGGCGCTAGTTTGAGTCTGGGTTCAGTAGACACATAATTTTATTTTATTTTACTTTAATATTTTGGATTCTTTTCACAAAAATATCCCAGTTTTTATTCAAATTCAGACTGTGGTAGTTAAGAAGATTAATTGATTTCGAAAATAAATGGGTGACTATTGGAAGGATAGAATATTATTT
This sequence comes from Morbakka virulenta, assembly GCA_003991215.1. NCBI lineage: Eukaryota > Metazoa > Cnidaria > Cubozoa > Carybdeida > Carukiidae > Morbakka > Morbakka virulenta. The sequence goes on from RDPX01000189.1 coordinate 1,574,339, forward strand.
CAAGTAACGGAAAAAACAACAAGAACAAAATCCATTTCCGATATATTTTCATGTAAAATTAATAATGAGAAACAGTAGATTATTCTGCTACTGCGGTGTGAAGGTTACTGTTCGTTTGCGTTTCTTGTAGACTGTTAAAACGCTGTAATGCATTTGATATGATCTGATATGGCTAGGAAATTCCAAGCTCTTTCGATTTAAACAAGCTGAAAGGAATCCATGAATGTTATAAGAATTTTTAAAAAATTAGTGAGGCAAGAAAGTTTTAGCCTAGTTTCTGTAACATTTCCTTGTTTGTTTTAGTCCTCAAAAACACCCAGAAATGTAAAAAGAAATTAGAATTTGCATGATGTAGTTTTATAAAAAGAATAGTTGGTTAATCTGTATAATAGATAAAAAGGGGTTTTGAGGGGTGGATTTTGTCATTTTATGCATGCTGTCAGCTATTTTATATGCGCTATGAGATTTTTAGTTTCTTAAATAATGTCTCCTGGGTCAAAAGCACATTGGAGAAGTATTGAATTATTGAAAACGCAAACCGGCCCATGCATATTTATTTGCACTACCTTTGTTTTAATTCCACAATCCAGAGACAAATATGACAATTAAAATGATGGATTTGATTGAAATATTTGTAATTAAAAGATCCAAATATGACTTAGTAAAAAAAGCATTCACAGAAAGTCCCCCAAAGGAATATATTTCAGCCAATAGCATCCTGTTGAACACGAATTCTCTTTTTTTTTTCACCTTGGTAATACTGAGAAGCATTTTACTTCGTGTCTTCCTATCTTGGTACAGAGGAAAGCAAGTTTCGATAGTGGACTCTTCAGCAGTAAGTTTGCATTTCTTCAACTCTTAGTAACAAATCATATTTTTTTGTTATTCTCTTAATGAAGTCAATGTTTTATACGTAATAATGAAAATTATAGTGAAGTTCTGCAGCTACATAATGCTAAAACATACTTGAAATAGAACACCTTCCAGTCACATTTTTGCCAAATGACTGAAGGGAGTTTTTTCCAAATACTCAGTTTAGTAACACAGTAGGATGTCGTCTCCTGCACCCCTTGTCCTTCTTGTACAAAAAATTAACATTTTACAAATTTCAGATACAGTACTATATTGTATTGTTTGTCATTCTGTATACTGATTATGTATGTGTCTGTTTAATAATGAACTACACTTTTGGATATCACTTTCACCTCATTAGTTTCGACTTTGTTTTCTGTTTTTGGCTAATAGCTCAAATGTTTTTTTCCTTGGTTACATATTTTATATTAGAAAAAATTGTGCTTATCCAAGCCAGAAAATCTAAAGAAAGTCATGTTTTATTGCAAGTATTGTTTGGGAAGGTCATTTTTAAGATTAGAAATATGTAGGAACGTTTTTTACGTCAACTAACTTTTAAAAATCATCACCTAAATACCTTTCAGCATAATTCAGTGTTTGACACTTTTTGTATGAACCATGTACCCTCTTTTCCAAATTTTTCCCAGTATACATTGCAACTAATTGTCATTTTTGTTGTTTTTCCTCTTAGTTTTTACATTTTAACATAACACAAGAAATACTTTTGCNTTCGTGTCTTCCTATCTTGGTACAGAGGAAAGCAAGTTTCGATAGTGGACTCTTCAGCAGTAAGTTTGCATTTCTTCAACTCTTAGTAACAAATCATATTTTTTTGTTATTCTCTTAATGAAGTCAATGTTTTATACGTAATAATGAAAATTATAGTGAAGTTCTGCAGCTACATAATGCTAAAACATACTTGAAATAGAACACCTTCCAGTCACATTTTTGCCAAATGACTGAAGGGAGTTTTTTCCAAATACTCAGTTTAGTAAGACAGTAGGATGTCGTCTCCTGCTCCCCTTGTCCTTCTTGTACAAAAAATTAACATTTTACAAATTTCAGATACAGTACTATATTGTATTGTTTGTCATTCTGTATACTGATTATGTATGTGTCTGTTTAATAATGAACTACACTTTTGGATATCACTTTCACCTCATTAGTTTCGACTTTGTTTTCTGTTTTTGGCTAATAGCTCAAATGTTTTTTTCCTTGGTTACATATTTTATATTAGAAAAAATTGTGCTTATCCAAGCCAGAAAATCTAAAGAAAGTCATGTTTTATTGCAAGTATTGTTTGGGAAGGTCATTTTTAAGATTAGAAATATGTAGGAACGTTTTTTACGTCAACTAACTTTTAAAAATCATCACCTAAATACCTTTCAGCATAATTCAGTGTTTGACACTTTTTGTATGAACCATGTACCCTCTTTTCCAAATTTTTCCCAGTATACATTGCAACTAATTGTCATTTTTGTTGTTTTTCCTCTTAGTTTTTACATTTTAACATAACACAAGAAATACTTTTGCAGCCCATAATCTGAGGTTTGCTGGTTTTATCACAAAGTGGAAATTACAGCATATCTTAGTTTTGCAATAAGAGAACCTCTTGTTGTAAGAGTACTGCAAGCTGTATGTGTACTTTTTATTTTGTAATTCAGCTCAGGCCGCTGGGTATAGTTGAAGGAAGGTAAGCGGTACGTTGCGAAAGAAAAGTATCACCACGGATGAAGGAAAAAGTCTACAAGACGGCATTGCGCCGAGCTCTATTATATGGTCTGGAAAGAGTTGCTAACACCCAGCGACAAGAAGCGGAGCTTGAAGTGGCTGAAGCGGGCATGATGAGGTGGTCACTGGGTGTGACGCAACTAGACAGAATATCTAACGGCCATATTCGAGAAACATGCAATAACAGGAGACTTAGAGACAAAATGAGGGAGTCAAGACTGTTACGGGCACATCGCAAGGCGCGAAAAAGATGATGTAGAGAAAGAAGGTATCGAGTCTCCGGTAGGAGGCGAAGAGGGAGGCCGAGGAAAAGGTTAAAAGGCGTGACTAATGTGAAGGCTGTTGGTTCGAGGGACGCAGATGTGACAAACAGAACGGGCTAGAGAAGGCTGATCCGCTGTGGCGATCCCTAACGAGATATAGCTAAAGACAAAGAAAAGCTCTTGTAAAGAATTAGAAAATAGAATTTCTCGCTGCTTTTCTTCCTTTTTAACTTAAAAAAAATACTGTATATATTATCTTTATTGCATACATCATTACAATCTATTCCTCAATACAATTAATTTAATTTTTACAATTCAAGAAATATTGTATGTGCTTTCAATTCGTCTTTCAATTTTTAGTTTTACTTTTTGCAGGTTTTCTTTCTTATTTTAAAGAAAAAGATAAATAAATTTTCTGCAAGTAAAAACAACAATGTCGTTTCAGTCAAATCTCTCTTACTTGAAAGGAATATTCTACATAAATAATGTCATAAAAATGCAAGGGCTTTATCAAATTAATTATTTAAAAGCCCACTTTTGTTTATTTAATATCATATCAATTAATGTACAAAGTATTATTACTGAAAGTGAACAGAGCAAGATTTTTCTGTTGGTTCTGTTTATATTGTAGGGGTCTTCACTTATTCCATACCCCCATCTACCTCTTGCTTTCCTTTTCCTTTCTTTCGTTTTCTTTCTTTCTCATACCTTTATAATTCTCCTTCTTTCTCTTTCTTCCTCCTTCTTTCTCCTTCTCTATCCCTCTTTCTGTCCCTCTATTATAGCAAGATTTTTCTGTTGGTTCCGTTCATATTGTAGGGGTTTTCACTTATTCAATTCCCCTATCTACCTCTTGCTTTCCTTTTCCTTTCTTTCTTTTTCTTTCTTTCTTTTTCTTTCTTTCTTGTACCTTTATAATTCTCCTTCTTTCTCTGTCTTTCTCCTCTCTCCGTCACTGTTTTTGTGTGTCCTATCCCTACTTCTCTTTTTTTCTCACCCTTTCTTTTTCTTGCTCCCCTTAATCTCTCTTCTCCCTGTGTCTCCCTCTCTCTCCACGGTCACTCTCTCTGTGCATCTCTCTGTCACTGTAGTTCTGCGTGCATTTGTGTGTTCTTTCCCTCCTTCTCCTTCTCCTTCTCTCTTTTTCTCTCTCCCCTTACTCTCTTCTCTCTGCCCTGCTCTCTCCCTCTTTCTTTCCTTCTTTCTCTCCCTTCTCTTTCTCTGTCTCGCTGTCCTTCTTTATATCTCGCTCTTTTACTGTCTCCGCTCTACTTTGGTGCACATAAAAATAATTAGTACTGTATATTCTATAAGGTATACCTAATTGCGGAGAAATTTTCGTTATCCAGACAAAATTTCCCTGATAAGTTATGTGAACTTATCCGGAAAATTTTGTACTTCAGATATTGAGTATGCATTAAGCTGGATCATGCTGAAGGTTTTAATATCCTCATCTTCTCGATGCTATGCGTCCTTTTCTAGAACATGTTAGCTTCTTCATTCATCTGCAAACATAGTTCTCTTTTCCAGTCTTTTGCTCTGTTCCTCAGTTGGCAGTTCGGTTGCTGTTCTGTACTTTAATCATGTTCTCAAATGTGATTTTTTAATCTAACCTCTCTTACATAGGATGACGTTGATGAAACGTATCCCTGTAACTCAAACTATTTTAAAAAATCTCTTTCTCCTGTCTCTACAAAGAATAACATAGTCATCATTATCATTTTAGGCATTCATGCCACTGTTGGCGGGTGGCTTTCACAAATTCCTCCACTCTACTCGGTCTTGTGCTTTCTGCATCCATGTTTGCCCGCCCTCTCCTCATTTTCATCTCGCCATCTTCTCCTTGGGCTTCCCTTTGTTCTACTCCCTTCTTTTGGTCTCCAATTTGTTATCTTCTTGGCCCATCTGTTATTGTTCATTCGGGATAGATGTCCTGCCCATTGGCCTTTCGAATACACTACCTCTTCGATGTCTCTAACTTTGGTCTTATGACTTCATTTCTAATCTTATCAATCTTATGTTTCCTTGTGACATTTAACATTGTTCTTCTCATACTCCTTTGTGCTACTGCAAGCTTTTGTTTCTGATAATTGGTCAGTGGCCATGTCTCTGTATGTAGTATGACTGTGTCCATGATTTTCCTTTTGAGTTACATTGGCATCCTCTTGTCTTTTAGTAAAGTGGCTACATTGGCCAAATCTTTTCCAACCTGATGTTATTCGTTGGTCGATCTCTTTAGCAGTGTCGTTTCCTGGTGTTAGTATACTTCCCAAGTACTTGTTCTGCTTCACTTCATCAATCGTTATTCCTACTCTGTGCCTTCCTCTTGCCACTTCGTTACACATTCGTTTTGTTTTCTTTTTGTTCATCTTTATGCCATCTCTCTCTCCTTCTCTATTAAGATCTTCCAGCAGTTTTCTGAAGCTCTTTCTCTGTTTTTGCAAAGAGGATGATGTCATCTGCAAATCGTAGGTTGCTGGAGTTCTCTCCATTGATGTGGACGCCAATGTCATTTATCACTCCCCTGAAGATCTCTTCTAATGCTAAAGTAAATATTACTGGAGATAGCGTGTCACCCTGACGAAGACCTTTCATGATTTTGATCTTTCTCCTCAGCGATTTTGTCCTTACTTGTGCTGTCCCTCCATTGTATGTTTTCTTTAAGATGTTGATGTATTTTTCTTCAACATTGTGTCTCCTCAGGGCTTTGAAGATTGCCTGATGTTGGATAGAGTCAAATGCCTTTTCATAATCTACAAATGCCATATGAACTACTATCTTGTATTCATTAGTCTTCTCCAGTAGTTGTGAGGCAGCATGTGAATGGGCAATGGTGGAATGATTACTGCGGTAAACTGCCTGTTCAGATGGTTGATGCTCATCTAATGTATTCTCTAGTCTGTTTTTCAGGATTTCCATGAAGGCTTTGTAGATATGGGAAAGTAACCTAGTTGACCTATAGTTTGCAAAGTCTTTTTTGTCTCCTTTTTTGAAAATCAGTATAATTATGGCATTTTACAAGTCTTTTGGCACTTTTTCACTCATTTGTCACTCGCCACTTCATTGAACAATTCCTTGATCTTTTGTCTCACAACTTCTCCTCCTGCTTTCAACATTTCTACATCCACTTGATCTTCTCCAACTGCCTTTCTGTTCTTCATCTACTTCATGGCATGCCCTATTTCTCAATCCAGGATAGGTGGTACATCTTCTGCTTCCACTAGTACAATGTTCTGGGCTACGTCTTTGTAAAGGTTTTCGAAAAATTCCGCACATCTCTCTAATATTCTCACTTGCTTGGTGGTGGTAGTTTTATCCTGTTCTTTTACATATGGTATCAATACTTTACACCCTGAAAGTGGAAAAGGTCTCCAGACAGCAGCAAACACCAGAGAATAACATGGTGTTTGGGGAAAAAAGGAATAAATAAAGAGGAATAACGAAAGGAAGAACAAACAAGAATAGGAGAGAGAGGAAACAGTAAATCATAAATCAAGGTTAATCGTGCATCTCTGTTTAATTAAAACAGGTTTGCAAATTTATTGAATACATAGAGATTTAAATCTTGCAATAAATTTTCAATTTTGCCTATATCTTCATATCATATTTTCATATTGAAATTTTTACACTTGCCAATTAATAAAAAAGCAATGCTTTTTAATAAAAATATACACTTGAATATATTATCATAGATTTTTCTATAACTTAAGATATATTATCTAAGTAATATTATTCTTCTCTCTATAAAGACCGGGTTTTAATATTTTTAATTGGGCAGAAAAAATGCTTTTGTATTTTGGCAAAGGTTATGTTTTATTTGTGAAGATACTAATTGATGCCAATACAATTCAAGTTAAGATGAGATTTCTATTTGTTAGGAGATTTATTATTTACAAACAGTAAATCAATAATAATAATAACAATAATAATAATAATAATAATCTATAAACAAGAGTAGTACATGTTTATTGTTGATGTATACTTACACAAGTCTATTGTATCGAATGTGACGGTCCATTAAAGTAAAGATAATTAGTTGTTTGAATTTTTCTTCCGAAGTTTGCATCCTGATTGCTTCCAGCATTACTAACTACTTGCTAAATGATCTACAACTGTTGAAAGGCAGTGCGAGAATAATGCTGAGAGATTTCAGGCGTTTACGTTTTCAGTACCATCCAGAAACGAGGACTATCTTTCTTGTTGGTTTGATCTGTGAGAGTTACTTTAATAATTTCCAGTTCACTTTTTAGAACATCCCAAGCGATCTTGAAATGAAAGTATGTACCTTTGCTCGGTTAACATGACGAGCAAGTAAAAATTGTAATGCAGAACGTTTTACGCCACACGGTGTTAGTTTTTTTCGCAGATGCTGTGAACGCCGGCCCCAAGCGGTCTTCTATCGCTACCCTGCTGCCATTACGCAAGAACACCAGAGAATCTAAAGCTATATCAATTGTTTCTGAGTTTTGAGTGAACTTCTGAGTGAACGACTCTCATTTTCCTTGGGGTTTAAAGATATCTTTTCTGTTTTCCTGACAACTCACACAGCATATTTCATCAAAACAAGTAACATTTTCCACCTGTGGAAGGCTGCTTCAGACGGATTTGCCAAACAAGTGCAGGATGTTCGACCAGCATGTGATATAGTGTGTATGTGTTTACAAAGTGGACAAAATATTGAAATAGTCCTTTATTATGTACTTTATTATGTTTTTCTTTCTTTCTTGTACCTTTATAATTCTCCTTCTTTCTCTGTCTTTCTCCTCTCTCCGTCACTGTTTTTGTGTGTCCTATCCCTACTTCTCTTTTTTTCTCACCCTTTCTTTTTCTTGCTCCCCTTAATCTCTCTTCTCCCTGTGTCTCCCTCTCTCTCCACGGTCACTCTCTCTGTGCATCTCTCTGTCACTGTAGTTCTGCGTGCATTTGTGTGTTCTTTCCCTCCTTCTCCTTCTCCTTCTCTCTTTTTCTCTCTCCCCTTACTCTCTTCTCTCTGCCCTGCTCTCTCCCTCTTTCTTTCCTTCTTTCTCTCCCTTCTCTTTTTCTGTCTCGCTGTCCTTCTTTATATCTCGCTCTTTTACTGTCTCCGCTCTACTTTAGTGCACATAAAAATAATTAGTACTGTATATTCTATAAGGTATACCTAATTGCGGAGAAATTTTCGTTATCCAGACAAAATTTCCCTGATAAGTTATGTGAACTTATCCGGAAAATTTTGTACTTCAGATATTGAGTATGCATTAAGCTGGATCATGCTGAAGGTTTTAATATCCTCATCTTCTCGATGCTATGCGTCCTTTTCTAGAACATGTTAGCTTCTTCATTCATCTGCAAACATAGTTCTCTTTTCCAGTCTTTTGCTCTGTTCCTCAGTTGGCAGTTCGGTTGCTGTTCTGTACTTTAATCATGTTCTCAAATGTGATTTTTTAATCTAACCTCTCTTACATAGGATGACGTTGATGAAACGTATCCCTGTAACTCAAACTATTTTAAAAAATCTCTTTCTCCTGTCTCTACAAAGAATAACATAGTCATCATTATCATTTTAGGCATTCATGCCACTGTTGGCGGGTGGCTTTCACAAATTCCTCCACTCTACTCGGTCTTGTGCTTTCTGCATCCATGTTTGCCCGCCCTCTCCTCATTTTCATCTCGCCATCTTCTCCTTGGGCTTCCCTTTGTTCTACTCCCTTCTTTTGGTCTCCAATTTGTTATCTTCTTGGCCCATCTGTTATTGTTCATTCGGGATAGATGTCCTGCCCATTGGCCTTTCGAATACACTACCTCTTCGATGTCTCTAACTTTGGTCTTATGACTTCATTTCTAATCTTATCAATCTTATGTTTCCTTGTGACATTTAACATTGTTCTTCTCATACTCCTTTGTGCTACTGCAAGCTTTTGTTTCTGATAATTGGTCAGTGGCCATGTCTCTGTATGTAGTATGACTGTGTCCATGATTTTCCTTTTGAGTTACATTGGCATCCTCTTGTCTTTTAGTAAAGTGGCTACATTGGCCAAATCTTTTCCAACCTGATGTTATTCGTTGGTCGATCTCTTTAGCAGTGTCGTTTCCTGGTGTTAGTATACTTCCCAAGTACTTGTTCTGCTTCACTTCATCAATCGTTATTCCTACTCTGTGCCTTCCTCTTGCCACTTCGTTACACATTCGTTTTGTTTTCTTTTTGTTCATCTTTATGCCATCTCTCTCTCCTTCTCTATTAAGATCTTCCAGCAGTTTTCTGAAGCTCTTTCTCTGTTTTTGCAAAGAGGATGATGTCATCTGCAAATCGTAGGTTGCTGGAGTTCTCTCCATTGATGTGGACGCCAATGTCATTTATCACTCCCCTGAAGATCTCTTCTAATGCTAAAGTAAATATTACTGGAGATAGCGTGTCACCCTGACGAAGACCTTTCATGATTTTGATCTTTCTCCTCAGCGATTTTGTCCTTACTTGTGCTGTCCCTCCATTGTATGTTTTCTTTAAGATGTTGATGTATTTTTCTTCAACATTGTGTCTCCTCAGGGCTTTGAAGATTGCCTGATGTTGGATAGAGTCAAATGCCTTTTCATAATCTACAAATGCCATATGAACTACTATCTTGTATTCATTAGTCTTCTCCAGTAGTTGTGAGGCAGCATGTGAATGGGCAATGGTGGAATGATTACTGCGGTAAACTGCCTGTTCAGATGGTTGATGCTCATCTAATGTATTCTCTAGTCTGTTTTTCAGGATTTCCATGAAGGCTTTGTAGATATGGGAAAGTAACCTAGTTGACCTATAGTTTGCAAAGTCTTTTTTGTCTCCTTTTTTGAAAATCAGTATAATTATGGCATTTTACAAGTCTTTTGGCACTTTTTCACTCATTTGTCACTCGCCACTTCATTGAACAATTCCTTGATCTTTTGTCTCACAACTTCTCCTCCTGCTTTCAACATTTCTACATCCACTTGATCTTCTCCAACTGCCTTTCTGTTCTTCATCTACTTCATGGCATGCCCTATTTCTCAATCCAGGATAGGTGGTACATCTTCTGCTTCCACTAGTACAATGTTCTGGGCTAAGTCTTTGTAAAGGTTTTCGAAAAATTCCGCACATCTCTCTAATATTCTCACTTGCTTGGTGGTGGTAGTTTTGTCCTGTTCTTTTACATATGGTATCAATACTTTACACCCTGAAAGTGGAAAAGGTCTCCAGACAGCAGCAAACACCAGAGAATAACATGGTGTTTGGGGAAAAAAGGAATAAATAAAGAGGAATAACGAAAGGAAGAACAAACAAGAATAGGAGAGAGAGGAAACAGTAAATCATAAATCAAGGTTAATCGTGCATCTCTGTTTAATTAAAACAGGTTTGCAAATTTATTGAATACATAGAGATTTAAATCTTGCAATAAATTTTCAATTTTGCCTATATCTTCATATCATATTTTCATATTGAAATTTTTACACTTGCCAATTAATAAAAAAGCAATGCTTTTTAATAAAAATATACACTTGAATATATTATCATAGATTTTTCTATAACTTAAGATATATTATCTAAGTAATATTATTCTTCTCTCTATAAAGACCGGGTTTTAATATTTTTAATTGGGCAGAAAAAATGCTTTTGTATTTTGGCAAAGGTTATGTTTTATTTGTGAAGATACTAATTGATGCCAATACAATTCAAGTTAAGATGAGATTTCTATTTGTTAGGAGATTTATTATTTACAAACAGTAAATCAATAATAATAATAACAATAATAATAATAATAATAATCTATAAACAAGAGTAGTACATGTTTATTGTTGATGTATACTTACACAAGTCTATTGTATCGAATGTGACGGTCCATTAAAGTAAAGATAATTAGTTGTTTGAATTTTTCTTCCGAAGTTTGCATCCTGATTGCTTCCAGCATTACTAACTACTTGCTAAATGATCTACAACTGTTGAAAGGCAGTGCGAGAATAATGCTGAGAGATTTCAGGCGTTTACGTTTTCAGTACCATCCAGAAACGAGGACTATCTTTCTTGTTGGTTTGATCTGTGAGAGTTACTTTAATAATTTCCAGTTCACTTTTTAGAACATCCCAAGCGATCTTGAAATGAAAGTATGTACCTTTGCTCGGTTAACATGACGAGCAAGTAAAAATTGTAATGCAGAACGTTTTACGCCACACGGTGTTAGTTTTTTTCGCAGATGCTGTGAACGCCGGCCCCAAGCGGTCTTCTATCGCTACCCTGCTGCCATTACGCAAGAACACCAGAGAATCTAAAGCTATATCAATTGTTTCTGAGTTTTGAGTGAACTTCTGAGTGAACGACTCTCATTTTCCTTGGGGTTTAAAGATATCTTTTCTGTTTTCCTGACAACTCACACAGCATATTTCATCAAAACAAGTAACATTTTCCACCTGTGGAAGGCTGCTTCAGACGGATTTGCCAAACAAGTGCAGGATGTTCGACCAGCATGTGATATAGTGTGTATGTGTTTACAAAGTGGACAAAATATTGAAATAGTCCTTTATTATGTACTGTGCAATATCCGAAACAACGAGTCTGATCAAATCCTATGCCAAAGACTTTTCATGACCGCCTGAGATGCAATAGAATTGTTGACTTTCTCTGAGAACATGTTTACTTCGAGATTAAAATTGGTAAATTGGAAGTAGCCTACTTATCTCAAAGTTAATATTCAGCATTGCAATTCTTTTTCAATGAGAGAACAAGGGCTGAATACAGGCCTTGTGTATATTAAACAGTATGAAGTACTGATTATATCTTGTGACATCTTTTGCCCATCGATGCACTTAACTTAGACAAACGTTTATCAAAACCAAAGTAAAACTAGATGTTGTGCAACTAGGGGTTTGTATGGAGAGGTGATTCTTCGGTGTCATGCATTTACTTACAATATAATGGTTATTTTTGAAAGGATCTGGTGTTTATTTCAAAAACAGCAGAGTACAGAGAGGCATTTCTGAAAATAACAGGGCGTGGTCAGGCAAGTTTGTACGAGGCTGCGTTTTATTCGCATTGAGCACAGATTTTTCTCTGGACCCACATCTCTCTCTCTCTCTCTCTCTCTCTCTCTCTCTCTCTC
>RDPX01000189.1:1611919-1633522 GCA_003991215.1 Morbakka virulenta
CTGAACCTGTCTGCATCCAAAACTGTGATTTGCCCAATTGAAACCACCATTTTGGGTTGGAAATGGAAGAATGGTACCCTCACACCATGTGCCCACAAAATCGCCCCTTTAGCCACTGTTCAACCACCAGCTACCTGCACCTCCATGAGATCATTCATTGGTGCATTTAAGGCCCTCTCCAGATGCATCCTACGCTACTCATCTCTCATAGCCCCTTTGGAAGACGCCATCAAAGGGTTGCAAGGCCAACACAAGTTGATTAGACAGACCAGCTCCGTGCACAGTTTGCCAGATGACAAGAAGAAGTTCGTTCTCCCCACACAATTACCATTCCGCGACCAGATGAAAAGCTTACTTTGACTGTTGATGCATCTCCAATGAACCACGGATTGGGTGCCACTCTATTCATCAATTGGGATGGTCATCGCTATATCAGCGGCTTTTGCAGTTTCAAACTAAAACAGCATCAAATTAGATAGCTTCCACGTGAGCACGAGGCACTCGCCATTCCATCAGCCATACGAAAATTTGCTCCTTATATTCGCGACTCCCATCATTCTACACAAGTCCTCACTGACAGCAAGCGATGTGTGAAAGCATAGCAGAAGATGTGCAAAGGACAATTTTCCACTTCTAATAGGGCTTCTACGTTCCTATCCACACTGAGCGATTTCAATATTACTATTTGCCACATCAAAGGAACTTGAAACCAATCTAGTGATTACAGGTGGCGACACCCAAATCAATGCCCTGATCATTTATTTCAAATATGCAAATTCATCCAAGAAAGCATTGATTCTGTCGTAAACCACGTGTCAGTTGCTGACATTCTTTTTGGTGCAGTCCGTATGCTATTTCTGAACAACAATGCCTGGCACTGCGCTGAAGAAGAATGTCCTGCACTGCGTCGCACCTTTGCTCACCTCCAACAAGGCACCCATCCTCCAAGAAAGGCCAGGCATGTCACTGATGCGAGGCGATACCTACGCCTAGCTTTAATCTCAACTAATGGATTACTTGTAGTCACAAAAATCGATCCATATATCCATGAACGTCAACTCTTTGTAGTTCCTGCTGCCTTACTACCTGGACTACAAGCAGCTTTATATTTCCAGCTCAGCCATCCCACCAAAAGTCAGCTTCAGAAAGCATTCGATCGCTATTTTTATGCCTTGGATAGCGTTTAACACATTGAAGCAACTACATCAAACTGTTACACATGCCAATCCTTAAAATGCCTACCGCTCGAAGTGCATGCTCAACATACCACCACACCACCACTCCACCCCGGACAGCAATTTTCCGCTGATGCCTTGTATCGTACCAAATAGAAAATCTTTGTTTCACGATCATCAGCCCTCTCCGACACTGGATGGGTTTGACGATAATTGGGCATTCCTGATCACAAGGTTGAAATTGTGCAGGCTTGTCCACTGAACATAACTTGACCACAAATGTAGCAAAATCTATCAGGATTATTTTTACATTTTCTGTTCATGGTTGTTGATAGCAGAGCGTTAGTTCTACTGAAATTCTCGGAGCCAGCATTGAAAACTATTGGCCTGCGTGATATGTTCAATAAATTTGAAGTCAGAGGCTGTTGGATTACAAAGTACAAGTTGGGTTCGTATTACCACACGCTAATCGACATAAGAACCCACAAATAGCCCAGCCCACAATTCGATGACATCGGCCCAAGTCGGATCGAGTTACAGGATCAGATGCCTCACGAATGCCGGAATACATGCAAGCTGGTTTCAGCTTTTGATAGTTGTGTCTGCACGGTAGTGACCTCTATTGTCCATTGCAGCAAACGTTTTGATAATTGAACAGGAACAGATTTAGTGCTGTCAATAATTTTTTTACTGGTAAGAGTGGGTGTCGCATTCTCGCAATATTTGCGAAAACTTGAAAAAAAAATTTTGCTGTAAAGAAAATGAGACGTGATTGGAAAAATCTGACTGGATATTCGTGATCAGCGTATCAAAGTTATATAAGACGTAAAAAATAATGTCATCCGGCAAACTGTCGCAGACCAGTGTTTTACAAAATAAAACTTCCTTTTGTTTCCTGTAGCTGTTTTCTCCCCTTGATTATTTTGAATTTGGAACATAAGTATTTGTATTTTTTTATATATACTCTTAACATTTCTTTATTAATTTAATACTGTTAAAATAAATAGATACTTTAATTTCGTCTCTTGCTAGAATTCTTTCCCGGATACAAGTATTTGTACACATTACTCGTAAACATTCGGTTCCAGATAAACTATCAAATCAATGTTTGAAATATTTCATACATGTCGATACTTGTGGACTTTATAAGAGAAAAGGTAAGTAGCAGTAATTTTCTAGCTTGACAGTTATGTTGGTAAAAGTTAAGTCATTTGATCTAAAATCAGAGCGTGGGAACCGAATTCGTACTAATCAGTGTGACTATAGTATTTAGTAATGACAGCTTTTATGGAATTTCCATTACTTATGGTACAATGGTTTTTTTACGCAGAGTAATGGGGTTCATAGTTTATACAGTGTTTTTTTGCCAGAAAACGTTACTTTTGTTTTTTGACTCCTTACGTCACAGAAAATTACAATAAGTGATATATTATTTTATTTGTATTCCCCAGACCTACTATTCATGACCGTTACAGTCCTATTTCAGCATTGGGGAAAGAATCATATATTAGAAAGTATTGACTTGTCTTTTTCTTTTTAAAGGGGTCAGGAATCTACAGGTAAGCTCAAGAGACATTTTTTTCAATAATGCAGAATAATAAATATCTTATTACATTCAGTCATTTTCTGATATACTGAATTTTTATAAGGTCAATTTTTTACCACTCAAGACATAATAAGACAATAAGATTGTATACTTATTATTATATTACTCTTCCTAAGGCCGTGGGATGTATTTGGCCCATTAGTGATAAAAAATTAGGGTTCTACAAATGCATCCGTCCCTGTACTTGTAATTGTATCTAAATCATTCGTCTCTGACACCTTAACGTCAAATTGAATGTTTGTCAATTACATAAGAGTCCCTCATTGCTTAATAACCCATCAAAATCGGTTGATTCAGCACCACCATGTTGATATACGTGATTAGTTTCTGTTTTTTTAATATTTTAATATTAGCTTTGGTAAAAAAGTATATTTTAGCAGCTCAGGTTCCAATATTACAGTTTCTTTAGCAGCTCATTATCCTTAAAAGTAGATTTGAGACATTTGTTATCGATGCGGATTGTCGATTCTATTCACCGTGGGACAGGTACTATCATCCTCGCTTAATATGTCTTGATCGCAAAAGCAACATGGCAGAAAATGAAGATTTTGAGACGCAATTTCCATCCTACTGACGACAAAGGTAAAGGTTTTTTATGCTTGTATTACCAGCAATCGCGAGTGTGGTGCAGTAAACAGATCAAGAAAATCAATTGATGTTTTCCAATAACATTCAGAAGGATTTTCTTTCCCTTTTTCAGAAAAACAAATTCAAATGGAACTAATAATAGGGTGCCATATAAACATATGAACATAGAACAGACACAAGCTTGTATAAAGTTCACTGGTACCAGTTTTAGGACAACATACAAGAGATCAAGATATTTGGATAGGCTTTTATCTTCTTAAGAGACCTTTTCAGTCTTTTTTGCACCTTTTACACTCAGCAATGACATATTGGTATAAACTAACAAGGATAACTTGCAAGGTAGCATCCAATTTCGTTTGAAGAAGTTAAATCTATTCATCATTTCTAGTCCTGGTATTTAGAGCATAGAGATTAAAGGTGATGTTCACAAATACTTTAATAAAGATAGAACTGTACATTTCAATTTAGTGTTTGTAAACAAGAAACATCAAGAAACATGTTCACAAATACTTTAATAAAGATAGAACTGTACATTTCAATTTAGCGTTTGTAAACAAGAAACAATATCTTCTGGATAATAATAGCAGCTGTTAAAGTAAGTGCTGAAAAGTTGAGATGCCTCAAGTAAAGGAAAAGAAGATCAAACCTTTTTTACTTGCAATTACTTGTTTCAAAATGACTGCATATACCTTTGTGATACCATAAAGGTATATGCACTTTATCCATGGAGAAAGGGTGTGTGATATAATACAATCCTTTCGCCACCTACTTTGGCATTAATGTTTGTATCCACTTTTGATCAACCAGCAGATACATTTAGATTGCATTGTTTGCTGACTTCATCAGTATAGTTTAACTTAATCCTGTAGCAATCAGTGATTTACTTTGGTCGTAAAAAGTGCCTCAAAATACTCTTTAACCCTCATCTTTCTTTCGCCAATTTCGAGGACTTCATATCTTTGTTATCACCTCAATTGTCTGCCAATGTATCTTTAAATATTATTTAAAACTGACTAAGTATTTGTTGTATTGACTTTAAAATTAAAGCTTAAAAATAATGACGTAACCAACTTTTTTGCTACCTAAGGCAGATGTATACAGTCATTATTAAAGGGTGAACTAAACATTAAAATCTTATCAGACACAGTCAAAGTTATGTATTTTGAACCCTCCAGAGGGTTGTGGAATTCACCAAGACACAGAAAATTTGACTTATAGGAATTTTTCTAAAAATTGCTTGCTTTTACCAGAGTTATACCTAAATTTGTTTTGTAATCTTTTCCACTTATAACTCCAACTTTTACAGGAATTGTAAAAAAAAGGATAACAATTTTTAAAAGTTACTTTAGTACTTTATAATACTTTTGGCTTGATAATTCTCTCTGTACGTGTAAATTAATCGTCTCTACCATTTGTTTTTTCGGTACCACTTTCAATCAACAGGATGATTTGCTGCTGTATTTTACCACCTTGTTAACCTCCATACTAGCAGGGTATAATGATGGCTCATCTTTAATTTCACTATAATCTTAGTTCTCTTCAGCAGGGAATTCTCCCTTGTATATGCTAAGAAATCGGCATCAGTGGATCTGTTTTCAAAGGTAGCTACATTCTCATTGATGTCCAATGGACAGGCTGCATTCAACTATGGAGGAAATCTCTTCTGAAAGTCTTCTTCGAAGGTTTTCTGGTCCATATTATCGTAAATTCAAAGGTTTCAAAATTGATCATTTTGGTCATTAACGCCTTCTTCTGTTGTTATTTCTGAGACGTCAAATTTTTTAAAACAATAAATAATTTTTCTGATACGTCCGGCAAGGACGATTTCAGCAGTTCTATAGGATTCAAAAGCTGATGTCTCTGGAAGAGCTTGATTTGCATTAACTGCTTTGATAATCTGCTGAATAATTTTCATCAAATAATGTGCCTTAGAGATCTGATAACACCTTGATCCATAGAGTGGGATTTCGATTCTGTAAAAAGTAAAATAAATATCAAACCCACAGTGCTTAAGGTTTTAACCTTGGATATGCTGGATATTTGTGGACAATGACAGCAACTTTACGACTCTCTGCTAAGAATCTCTTGATAAAGTTCTTGACCCATTTGTCAGCAAGCAAATCAGACTATTTGTCTAATGGTTGGCTTATGTCTTAAAACAACATTGAAGATTTCTTTTACCTTTAAAACATGTCTGTTTCTCGAATTATTGATCACAAATACAGGCAACTTTTCTCCTGTAGCACTTTCAGCTGCTGTGCCTGTAATTGTTTCCCTTGTTATACTTACCAGAAGAACACCTCTTTTCCCTTGTCTCGGTGAAAGAAGCAAATTTACCTGTGTTAAAAATACCTTTTAATTGAAATCTTGAGAGTTCTGCAGTTATGATTCTTTCCAGAATCCTGTCTTTTAGGATGTCACTGAATAACATTTACCAGATACTTCTGTAAAATAGATATTTTACAGGTTTTTTCAAAACATGGAGCCTGGTACACCATTGCTTTTTGATATGTTTCAAATTGCATTTTCCACATTCTTTTACACGTACCTCTGATTGCTTACCCTTGAAAGGTCTATCGATCATCTAAAAAGAATAGCTAATGCATCATTTTTTTGGCAGTAATTTGGCAGCAGTGTCTGAGTGTGTGTGTGTGTGTGTGTGTACGTGCGTGCATCTCTCTCTCACTCAGTTACTCACACACACACTTATTTATTTCATTTGTTTATACCCGGGCAAAGTCGGATACACTGCTACATCGATCCCTATAGCGTCTCATCAAATTTTATCGAAATCAGAGCTAAGCAGGAAGTTGGACGCTTTTTGGCATAAAAAAACTCGAATAGCAACGAAACTTTGTGGGAGACAACAGGACTGCCTTATTAATACAATGACAGGATCAAATTAGATCTGGACGTGACCTTGCCCAAAAGAAAGTGAACTTGTAAAGCTGGAAGGTGGGATGTTTTAACATTACAAAGCTCCGATTTCTACAAAACTTGATAACAGGTTTTAAAGATGCCTTATGAACACAATGAGAGGACTGAAAATAAACTGAAAAAAAGTTATCCAAAAGTCGGCACAAAAAAAAATACTAGGGGATACCAGAGTGACAATGACAACACATGGGAATACCCAGACGAAGCCTGGTACTCTGCTAGTTCTTTTAAGTCACTGTCATTTCGTTTTTGAGTAACTGCAAAAAAATGTAACATAATGTCAAAATAGTCTGTTCTGAAATATTGAAATGTTAATATCAGTTTTTTATAAATATAATAACTGATACTAAAGTACAATTAAATATTGAGGATAAAAATATTTTAGCTTCTTATCATTTCTGAATTCGTATTGGATATGATAAGCTTTCAATCGCTAAAAATCTGTAGTACATGACATGTAGCTAAGTAAAAAATGTTATTATTATTAAATCTATCTTCATAGAGGATGATACAATTCAGTTGTTTACAATAAAAATAGAATAAACACCTCTCTCACCTTATGTTACAGCAAAAGGAGAGTGAGTTTATTTCGCATTCTATTAGGCTGGGCAGTACAGTTTTTTACCAGAGTTTATTTATGTTTTTGAATTCCAAAATATTTATAAAGGATTAGAACTTCAGCTGAATTGTAGAAAATGGATTATAAAACCTAGTTTTACTACTCGTTCTTTTAACTTTTTTAAAATAAGATAAATGAATGATTAATTGAGCAAATAAATGCATAAGTAAAAAGTAATTTAATAAATAAATATGTTTATATAATATGTAATAGGCAGCACCCACACACATTTCCGATGAAGAGTTACTGGAGGGCCTATGGGTAGACAACATTTCTGGTTTCATTGTTAGGTGAAAACATGGTTATTGTTTCTGATTTTCCAGTGCGAGAAGCCGAAACATACAGCATGCCATGTGCAAAACATGGTACACTCAGGTCTGCCTCGAGTACTAAAAATGTCTGTCCCTGCCTTTAGTTGATTGTCATGGCAAACGCTGCTTTCGAAGGGAACTGTAGCCTCAGAAAATGAAAGTGGGTTCTATGGAAATACGTTGGATGAGAACTGCTTCTCTTTTGCGGGGACAACAGGAAACTTTCCTTTTTATGACATTGGCATGCAGTCCAGTGACTACACAATAAGTGCCATTTGTCACTATTGGGGGATCCAGCGATCTGAGAATGATGATTGGTGCTCCTACTTTCAGCACAAGCTCATGGGTGGTAGACCAGAGATGAGTTTGAGCAACTCCTGTGGGTAGTAAACGGCTTCATCGTCGTTCGTTACTGTGTCTACTGATCAATACAGCCTCTCTTGTCCAGGAAAAATCTGCAATGATTATTCTGTTTAGTTTGTTGACGGCCTCATCCAAAGACGAAATAATGGCTCTTTATGAGAGTCATTCAGAGTCCCTGCTGCGTGCAGTAAGATGTGGGAAGACAACTTGGATTAGAGCCTCTTGACTGTTGGCAAATTGGCACAGTAATATGGGAAGCTGTACTGTGTCAGGAGATTCTGATGGCTGAATGCTGCTGTTGCCAGTGTCTAAGAGAAGATGGGCGAAGCTGGCAGTCTGCAAATTTCCTGACAGGTTGGCGCTCATGTTGGTGGCGAAGTGTTTGAAAACCGGTGGCGAAGTGTTTGAAAACCGGTCGCGAAGTGTTTGAAAAGGTAGAACTTCTTAAGACAGGCTTTGATGATGTGTTCTATAGTGCCTTTGATGACTACAGGTAGGATCAGTCTGACCTCTCAACATAAGAGCGTTGGGATCCCTCTAACTGGCTTCTGCTCTCAACATACGAGTGTTCGGATCCCTCCAACTGGCTTCTGCCCTCAACATAAGAGTGTTGAGATCCCNGAAGTGTTTGAAAACCGGTGGCGAAGTGTTTGAAAACCGGTGGCGAAGTGTTTGAAAACCGGTCGCGAAGTGTTTGAAAAGGTAGAACTTCTTAAGACAGGCTTTGATGATGTGTTCTATAGTGCCTTTGATGACTACAGGTAGGATCAGTCTGACCTCTCAACATAAGAGCGTTGGGATCCCTCTAACTGGCTTCTGCTCTCAACATACGAGTGTTCGGATCCCTCCAACTGGCTTCTGCTCTCAACATAAGAGTGTTGAGATCCCTCCAACTGGCTTCTGCTCTTCAGTGACCTCTTTTAGTGTGCGGTCCATGACTTCAAAGACGGCTTTGTGTGTCATTGGAGCTTCATCGATTACGATGGCTGCAATGTCCTTGGCCACTTGTGCCGAATTAGACTCACGCTTGATGAAATATGTTAGTGTTTCTTGCCTGCCAACGTTGAAGGGAACTTTAAAGGTGCTGTGAATTGTCCGTTCCCCAGGTAACAGCGTGGCTGCAATGCCACTGGAAGCGGTGGCGAAGGTGATTTTACCTGTAGAACAGATCCTGTTCAATAGGAAATTCAGGATGAAGGTTTTCCCTGTCCCACCTGGTGCGTCAAGAAACACTATGTTGTGTGCCCTGTTGTCTTGAGTTTCCGCCACCAATTGGCCAAGAAGCTCTGGTAAAAATCCTGCTTGTCATCTGTCGCCAGCTGCTGATGCCAGTGCCACGGTGTCGTGGTTTGTCTAGCGGTAGTATTCGCGAGACACTGTTTGCTGTTGAGTGACTTTCAGTATCTCGCAGGTCTCAGTAGATTTACACCCAAATAGGAGAAATTTTTCCTGAAAGACAGAAGCACAGTACAGTGACATCTTGTCTGAAGTGAAACAGGAAATTTTCAGCAAGCTGGTCTCTGAAGGTGGTCCACAGGTTGCATGGATTGTTTGGATTGCATGACACCAGGATGATACAGAAGTCGCATAGCAGTCCAGAGCTTTGAGAGACAGAGGTTTCCACCATTGCAAGTTATAGATAATGGTCGTCTTTGAGAAGCCCCAGAGCGTTGCAGGCCTCTCTGAATGTGCTGTGCACATGGTCGTTCACTCTCTTTAGGTTCTCATAAAATGGGGGCCCTTTTACGACATTCAGCAACAGCCTCAGGAAGTAGCACTCTCCTTGGTGTGGAGTTATTCTATACATTCGGCCAATTGCGACACCTCTTTTTCTTTTCCTCTACTTCTTAGTGCACCTGTACCATGTGTAGTGGTCTGAAACTTCAGCATACTTAACCTGTCGAGGAGCAGGCTGCTGAGAGCAAAGAGTGAAGAAGGCCGTCAGAGTGGTCACTGGATGATCTTCCGCATTCGTCTCCGCATTATCAGGGTTGACATAGACGCGCTGTCCATTCTTCAAGTGAACAATCAGTCTCTCTACCTTAGGGAAGAGCTCATGCAGATCAAATCAAAGATGCTCCAGGTTGTTTCGATACTGTCAACGTACCAGGCACTGTGATACATCTGGATCTCATGAATGACCTGTGGTTGTTGGGCTTCTCCATTGCCAGATTGAGCCATCTGGAGCTGGAACACAGCTTGGTCAGTGCCGTTGTGGACATACATCTGGACATACTTTATAGACTTAATGCTGATGCAAATTTCGACATTGATGCGACTATCGAAGTGGTGTAAAAAGTAGGGATTGTAGGGGACAACCCACAAGTTTGTGACTACGATCCCTATGTGGTGTCGCTTTACAATTCCGGCATGTCCTCCATCAGCTTCCTCAAGTCTCCTGTATTTGGGGTAGCTGTCTTTGCCTTGTCGAGTAGCTCCAAAGCGTAACGTGGTCACGTTGTCCATGCAGGGACCTGTGTGGTCAAATCTTCCACAGAGCCCATGGATCATGTCTTCCATGACAATGCGGTACAGCTTAGTGTTTTCTTCTGGGTCTGTGATTTCCGCACAGACAATGAGATCAATGTAGTTGAGTAGGATTTTGTTGTCTAGAGTCTGCCAGACCAAGATGTGTGCGTGGGGAAGCTAGCATTTCTGCCACTTCACATAGTACTGTCATGCTCAGAGGTTGCTAAAGATCCCATTCCTTAGCATGCCAATAAGGTTCTTGGGTTTTAGTTTGAAGACTACAGCAACAATGTCAGGCCGACCTTCAGCTTTTTGTCCTGTTAGCAGGTCAGTGAGGATCTCTGGTCATTTTGGATTGCAGGTCGTGTCAATGAACAGATCAGCACAGAGAAACGTGCGAAAAAAAGGCCATTGCGTCGCTCTACTTTTCGTGTATATATGTAGGATCTCAAGTAAAGGATAAACTTAAAACAATTATCTGGCCTACATTGTATACACCTCCGTCATTAGCAAAGATAATCCTGATAAACACCTTCCTGTTGTCTTGGCTAGGGACGATGGTTTCTTTGGCCGTCTTCAGTTGCTGCACATAGGTTTTGTGTTAGTCATTCAGGGACAATAGCAACTCTCTGTTCAGGCTGTTCATCTTTTGTCTCAAAGTTGCTTGCTGCTCCATTTTGTCTACAGGCTTCACTCCAGGTGACGGAAGCAAGCTGCCGATCCTGTGATATGCCTGGCCCTGAACACGAAAGGTAGGGTCAGAGCCGGGCAGGCCTGCATATTTGTAATCAAAGCTCATCGTATTGAAGGCATTGTTGTAAGCTCGGATGTCTTTACGAAAGCCTACAAGTATCGGTTGTACCATCGAGGAGGTGCATTAGCAAAGCTAGGGGTTGTGGAAATACAGGCAAAGTCATAAAACCACTTAAGCAGCATAAGCCTTTTGATTCGTCTTTAAACTTTAAGGCCTAGCATGGGCACTGGTTCACCATTTGTGCAATTGCTGACTGAATCTTGAAGTTCAAAGAATACATTGGTGCAAATCCCTTCATTGTTTCTCCTTCTCGTCTTCGAGCTGCAGCAGTAGTAGTTCTAACCTCTGAGGATCCAACCGCCGCCTCCTCTCTTGACTGCTCTCTCGGAGATGGGCGGCAGCTATGACAGCTCTGTGAGATTTATTTTTGTGAGCACGTTAGGGGGCCGTTTCACGTTCCAGTGGAGATTCGGTTTGCTTCCTGCCTGCGTCTTTTCGTCTCAGACATTTCATCCAGTCTTTCCACCACCATTCTCTTTGTAGTACGGGATCGTCTTCGCAGGTTCGATTTTTTAGGTGGATGCATGCTGATTTTTTTACAAAATAAACTGGAAAATACGAAATTGATTTGAATGTACTTTTCTGTCACAGCAGGCATTGCATAATAGCCTGCCTGTAACTCGTTGCCTGTTTCAATAAAAAAAAATTCCTGAGGACTACAATTCATCAATAGAACAACGTTAAGCAATGTTTTATGACGAATCTGATTTGACTGTTAATGTCTTGACCCATGATAAATCGTGACAGGGGTTTATGTTTTTGATGATCTAATTGATTAGTAGATAAATCATACATCAGACAAAGTGTGTAGGAACAACAATGAACAATGATGAGACAATGCTTGTACAACAAGTTACAAAATGACACCTGTCACACCTGTAACTTGCTGTTACCTGGTACATCTCACACACAAAATGATTAAAAAAAGTAAATAGTAATAGGCGTATGTATTTAAACCACTTATGTATAGCGTTTGAAAATTTCTTTTTCTTGACTCAGCTTACAAAACTTAAAAGTTGTGATATTTTTGAGTGAAGTACCCCACATTTGATGGGATTCTTCGAATACTTACAGGACATTGAGAGTTAAAGCAGGTTATACATCGCAGGCGGAAATTAATTCTAAATTTCATGTAAATACTTGTATGTAACATTATGCTTCAGAATTATACAAAGTTGAGGTTTGTTGTTTTATGCTTAATCTGACTTTAAGGTACAGATTTCGTTTTTGAGACAGCTCAAAACGTCATCGCCGATTGTGTCACTCTTACAATACTGTTGTTCATGATATTTGACTTGCATGTTGGTAATGAAAGTGCACATATCCCAAGGAATTTATAATGAGCAATGGTGTTGAAACAGCGACATAATACTCAATATTTATTTTTAGCTAGCATTTTACATTTCGTGTAAATATTTGTATGAAACACTGTTTGTAAAATATAAAAAGTGGAGCTTTGTTGATTTATGCCCAATCTAACTTAAGGCCACAAATATATTCTATCCGGGAATTCTTTCTAAATTTCATGCAAGTTTTAGTGTGATACACTATTTTTGTTTTGTAAAATGTAGAAACGTACTTTCAATGTTTCAGTCGATGTATTTGGTCACTTCCTGGATGTTTCTCAATTTCTTAAGTTTGGCTGCAATCGGTCCACCCGTTTGGACGCCAACCCTAAACAGGCAGACAGATATGAACGCTTTATACATAAGATTATTGTTTCTTATTCTGCATTTTATCAGCTTGACATAAGCTCTGCAGTAACTGTTGTTTTGCTTTAAACCATACAATTATATAATAAAATGTACCGGCCTTGATAGCCATTAATCCTAATTTCTGATGAGAATATTTTTCTGACGCGATTCATTTAGCGTTCGTTATTGGATTTTGTTGTCTATTGGCAACAATTACATATCCTACTACTTACAAATATTTCATTGGAGACGACAGGAGCTGCAAAATGGAAGCAAGTAAATTGAATTGTCAAACCATGAGCAAAATTTCATTGTCAATCAGATAAAAAGAATCAGCTTTCTTGTCCAAGCTAACAGTTAAGCTGGTTATAAAAAGGTCAGTTGGACTTATGCAGAGAATAAAATTCTTCTGTGTACGACACTAACAAGGAAGGCTCATACCCTTAAGCGAAAAAGTATAGCAAGAATGTAAACGCAAATAATAAATTACTGCTCTCATGTTGTTTAAACAGTAAGAGTAAAATATTGCAATCCAAAGAAGAAATATGGATACATATGCAGAACAAATTTTATTCTTTCTGCCTCTGACAATAATGTTAGTAACATTAATTGAGAAAAGAGTAACGTGGGACCCATACCTGGTCAACATCCTTTCTAATCACATATTTCCAGTTTTCTGTGTCTTTGCTGTCTGTTCTGATAATGTAGCAGACATTTTGACATTTTTACTAAAACATAATCATTGGAAACTAAGCATTACTCCAAATATGCCGTATGTAGTTTTTTTGTTGATATTTGTTTGTTAGTTCTCCTTGTTTGTCTCTCATCTCCATCATTATTCTTAAGTGTCTAGTCAGATGTGAAATGACAGGACACAAAAATGATAAAATAGTTAAGGACTTTGAGTATAGACGATAATTTTACAAATACTACGTGGTCAACAATGGAAGAAAATAATCAGATCACACATTGCATTTAACACAAGATTGAATGAAATTTTTACACATAGAAGGCTTCACTTGTGAAGTTAAAGAAATGAGATATATGCTACTTTCAGTCTACAATACGGTGACCAGACAGTTTTAAAAAAATAAAGGACACTTCCGATCATCACATTTTGTGACGTCACACATGTATCAACATACGTACGCGTTACATGTAGCCTTAAAAATTGTGCATTCAAAATTTCAAGTCATATACGCTCTCCAAAAAAAAAACAACATAATACACAATGAAAAATAGCATTGAATAGTTTAGTTGTACGAAGCGCAAACTAACCGAGATTTTAATTGTACTTTGATGATGAGTGTATTTCCTCCAGAAGCTGCCCATCGGATAGTAGCATATCGTAAAACTTTGTACACGTTTTTGCGCAGTTGTACTTCAGAAATAGCGCTGATTTTACGGTTGAGACTGTCATCTGCGTCTTATCCGATGTCCAAAAGTTATTCATCAATGAAAACACTCGCTCGACGGGTGCATTTGTGGCTGGGAGGCTAAACAGAAACTCGATGATTTTAAGTAGCTCTGAATGTTCAATATCCGATGATGCAAACAAGCGGAACAACTCGCACCACCTACTTGCAGGTGCAGTTTTTGTTTCATTCCAAGAGGCTATTTTTTCAACTGTCGTGAACTTCTTCAGATGGCGAACTTCCTCAAACAATTGATTGTCATTCACACCAAGTTTCTTTATTATCGTGGAACTCGATTCCAGAGAAACTTGAACTTTCTCCCAAAATACAGGGGTTCTGAGTAATATCCACTCAAAAGTTTGAAACTCCTTTAGGTTGGCAGTCCACACACGCAAATAATCCTTGGATATTGCAAAAAAATCCTGACACTTCTTACTAAAAAAGGCAGATTTTTCGTCGTCTACTTTCGCTAGCTGTCTTCGTACCTCAAGAGGTAGGAAATGAGTGCTGCTTCGATCTTCTATTGATGATAACAATTCCTCAACAATAAGACAAGCCTCGACCATGCTGACGTCATCTCCTTCTAGTTTAGAAACTGCTGAATGAAATATTGTAGCTTGTGCATGAACGAAAAATAGCCATGCTTCAGAAAGCGGATTGTTAAAAAACTCGTATAGAATCGTAGGACACGGTTCGACAGAAAAGTAATCTTTCAATGGTTGAAATATCTGCAGAATTCGCTCGAGAGACGGAAGGAGAGAAAGCCATCTGGTGCCACAGTAGCTTAATACATTTTTGTACTCCACATCAATACTCTCACAAAACTCTTTGAGCTTTGTAACTCGCACGCTATAGTGTTGAAAATAGCCAAAGATTTTAATTAAGACAGCTTCCAAGTCTACAGGTAGAGAATNTCGTTGCGACTCATTTAATGCGTCATTGGTATGTTATAAGAGTCTAAAACTGCTAGGAATGAACTTCCTTGAATTTTATTTCAAATAAAGGACATTTCCTCGAATTTCTAAAATATAAAGGACAATTTAAAGGATTTTCTCAAAATAAAGGACAATAAAGGACAAGGAAAAAATAAAGGACAAGGCTCTGAAATAAAGGACTGTCCTTTGAAATAAAGGACATCTGATCAGCGTAGTCTGCAAAGACATTTATATTTAAAAGCACGCTTTCATGGGAGATTTAAAAACTAAATGTTATAGCGTATATATATAGATACATCCATCCATCCATCCATCCCTAGACACATCCATCCATCCCTAGACAGATCCATCCATCCCTAGATAGATCCATCCATCCATCCCTAGATAGATCCATCCATCCCTAAATAGATCCATCAATACATCCATCCCTAGATAGATCCATCAATACATCAATCCCTAGATAGATCCATCAATACATCCATTCATCGACAGATAGCTAGCTAGATAGATCCATCAATACATCAATCCATTGATAGCTAGCTAGCTAGATAGATCCATCCATCCATCCATCGATAGATAGCTAGCTAGCTAGATAGATCCATCCATCCATCCATCGATAGATAGCTAGCTAGCTAGATCCATCCATCCATCGATAGATAGCTAGCTAGCTAGCTAGATCCATCCATCCATCCATCAATCGATAGATAGCTAGCTTGCTAGATCCATCCATCCATCCATCGCTAGATAGCTAGCTAGCTAGATTCATCCATCCATCCATTGCTAGATAGCTAGCAAGCTAGATCCATGCATCCATCCATCCATCGCTAGATAGCTAGCTAGCTAGATCCATCCATCCATCCATCGCTAGCTAGCTAGCTAGATCCATCCATCCATCCATCGCTAGCTAGCTAGCTAGATCCATCCATCCATCCATCGCTAGCTAGCTAGCTAGATCCATCCATCCATCAATAGCTAGCTAGCTAGCGATGGTCAGGTTCCAAAGGATGAAAGGATTAATTAATTAAACTGACAAAGTAAAAGAAAGCATTAAAAGATTCAATTTTCTATGTTTAAAATATTCTGATGTAAAAAATGATATATTCATTAGATACAGCCAAGTATGTAATATTGTGTTTCATTATTATATGTATTATACTACTAAAATGTGTAGTTATTTCACTTGAAGATGTATACCTATGTTACAGCTGACCAGCACAAACGGAAGATCTGAGATGAAATAAAAGAGACGCTCCAAATAGTAATAGTCCTAAATTACTACTAGAAAATAAGCATAATACAAGGATAAATGTCTAAATAACATACAGATAAATGTAATTAAAAGGTACTTGGTTTTGTTCAATCGAGTTCTTTTCGGTCTGTCTCATCAGAGTTTCGTATTGGAGTTTCTTCAGATCATAGCTTGGATTCGATAATTTTTGCCAGTCTCCGGCTTTGAGTCATTTTCATGGGCCGCCTGAGGTCGACTCTACTTCGAACCTTCCCTTTTTATAACTTAATCAAACTTGGCACGTTTAGCGTATAAGGTCATCTTTCTTCAAGGACAAGTCTTCCTGAGGAAGTTTTCTTTCTCAGGATTTATCAGGACAAGAAACAATATTGAACCAGAATAAGCTAAAGACTCTTTTTATAATTGTCTACGTTGAAGCGACTGCTAATTTCACAAAACTGTTAGCCTAAAACGAATTCCTCTGAGACGATGCTCGTGAAGTATTTTCTCTGCTGCATTATTTCAGAATTAACCGTTTCATTCAAATGGCTTCTTCGACAAGTCTTCCTAAGGAAGTTTTCTTTATCAGAAATTATCGTGACAACCAATATTGTAATCATATTTTGTTGTCTAAATTTGTTCTAATGAAGGAATAGTGAGACAAAACTTCATTCAAAGCGTTCATTTGGCCAATAGCCGTTTCGGTGGCACTGGACCAAAGGCTCCAGAATAAGAACGCTGAGAGCAAGTATGTTTTTTATCCAATACTGAAAACAAAGAGACGATCGAGGAAGCCAATAAACATTTTTGTTAGCGGCTGAAGAAAGCCCGTCACATTTCGTGACTGGCTGTGTTAAATAACTGTAAACCAAGTTTATGGCAGTTAGGTCGTAGATGTGGTACAATGGCAGATACGATTTGATCACTTCGCTGTACTCGCCCTAAGCAGCTATGATATGTATATATTTAGGCCTAAATATATAAAGAAAGTGAGATTTTTAATAAATTAATTACTACTTTCTGTTCAGATTTGTGATCAATATGACTACTTTATAACCTGCCCAGATCTCTGCGTCACAATTATTAAGAACAAATAACCAACAGATCCTCCGGCGCCATGAATAGAAAGTCAATAAATCAAACTCTGATAACTGCCTCCGTTTTTAACTTACGTTAAATTTAACAAGACTCGTTACACAATATGAATTAATGACAAAGTTACATGATCATTATGATCACTACACATATTGAAAATTATCAAAATTAAATATTCATATTCATCCAATCCCAGATTACTGTGATGTAACAAGATTCAGGCCAAACTTTATAGTAAAACCAATTTTTTGTGAGATATTAAGGTTGTTTTCTTTTAAAGAAATGAACAACCTATTGCAGTACCTGGGGTAACAATACGCTGATTGTCTCTGCTACTAGAAAATGTGTCATCTTGTCCAGGTCTAGTTAAAACTAGTGTTAATAAATGTTTTTTATGTAAGTAGGGTGATGTCGTTCTTTTGACGTATCCGTTTGATGTAACACCTGTCTTTTCCGGGACTCTTCACAAATCTGTGTACATAATCAGTTGTCCCAGATTCATTTGCAGAGCTTTCTCCAGTAAATGTGAAAATTAATAATATTTATTGAAAATTAACTTAATCAATTACACAATCATATATTTTCCCGTCAAAATGGATTGAACTGGCGATTGCTAACTTCAAACAGGTCAGGGAATCGTTAAAGCGAAAGAAAACTACACACACATTAGCGAAAGGATATTCTCACCTAGCAGTTGTACAGTTTAAAAATTATGCAAATCAATTCAAGGCAATTCAAGACAAGTATTGGAGTAACTAATACAATTTAATCAAATATTCAATTTCGTTTATCCATTACATTTTTTATCTACATAAATTTCTTTAATCATTTCTTTTTGGTTCACTTTTACAATGTTAAACTTGACTGCCACAATGTTTTCATGTTTACATTACCTACTGTTTCATGCCACACTTATATGGAAACAAGTAGCCAGAGATAAAGGTGACCCAATATTCATTAATTTAAAGGTTACTCTCTTTTCTCTTGCACGTAACCAATATAGAAGTAAACTAAATCAAAGAAGGATATTATATATAAAAATGCCAGGAAAACGAAAAAGAGGAAAACAAAAACACAAGGTTTATAACGGTGTTTTCACTTCAAGGGAAATACTAGTTTACGTCATGCATATCCATTTGACATCGTTGGTAAATATACTATCAGTTGTCTGCTGTTGCTATATTTAAGCCAACTTTGTAAACATAACAAAAAAGGTCTACAACTCTTTATATTACATAATCTCTATTAATATGGGATATAGAAATCGTCCTTAAGTTTAACTAAACTTAAGAAAATCAGAACTTGAAATTATGCTCTTGTTTTCTTCCTATTTCTTATAGCTAATCCAGTTGCCTGACACCTTCAGCCAACTGTACTCCACGATATTTCGATGTTGCCAGGGTGTCACGCGCCTGAATCGAGTTCGCAATAAAAACATGGGGTACAGCGTAGGAAAGCTTTGGAACGCAAGCTATGATAAACGAGGCTTAGATCGTTTCTGCACGTAACTATTATAGAAGAAAACTAATTCAAAGAAGGACGCCAGAGGTAAAAATGCAAGGGAGAAGAAAAAGAAGAAAACTAAAATAAAAATATTGAGGTAGTACCATTTCCAGACCATCTTGAGGTAGGCACATGGCGCGTTACCCTTTTTTATAGTGGCGGCGTCCCCTCCAGGCCTACGTTCCACTTCTTTACCATTTCATCATTGTCAATTTAACGTCATTTCAAAATACACCGGTTTCATAACGTTTTTAAATAAGCTATTCTGGTGTTGCCAATTTGCAAGAGCTGTTTTTAAGGCTGTCTCCACTGTTCCTAAATCTTTGTCTTGAAATCTTTAATAAATTGTAGTCAAAAACTTCTTGGACTCTGATTTTATCTATTATTTGATATGATCCACATAATTTCTTGCAATATTCATCAAAAATTATTAAAATTGTCTTTATTCACATTATTAGGCATTTTTCTGCCTGATTTGAGCTAATATTGAATTGAAAATGTCAAATTTAAGTTAAGATTTCCATTTTCGCCGGATACATTCCTCCATACCTAAGATTTTCTGAACCAGCTAAGAAAAATTTCTAATTAGACCACAAATGGACAAAAAAATTAATTACCCGAAAAATTAATTAATTTTTGTAGCAGAAACACCAGAGTGTACAGAAATTGCATTATAGGCACGGCTTAAACACACACAAAAGGATAGTGAGATAATCGCAGATGTTGAAAAACACTGTACTGAAGTGGAATTTTGCCCATTTCGTAGATTGTGGAGATGATGTGGTGTCAGTTTCTCAGTAACATCGAGCTCGTGACCTGTAGGAACAACACAGCACATCTAACTTAAATACTGCTTAATTAAATTAAAAAAAGCTATTACACAGAGAACTGGCGCTTCAGTAATCGTAGATGTTGCAGAAGAGTTTGGATGCACTTTGACAGTTTAGAAGAATTGATGGAAAACGTGGATTAGTGGAACCGCACAGCACAATTAACTAAATACTAATTAAATACTTTAAATACTGTAGTAAACACAGAACAGGGCCTTTCCAGATCATAGATATTGAAGCAGTTTGGATTTGGCTGAGGTATTATTGTTGAACTAGTGCATTGCAGTGTGGTGGTCTGGATGTACAGGAGTCGAAGACGAAGAAGCCCATTGGAGCAGTAGAAGTCGGAGAATCGGAGTTGAAGATGCCCAATGAAGAGGTCGAATTCGGAGAGTCGGAGACGAAGAAGCCCAGTTAGCGAGTCGAAGAGGAGATTTCGAAGACTGACCAAGTTGAACATATTGATCATGTTGCCCAACACAGAACACTGAAATTAAATACTTTACTTAAACACTTAACTACACTTTAAATACATTAATAAATACACCTGTTACCATTACCATTCTCCTCCTACCTCAAAAAGAAAATGTTAGGTTAATGCATAATAGTGTTCTTAAATTGTCTACTACACACAGAATCGGCCCTTCGGTCATCGTACATGTTGCAGAAGAGTTTGGATGCACTTTGACGGTTGCAGAGAATTGGTGCAAAACGTGGATTGGTGGAATAACAGAGCACAACTAACTAAATACTTATTAAATACTTCAAATACTGTAGTAAACACAGAACAGGGCCTTTGCAGATCGTAGATATTGAAGCAGTTTTTGGATTTGGCTGAGGTATTCTTGTTTAACTAGTACATTGCAGTGTGCTGGTCTGGATGTATAGGAGTCGAAGTCGAAGAAGCCCAATGAAGAAGTCGAGGAGGAGATATCAAAGATTGACCAATTTGTAGAGGTTGAGCAGATTGAACAAGTTGAACAGGTTGAAAAATTTGGTCAGTTAATTCATGTAAAAAACTGATAACTAATGTAAAAAACTGTATTACAATTAACTAAATACACTTGCAAATACATTAATAACTAAAGATATATACCATTGACCATCTTGATCAGCCATGTTTTCTGCAACTGTTACGAGAAACCGGAAAAATAATGATTAGAACATTTTTCGGTAAGGTAGGAAGCAATTTATAAGAAACGAGATAGAGAAATATTATTATTTTGTTATAGGATACAATCAAATAACAGAGAAAGCTATTATTTGAAACAATGGTACTTTTTATTTTTTGTTCTCTTATGTGTAATTTTGACATGCTTTGCTCAACAGAAGAAACGAAAAATATGGAACTCTCGTCATTAGCCCGCAAAAGAATTCTGGAAAGCTATCTATTTTTAAAAATTTTATTCGTTGACATTGATGTTATTTTAATAATGGGCATAGTAAGATTAAGTATGTTACGAACGTGTCTTTGAAACAAAAAGCTTTTTGAAATCAAGAAGTATACATAAAAAAGAATTAAATTTTTTTTGTTTTCATGAGTTATGTAGGTCAAAAATAGCTTTTCACTCTTTTGGCAAAGATTAAGTGTAGGACATTTGTTACTCCTTGGTTGGGTTTGAGCTTTCTGTACTTGTCAGCAGGAGTTGTGGTCTCAACGCACGGGGAGACCAATTGTCAACCATCCAATATAGCAAGTGCCCCAGAACGGAGGGTCTTTGGGAAGAGATTTTATTAATCTTGCTATCTATGATGTTTTTATCTATGATATCTATGCTATCTATGATAATATAATATAATATAATATAATATAATATAATATAATATAATATAATATAATATAATATAATATAATATAATATAATATAATATAATATAATATAATATAATATAATATAATATAATATAATATAATATAATATAATATAATATAATATAATATAATATAATATAATATAATATAATATAATATAATATAATATAATATAATATAATATAATATAATATAATATAATATAATA
>RDPX01000189.1:1633546-1644117 GCA_003991215.1 Morbakka virulenta
AAAATTTAACAGGATTTGGCTTCAATATTTTCCATATTTTAATTGAAATTAAAATTAAATTTGCATTAATGTAGTTTTGATAGTTTTTAAATCGTTTGGTTTGAAAAAAAAGACACACATGAAATTGGATACCAGTCAAACACCCTGCTTCAAAACTCAAATGTCTAAAGATGTCCAATTTTGTTCCAGAAAGATAATAATTTACGTGGTTGTGGTGAAGGCTATCTAATTGTTCATACATTTGGGGGGAATCTCACTTTTCTTCATTATCTATTTAAAACGTTTATTAAAACTAAGGTCATTATGTGAAATATTACGATATATTTCCAATCATATTAATGTACCAGTTTGGCTTAAGTAATAGGGAATAAAAGGAACCATGCTGAGATGATTCAACCCCATTACATTCCAATGCTAATACATTATTAGAAAGCACGTCATAAAAGGAACAAATTACAGATAAACTAATGGAGCTACCCACATCTAGCAGCTTTAGAAACTCAAACAGGTGGACACCAATCCTCGTTTGCTGTCATCCACATCTTCTTTGGTGATGTCGATCGCATTTTGATAGTTGCGTCTACTAAGGATAAGCCTGTTAATCCAATCCTTTTATCTGTCACGTCAATTCATCCTGTCTCTCTGTGTTTCGGCTCCCTTTCGGCTCTATGACAAATATACCTATTATTGGTCTTTCGGGTTTTTTATGATGTCTTGAGTTTCTGAGTTGTAAATCTTCGAAACGAGAGTCCTGTTTAATGGTTGCCCCCCAAACCAAAATGAACAAATTTTCATCTGGGTTAGCATACTCACAGCTGTATGCTGTTTTCTAAGTCGATGCAAATCAATAGTTGAGATGGCAATTGGAATTTACAATTTTGCATACAGAACTTTTGCTTTATTGCCAATTTGTCAAATTGTATCTTTTTTGTGTCTACTCTTGATATCAATGTACCAATGAAGACTCTGTTTGGCAGGTTTTCAATGATGCCTTAAATTAAGTCCCCAAAAAAACAAAGCCTACAATATTAAAGTTGCACTCGATAAATTAGAAGCTGCCAGGTGACCCATTTTTTTACATAATACTCTTGTCATTTGAATAAAGAAAATTAGGAAATCTAAATAAATGTAGGAATGCCTTTTGAAATTATTTGACTCGCTCTTCCTTTTCATGCTTTTCCTTTCAGTTGACTTAAAAGCCATTTTTTGTCTTTCCTTAATTTTGTATGTCTAAGGTCACTCTCTCAAATTTGCGTGCTTTGTCAATGTGAAAGAAGCCTTAATATTTTTTTTTCTTGGCTTGACAACCCAGTTTTTTCACTTTTTATTTCAAATCCATTTTAGTCACTTCATTACTTATTTATTTATTCAGTTGCTTATTTATTTATTCTTTAAAACATTAATAAAACTATCAATTAAACTACTTTTTGTTGTGCGTTTTTATCTCTTTACTTATCTATTTATTTATTCATTCATTTGTTTATTTATTCATTTGTTTATTTACTCTTTGAAACTTTAACAGGCGCGGCAGTACAAGTAGTTTTAATTGTACAGTTTAATATATCTTCTTATTTATTTAGTAATTTTTTTACTTACGTATTTATATGCTAAATTAATCATTTTTTACTCTTTAAAAATTACAAAACTAGCAGTAACATTAGCTTTTATTGATACATATTTATTTATTTAATTACTTTTTACTTATGCATTTATTTGCTCAATTAATCATTCATTTATTTATTCTTTAACAAAATTAAAAGAAGGAGTAGTGATACGAGTATTTATTATACATTTGCTACAATTCAACTGATGTTCTAATCCTTTAAAATTATTTTGGAATTCATAAACGTAAATAAACTCTGGTAAAACAAAGCATGGTCGATCAAATAGAGTGCGAAATGAGCTTAACTCTCCTTTTGTTGTAACAAGCTTGGTCTTGATATAGTTTTTGTGTAAACTATCTAAATAAAAGTACATTTTTTTACGCAGCTACACGTCATGTACTTCAGATTTTTGGTAATTGAAAGTTGATCGTATCCAATACGGAATTAGAAATGGTAAGAAACTAAAATATTTTCATCCTCAGTATTCAATTTTACTTTAGTATCAGTTATTCTATTTATAAGTACAAATATATTATAGAATTCAAATTAACATTATTAGGTTTTATTCACAAGATATTTTTTATTGCAGGGGAAATATTTAAAGGTCCTAGTGATAGTGATACTTTGAACAATTTTACTTTATTTGTTGCATACTCTAGCGTCAAATGAAATTGCCACATCTGGTACGGTAAAATAACTAGTTTTCTTATCTATGTCTTATCTCTAAAAGATGATATATGATCTTATAACCCTCTTTTTTGATCAAACTGAAAGTTCAGATCAAAAGGATGTTTCTCAACTGAACCCCAAGCAATATACTAAAACTAGTATTTTTCCTCTCCTGCTTTAACTTTTCACTTAATTTTAAATTCAGTGCCGAAGGGGTACTGCTACCTCACGTTCATACTTATGTTAGATTAGTTTTCTACAATCACTATGTATAATCTAGACACTTTCTTTTCTTGCCCCAAACATTACATGGTGGAGAATTGATAAATCTGTCAATAGAAGATTTCTCGTAATCTGTTCTCAACATTTAATCTCTGGATGCACATCACAAAGACTCAGTTTCTGATGCTTAAATTTGGGGTGACAACCGTTTCTTGGTTTTTCTCTAATTTACAGCGTCTTAAAAAAAGGTGATTTGTTTTCAAAAGGCATTCTTCCAATAGAACACTCATCATATGTTTATGAATTAAGATCATCTTAGTTTTTATTTCACATGACTAGCTCACCTACACAAAAAAGAATGTCTAAAATATATTTCCATCATCTAATTGTACATGTTTTTTTATATATTGATATTTCACAGTCTTTTTGGTATAATTCATTCATTCATTGGATTTCATGTCGGTTCGAGACGTTGGTGATCATAATATACCATCTTTATTTGTTCATACAAGCTTTATTAATTTTTAGAACATATGTCGATTTTCAACCATTTTCTGAGGCTTTATCAAAACATATCTCATGAAGTTGCTCTAGATCTCTTCCCTTTTACCTTACTAAATTTTGTCTCAGACTCAAGTTCTCTTTTGGGGATTATGTCCGATGAAGCAAGCCATTCTATTCCTAGTAGAGTGTTTACGACTTTTTATTGAATTTCGCTTGCTTCAGTATGTTAGTATGTGATTCTTCTTCAGTCCATTGCACTTGATACATACGACGGAGAAACCACATAATAAAAATAAAATAGAAAGTAATCATTTTAATAACAACTAATGCTGAAATTGTACTTTGAAAAAAGTAATTAAGCAAGAAACAATTTTGAACTCTAGCTCAATTTTTAAAGCCCACACCTTCATCTATAAATAGCACCTTTCAAGTTACAAATTAATGAATTTTCATGTAGAATAACAGAAAAGATAGTCTGAAAAGATTCATTTCGATATCATAATATTTATGAAACAACAAAATCAACTTTTTTGTAAACAAATACATTTCGTATTACATCAAATACATCTTTCAGGCAATTAGAAGAACTATCTTAGTTTCAAAGGTTAGATTTATTTGTCATTTAATGCGAGAAGGAAAAGTCCAACACCTGCCTTTAAGTGGTAAAATTGATGGTAAATGAGCAAAAGTAAGACAAAGAAATACCTGCAGCAACAAACAGAAAATCCTAATGCATTAATGCAGGCCACATACAATCAATCAAAATGAAAAGAGGCCGTCGATTGCTGCAACAGTTAAGGCAATGAAAGAAGAAGAAGCAGATGACAATTCATTTTCTGGTTCTATTTCGAGTAGCTCTTTGTTTGATAGGGATATCAATGCTTTGTCTGATTTTTTTGTTTAAGACCAGATAGCATTTCTTTGTTTAGTTGGGCATAGCAGATCTTTGTCTGGATTTTGCTTCATAGAAGATGACATATCTTGGTTTTCTGATTTGTATGTCGGGAAATGTTATTTCTTTGTGCAGTATTTTTGGTTAATAGCTGATGGCATTAGTTAATCTATTTTAATTGCCTGGCAGTGCATGGCTATTATTTGTGTCATTTTTTGTTTGGTAGAAGATGGTAGTGTTATTTCTGGTTCCATTTTATTGAGCAGGTAATGTTTCTTTGCCTCTCATTTGTTTAGTAGGAGAGAGCAGTGGTTGGTTTTGTTTTATATTTGCAAGAAGATGGTATTGCTTTTTCAGTTTGCATGTTTTTAAACAGATGATTGTTCTATGTATGTTCTTTTTTTGTTTGTGAGAATATGGTTCTGTTTGCCTCTTTCTTTGTTTTGTATGGGATGGCAGTTATTTTGTCTGCATCTTTCCTTAATATAAAATTTCCATTTGTTAGTCTGATTCTTTCTTTGTTAGGAGATACCAGGTTTTGTTTGTAACATAAGTTGAAATGTAATTTTTTGTCCTGCTCATTTTATCTAGGCAGATGCTTGTTCATCGTTTTGTTTTTTGTATCTGGATCAAAGTGCTTTTTTTGGTTCTTTGTTTGCTAATGAGAGACACTGGTGGCTCGTTATAATATGATAATATACTGCCTTTTTGTTTGTCAGTAAACGTGATAATTAATTACTTAATATAAATTTATCTTCTTAACAGCAAGGTTCTTGTAGTAGAGTGGTTTAATCCTCTAAAAATTAGAATCTCTCTTTGGCCGTTGGTCGAAATCAGATTACAAAATTTATTTCCGTTTATTTTGCCCTTGATGAAATAACTTTTTCAATTTAATCATAATATAGTGTGTTATAATATGTCTTTCATTTAAATCGATACACAAAATAAAAAAGACAAGGCAACGTAAAGTGCTGCTTGGCAAACAATTAAGTATTGAAATGTGTTTTTCATTCGAAAAAATGTAGTAAAAATACCATCATTAATTTTCATTTTGATTAAGTAATATATCCTTGATTATTATTAACCTCTGCTACAACAGTGCTATAGTTTGTCAACAATAATATTAGTTAAGTAATGGTTGTGATAGATTTGTCTGTCTTCCTGTGTATGATTAATATTCATTGATTTTATTAAATACACTGGTGTCATTTTTATCAATATTTACACATATTCTTTTGCAGGATCAAAAGATTGTGGTGGACAAATATTGAAAAAATCTGGAAACATTAAGTATGCTGGCAAAAATGTAGTTTGTCATTGGTTGATTCAAGTTACCCAAGGCAAAAAAATTACAGTTGAGTTCATTAAGTACAACTTGACAGAAAAAGAAAGATTGCAAATTTTTGATTACAGAAGAGACGATGAAGCAAGCTACAAACCTTTTCTGACGTTCAGTCACGTAAAACCAAAGCCTTTAACATCAACTATCAATTACATGCGAATAATTTATATAGGAGGGGAGACCTATAGTGGATTTTCATTCAAATTTTTTGAGAATGGTAAGTAATCGTAAGTATAACTGGTCTTTATATAGTAAATAATGGAAGCGTATTTCATATTTCATAACCAATATTCATTCAAAAAATTAATTATTTTTTTGTAAAATATTTCAACAAAATGTTCTCGTGGAACTTCGTTTTGAACGGTTTTTAAATAAGTTGTCTTTTCATTTGTTTGGATTGGCTTGGCCGATAGATACCATAAAAGAACTCAACACTACCCCACTTAACTATATCGAATGATCCTGAAATTAAATAGTTAGCTGGCTAAAGTAAATTATCTTTTTTATTGTTGTTACTTATTGCGGCTATTTCTTGCAAGATAATTGTTATCAATAATCATAAAGATATCAGGAAGATGATGATAATATTAATAATTGTGATGAAGTAAGAAATAAGTAAAACATAGCTCTACATAATCTTTGACTCATTTCCGATGGAAATAAACATCAATTTCAATACGATGGCTCAAAAAAAATTAGATACCTTTTAAGTTTTGTTTCGCCAGTTCAATTGGTATTGCAAAAATATATAAATATTTGATTTTGTCTGTTCTGATGGTAACGACAATCCATTCTTGTACTTGCAAATTATTTTACTTACAGAATAGCTAAAAAAACACAACCTAAATTATCGTCTGTTTCCGATGAGCAAGTAGCATTTGAAATTATCCTATAATATATGTTGGTTTTGCTTATTTTCTTATCAAGGAGAGTTGTTTAAAATTTTCTATATGGTTATACATGGTCTGGCTAGTAACTGTTAGCTTTATCCAACTTCAAGGGTAATTACCTTATTTTAGCTAATGTTTGGATTCTATCAGAGAAACAATTTTTCGAGAAAACTAACAAGCAAAATTTCTTCTAATATTTTTAACAGCTGGAAGTGTTGTAATACTTTATGTTTATTCCATCAGAACAGTTAACTGCCCAAATAAATTTTATCACTTATAAATATTGTTATTATATCTTTTCACATATATTATCATTTTTTAATCACTCACAGATTGTGGAGGATTTTCTTCAGAAAGGTAAGGTGAGATCACTACTCCAGGATATCCAACTGGATATCCTCCTAACTTAGATTGCTATTGGACGGTCTTTGACACTTTTGACAAGTTAACAATTTCCTTTCAAGAATTTAGTCTATTGAATTATAATAAAGATTATGCTGAAATTTTAAACAACCCAACTGAGGAAGCTAAATTTTTTGTTTCAAAATCCTAAGGAAAAATTTCTCCACAAATAAACAAAGATTATGTTAAACAGACCTTTTGGATACACTTTCATACTCATCGAAGAGGGATTTATTTCTTATAACTTCTGAACATTTTTATGCACATTTTATGCGTAAACATTAATAAAGCAGATATGCACTGATAGATCCTTTACTATGTAAAATTTAGACATAGGTGAAATTAAACATTGGACTGCATAAATCTTTTTTTCTTATACATTTGTTGTTTCTGTGTTTAAATGATCAGGTTCTTCCTTTTATAGAAGATGGTGCCCCAGAAAGTTCTTTCTAATAAAAATAAAGGTTAAAATTAAAGAATTGCGAAAATAGAGCCAAATAAAAAGGAATCCAGTGTAAAGGCTTATTTTGAAATGCCTTTTGTAAAAATTTCGACTAAACTTTGTCAATAGCCACCTTAATTGTAAATTAAATAACAATTATTAAATAGACAGTCACAAGTATGGAAATATGCCTAGCCTCGTTTTCACCATATTCAATTTGATAAGATTTAACTATTTATAAATTGCCTTAAACCTTAAACAACTACTTATATACTGTATATATGAAAATACATAAAACTGTGATATTGCGAAACATGTCTCTATTGATCATACTATATACAACTATTTACCTGTGCTTGTGTAAGGTGAGACAATAAAACTGAAACACTATTTTTGCAACTTCATTATTTCTTGCACAATGCATTCCTTAGGCAAATACAATATTTGAAACTAACAACAATATAAGAAATATGAAAGTTAGTGCTACCTTTATGATTCTATGTTCTTCAGAAACCGCTGTCATACATATAAGCTTTTGTAATAGGAATACAAGGAACAAACAAAAATAATATGGAACACGACCGTTATATTACACATTTTAAATAAAATTTGTTTCCAAGTTGACATCAGTTACTTCAGCTCAGTTACTTCTTCTTAAAATCACTTTGTACCTGAGTCGACATTATATTCTAAATTGCATTAAAAGAAGAACTAAACTTAAATGAATCCAGCTTTTGAAGAGGAAGATATCTTTAAGTGTTGAACAGATACAAAGATAAAGTAACTCCTAGAAATATTTGGAATAGGGTTATCAAGACTCTGAGTGATCCCTAAGTTTGACAGTTAAACTAAGGTCAGGTTCTATAGACATTTATAATAATAACGAATTTATTTGATGACAAATGGTATTTTGCACCAAGTTCAGAAAAAATAAATTATGGTGTAAAAACATTTCTGAGGACAATGGAAGGTTGAACCAGAGTCCATTTAGTACCAACTTTCTTTTTTATAAAGTTCCTTTTGGAGTATCTGAAATTTAAGAATTTTATGACATGTTTTTTAACGTAGTCATTTTTAGTAAATAGTCAAACAAAGTGGATAAGAAGCAAATATTTTGAAAGAGAGATTATTAAAAAAGTAAATAGTTAAATTTTGTGACTTCTTTTCTGGAGAGAAACGGTACATGTGTTTTCACTTTTTATTTAGGATTGACAAAGAGATGACACTTAATATTTCAGGTATGAAAGGTTATAAATAAGAGAAACTCTTACTCAACACTTAAATCGAGACCAAGTAGAAATATGACTTCATTCTTTGAATATGGCCAGTGATCTATTGATATTGATAGCTGACATGCCAAGTTGTGAAATGAAAGAAACATTTTTAATCAGACATGGAAGATATTTGTCTTTAGAAAAACGGCTAGAATTATTTTAGAAATTTTCTTTATGTACTGAGTTTCGGAACTAGAAGCGAAAATAGTCGTTCGTTATAAATAATCTTTGCATAGCTCAAACCGCTTTCTTTCAGATCTACATTGAGATTATTGTTGCTTTATGCTCTGCAAGGTAGGTTTCTTAGACAGTTCTATTGTGATATGATGAGATAAGTATCACATTTCGTTTGGCTTACTGCATGTTTACATTTCTGACATTAACTTTTATTTCAATTTCTTATTCTGCTTTTAGATATCTCTATCTCACATTCTATCCAAAAACCTCTCATTCTCTCATCATAAATGTAATCCTTTGTATATCCCCTTGCTCAGTTCCCATCAATAATTTCCATGGTTGTTAAAATATTCAATTACTCTCTACGTTTCTACATTCTTAGGATTATGACCTAGCTATAGTATCCAAATATTAAGATAGACCACATGTTACATTGTGAAAAAAACAATATTTTACTCTTTAAATGGATTGCCTTTCTTTTTTAACTGTGCTAAACATTCTAATGTTTTCTTCGCAACTCCTAAAATTATTTTCGATATCTGTGCTGCTCCTTCTGAAACTTGTTAAGGTATCATCAAAAAGTTCTCCATTTGTTTAATTCCCTTTTGGTTTTAAATAAACTTTAATTTCACTGTTATATAGTTTATAAATATTTTTATAATCATATCTAGTAGTAGGTAGTCTAGGTACTCAAAAGGTAACTATTACCTAGCTTACTGTAAAAGAAACAGATTTGAGATCCATAAGGAGTAAATAAAAGAAATCATAATAAAAATAAAGAAGACTCCATTAACTTTCAGCTTTGGGTACTGAAGCCAAGGATATATTTTGAATTAACACTGCGCTCAACAAGTAAAGCTGCAGCAAGAAAATTAAAGATCTTTGTCGGGCCGAATGAGAAGAACCAATTAAAACAAACGCAGTAGAAAAGTCACCAAAAGTAAGGTGCTTTGTAGGTACTAATTATTACAAGACAATCACAGACAATACTAATGGAAATAATGGAAATAATGAAAACAATGAAAACAATGGAAATAATGGAAATAATGCAAATAATGCAAATAATGGAAATAATGCGAATAATGCAAATAATGCAAATAATGCAAATAATGCAAATAATGCAAATAATGCAAATAATGCAAATAATGCAAATAATGCAAATAATGCAAATAATGCAAATAATGCAAATAATGCAAATAATGCAAATAATGCAAATAATGCAAATAATGCAAATAATGCAAATAATGCAAATAATGCAAATAATGCAAATAATGCAAATAATGCAAATAATGCAAATAATGCAAATAATGCAAATAATGCAAATAATGCAAATAATGCAAATAATGCAAATAATGCAAATAATGCAAATAATGCAAAATATTGCAAAAAATAAGATTTAACTTTCGCTTCAATGCAACAAAGTACTCTTACTTTGCTTTGTATATTGTGCCCTTAAATTTATTTTAAAAATGTCTATATCCTGGCAGTAAACTGATGTAAATATTCACACAAAATTACTAAGCTTATTTCCTTTGGAGACCTTCAAAGTATCCTACACTAAATGCAGTATGATTGAATCTGATACCTCTTTTGTACTGTAAATTCCTATTATTTGTAAAATTCAAACTCAACCAGCATTTGTTCCCAGAAGGATGCTTTAGATATAATTGCAGTATTTTTAATTAAATAGGACAACAAAAGTCCATGTCATGCTGCATATTAAGATGAAACCATATTTAAGCTTCTAAGTTGCCTTATAAAAATAAATTTCAATTCTTGTTTTCTATGATTATATATGATTATATCGGGAAGGCCAACAAGAGCTTCATTGTGTATTCATCGACCTCGAAAAGGCATTTGACAGGGTACCGAGAGAGGAAATTTGGTATTGCATGAGAAGGAAAGGAGTCTCGGAAAAGTATGTGCGCTGTATTCAAGAAATGTACAGAGAGTGTAGGACGGAGGTCAGATGTGCTGCAGGAAGGACAGAAGCATTCAGTGTAAAAGTAGGATTGCATCAGGGGTCAGCCCTGAGTCCACTACTCTTTGCTGTAGTGATGGATGTGTTGACAGATGAAGTAAGAAAGGAGGCGCCATGGAATATGATGTTTGCGGATGATATTGTGCTCATGAACACAGGGAAATGACAGGCT